>JBBPDJ010000026.1:7924230-8071634 GCA_037974625.1 Cucumis cinereus
AATATAACGCACAAGAGGAGAGGCAATTGGGGGGATTTTCCTAGTAAAGGACAGAAAAATCGATTTAGTCGTGAAAGAAGAACAATCAAGATATAAGATTATATCAGAGGAAATATTGGCTGAGCTTGAATTCCAAGTGTGGAAGAAAAAGATACCCGTGGGCAACCTAATTTGAAGAAAATTGAAAATCTTCTTCCTCCATTCTATGAGGAGTCTGCATATATTTTGGCAACAATGGATTCTTGAAAAACATAATTCTTGGGTTAGTTCATGATCATTTTGCCGAGAAGTCTATTTCGTTTCGCAAGTCAAATCCTCCATTTATTGGCATGACTCATGAGATTTGGTTGTTATTGGTGTCAGATATGTCGAGATATTTTCGTTTGAGTGGCTTGCTTTTTTACTCGTACCATCATTTTCATTTTAAAACTCGAGGACGAGTTTTTTTTTTTGGAGGGATAGCATATGATGTAATAGGATTGAGATAATTTGGTAAAGTCAAATTAATCTTGGTTAATTCTCGATTAATTACCATAGAGTCTGTGACTTGTTTTTCCGTGTTTGACATGTGTTTGCAATTGCAAAAGAAAGAAACAAATGTTCATGTCGAACACGTGTTTGAAACTATCCATGTTTGTCATCTGTCTGACATGAACACTTCATGCAAAATAACGTGCTCATGCTTCTTTGGTATTTTACCTTTTCATGTAGGGTAAATCGTCTAGATCGGTAGTTGAGTTGGGATTGCAATTGCAACTTGTGGGATTGACGAAACTGGAACTGTTGTGGGTAAAAATATGGCTAGGTATTTAGTTAAAAGGGATGGCTCGAAGCATTCCAAAAGAAGGGATTTGTTTGGTTAAATATGGAAGTTGGCCCATAGGCTCAACCATTAGAGCTAGAGAGATCAATTTTCATCATAAGGTTAACAAGATCCGACTCTAGGGTCAACCATGGAAGTTAAGAAGGCCATAGAGGCCAATTCCATAGACTTCATGAAGGCCGATTCATAGGGCCGGCCACGAGGGGAAAATAATGCTCAAGTATGGAAGGCTGGAAGCCAACCCATAGGGGCTGACCACGATAAACAAATTATGACCAGGTGTTTGCTTATTAAGCCAACTACATGTGCTTTTCGTTTGTAACAACTGAATTAAGTTAGTAACGATCAAATTAATTGTTCGAAAGATTAATTAACCCCGTGATCATTACAAAACCATTTTTCTACATAATCAATAGGGTTCAAGACTTTTGAGGTACGTCGAAAAACATCTCGAATTCTCTATTCTCTAGCTCTCTCTCTAAATGGTTATTAACTTGATTGTGCCAAAGTGTTGGTGATCAAGCACCACATTGGTGCAAGGTTCTCTATTGTGCAAAGCGATCATTCAATTCCTCCTAAGCATTACAAATTCACAGTTGGTACCAAAATTTGGTATCAAGAGGAACTTGTAAATTCTCTTAGTTGGGTTGGACAACGTTGGGCCCTATTTCCTCTTACTCGAAATGAAACTTCAAAGCTAGGTTTCGATCCTCAATCAATTGGGTCTGCATAATAATTCTCTCTTGTCAAATTTGTTCCTTGTGGATAGCTTCAACTCGAATGGTGGTTAGAAGCTCATTTAGGAAAGTGTTCTCCAAATCATTTGAAAATTGTTGACTTGATAAACATGATAATGGATACGACACTGACACGATGGCATGCTATTTTTTTAAAACTTAGGACACAAACACAATGACATGTTTATTAAGACATACATTTTTTTATAATATATATCATTTTTAAACAAAGTAGGAAATTCGAAGTCAATGAGTTTATGCATCCATATGCTTTAAAAATTAGTTTGATGTATTTCAGTATCAAATCTTGTTACTTTTGTCATATATGTTGGTACTTGTAACAAGTGTTTGATACATGTTTAACAAATTTTGGTCCTATTTTGGCTTGGTACAACTAGTGTCTAGCACATGTATGTCACTAGTGCTAATACGTGTCCAACAAATGTCAGCGTTGTCTCAAATCTCTCCCTACATTGGGCCACTGTTTGCTTTGTCCCGCAATTTGAGTTCTTACAGTTTATTTCCTATCAGTATCAATCCACGGCTGCTTGCTCAAATTAACTATCAAAATTTAGTATCTGGCAACTGGTGAATCTGGAGTACCCTTCCGCACTGAACAACAACTAATTTGAATTCTTACTAGATAATGTCGACATCTCTAGCTTTTATAGATCACCTCCTCTTTTCATGGGATGAGAAGGCTCACCTTCTTAGTTACCATCAAGGCTCTTACTCAGTTCGTCCTTGCCTTCTATTTCCTAAAACTTCTGTGATGGTCAATGATATTTTGACCCTCACCTGGTTACCATGGGTTTTTTTTATTCTTCTGCACATTTACCTTGAGACACTCCGGTTCTTTCCCAAATGCTGATTCTATTGATAATTCTTCAATATGCATTGGGTTATTTAGTCAACCAGAACGAGAAGAGAAACACGAGACAAACAACCAGCTATTCAAGAGAGTTGGACCTCTTCACTAGGCAAATCCCCTGAACTATTCTAAACCCTCAAATGGCTACCCAAATCTCTAAAAGACCCTCCACATGCTCATATCGTACATACACACACAATTCATCCATGCACGATCCCCCTGATCACTAAAGAACTGTTTTATGCAAATAACCTTTTTTACCCTTCCTAGAGTAAAAGTGCACAATGGGAGGTCTTGACAATTGGCAATAGTTCTCTAATAATATGTGACAGTGGTGATAACCTTATTTTGGTGATAATTGGCACTATTTCTCAAATAATAAGCAACTTTAACAACTATTTTTCCTTAATCGTTTACCAAATTAATTAGTTTTATTTTGTTTTTTTGTTTTTTGTTTTTTTTGGTAAGAAATAAGCTTCATTTTGAAAAAGGAGAGAATGTATAAGTGCATGAAAAAAACCCCTAGTAGGGAACCTTCAACTAACTACAGGGGATTCTAGTCCAAAAGAATAAGTTCAAAGTCAGTAATAACAAAAATGTGTTAGATAATTATTTTCCTATCTTATTTGTTTTAGATTTTTTTTCGAAGAATGTATTTGATAATGGTTCCTTGTATCTTCTTCTTCTTCTTTTTTTTTTCAGTTTAAATCTATAACTTAATAAAATGTATAACTTGCATTTAAACAAACATGAAACTGTTTTCAGAATAAAAACAGTAAATTTTGTTCCTCAAAGGTTATTCCAATTTGATCAACCACATCACCTCCACCATCTTAACCAATTCAACTGAAAATGATATCAGCTTACGTGAGTAAACTTCATTAGAATACTTTGTAAATTTTCCAACCAATTTTCTTAATTTTTAACAATCATTTATTCAAAAAAGGGTGAAGAGGAATTTCATTTGCTTAAAAAATAGATGGCAAACATGATTTTTTTTTTATACTAAAACGAAATTGAAACCTTATCAAAATTAAGGAAAAATAATAGAGATTTAAATATAAAATAATAACTAAAGGCTCATTAATGGAAAAAGAAAAGATAACAAAACAAGGAAAGAAGAGGGCAAAAAAAGGAAAAAAGGGAAATAAAAGGAAAAAGATAAGCAAGTATTGAGGAAAATTATGATGGAAGAGAGAAAAGAGAGAACAACAGAAGCTACTTTTTGTAGTTCCTTTAAATTCTCCCCATTTTAAGAAACATTTTTTAAATTTAGGAACAATAAACGAGTTGATATATCAAATATGTTTGTTTCTTGAAACATGAGCAATGAAAAAAATGAGAGCGAAATTTAAGGATTCAGATGATATGGAAAAGAAAGTCAGAGACATTGGATTGAGATCTAGAGAAAAGAATCCAAGAAAAAAATGAGAACGAAAAAACCATTAATTCAAAATGAGAATGTTATCTAACGAGCCTTGAATGAGCAATTCTATATTTCTTATAAGAGAAAAGGAAAAGAAGTAGAAGGAACAAGGTTGTTAAAATTGAAGAAAAGAGCGAAGTGATCTCCATGTGTAGGTTATGCCCATCAGAGTCTTTTCATTTTTTTTAAAATAGTATGACTTTTCACATTCCATTTTTAGTGATTTTGAGATATTATTTTCTTTTGTTTTACATGAACTTCACGTGTCTTTCATTTTCATTTTAATTTTTAAATTTTTTTTAATATAACAATGGTTTTTTCTATTCTAAAAATGGCTTTTTAAAGTTTGAAGCTAGGGTATATATATATACACACACACGTTTATATGTTAAGCTTTTATATTTATATTTACATTTATATGCTATCTACCAAATTAAAATTTACAGTACACGATACCTCATGTTATACGATACACTAAAATTCAATTTCGATAACGTATCGTAAAATACGATTTAACAATCTTGGAAGGAAGAAGAAAATAGAAGTTGTATTTAATTATCTATGACCCATCAATTAAGCAATATTTTGTTTCATCTATCAGTATCATTACTATCTACTCTTGTAATAATGCACATATTTTATCTCAAGATAGTGATAAACTCAGATTAGTTTTCAATCCACACAATTTCTGTAAGTTTCATTATATCCATGATTTTTTTCTGGAACATTAGTTGATATACCTGCAGAGGTCAAGAATTCTACCTTGTGTTACTACAATATGCATGTTTCTGCATGCTAATATGTGGATAGTTGAATTGTCAGGTACATGGGTACTATAACTGGAATAAGTGATCTTGACCCTGTTCGCTGGCCGAATTCTCATTGGCGTTCTGTCAAGGTGTTGCAGCTTTATTTCCACGACAGTTTCACAAAAACACTTGCTAAATTTACAATGACCTTATTTCTCTTTACTTTATCTAGTAGAGCATGCGTAGGTTTTGGCCTCAAATATTAATGGCTTTCTCTAGTGTACTGCTGGTTTAGTAATCCGTGTCCTTTGTGGTTGTTCAAAATTAGAGTCTAGAATCCTCATTGTTTGGTTCAAATATGGGCTAATTGTCCATTAGCCATAGTTTCTTTTCTTTTGTTCAGAACTTTCTGTGTCGTCAAGCATGCACTAGCATACATATATATGTACACGTATTGAAATCTGTATGAATTGAATTTTCTTGCAGTAGTTTCTGTACATGAGGGTTGAATTGGTGTAATAAAACTGATCAAACTGCTCAGTAAATGTAGTCTTGATGAGATGCCTTCCCAAAACTTAATTATGGATTGTGTAGTGGATCCCTTGGTATTTTCGTTAGATTGTCAACTTAGTTTACTGGTACCTTTGTACCATGGCTATCCTGTTCATGGTCTGAGAACCCGACTTCTGTGGTTCTATGCTCTATTTCACTTCCAGAAATGTATTTAAAGTTTTAATAGTATTTATTAGTATATAGAAATATATTATTGGAAATGAAATGCCTAGTTTAGGATGTTCGAATCATTTGGTTCTGAAGCTTCAGCAAAAAGGTGTTAGCTCACCTACTATGAAGTTTTTGTGAATAATCAAGGGGGTTAATACTTGATCTCATCTAATGTAAAAGGACAATTTTTTTATTAAGTCTTTCCTTCCTTAACCCTTAGCATTATCTAGCTAGAGAGTTGTTCTACATGTCGTCCTGACTTCAATGGAGATTGGAAATGTCAGTATCTGAAGGACTTAGAAATTTAGAACAAACCCTTTAGGCACTGTTTGTTCTAAATTTTGTAGGTGCATGTTTCTTTTATGAAAGTAATAATTATAGTAAAAAATTAAAATTAATTCACAGTATCAGGTGGCACCATCCAAAGTACGTTCCTCTCAGACCTTTGACCGTTCGGTTCATTTTTGTGTTTCGCCTTTTACAGGTCGGGTGGGATGAGTCAACAGCTGGGGAGAGGCAGCCAAGGGTATCGTTGTGGGAAATCGAGCCTTTGACTACATTTCCTATGTATCCGTCTCTGTTTCCCCTTAGACTGAAACGTCCATGGCATCCTGGAGTCTCTTCTGTTCATGGTATTTGTTTTCTATCTACTCAATTCATTTTAGCCCTCTGCATTAGGTGTCCAAACTTACATCTTTTTTCTGAGCTCACTATGCTTTGTAATGCAATTCTTAGATGGAATGTTTAAGTGGATTAAAGTTATTTCGTTTTTAGGCATCAAATGGGTTGATTTTTAATTTTTACTGTAGTATTTTTTGAGGTTTGAAGAAGGGGAGTTGGGTGTGATTAGGAACTCAGTCATTTTGAATTATCTTTGCTCGCGGTTTTAAAAAGATTACCATACCTAGAACTTTTGATGAACCTGGGCTTCTAGTTTCAGATTTCAAAATGTTAGATGTAGATTTTGTGGGGTTTCTTTTTTTGATTTGCACATCTCTATTTTGTTTGGATTTTCTTTCTTAATGGAAATGAAGATGTCCTATCTCCACGAGCATGTCCTCTATTTTGTTTTTGGATTCTCTTTTTATGGTTTATTTCATCTGTATCAGTGCACCGATATTTTGTCAACGCATTGCACGTGCAAGTTATTTACATTTAAGCTTAGATAGGTATTGACTTTGGCATTCCTAAAAGTTTTTCTATTAATTGACCCAGGCATCTCTTTTCTTTCTTTTTTTTCTTCTTTTCCTATCTTCTTTTTCTTGGATAAATAACATTTCAATGGTGTGATCATCTCTATGCCATATGTATTTTTTTCATTAATTTCTTTTGGTTTTTTGTTTCATTTCTGGAAAACTTCAGTAAAGGAAAAAATTTAACTTACCAAATTTCTCAAACTTATATATTTTCTTTTTCCACCACCTGTTTCTTTTAAGCATAAATCTGGAAAGTTCATCTTTATGTAAACCTAAAATCATTTGTATTCTCAATTTTTTTTTGGGATAAGAAACGGCATTTTTGTTATTAATTAATTGACTGATGTTTAAAAATAGTTGATTGCATCTTATTTGTTGGAACTTGTACAGATGTAAACAAAATATCTTGCCCATGTTAGATGCTAATTTTAATTTGTTAAATTAAGCTTTAATATAATCACCCAACGGTGGTTGTTAAATGATATCTACCAACACTACTAAACCGAATATACCCACCTGTGAATCTATAGGAAATATCAATTGGAGCCTATAGTTTTCTTCAAACCCATGTTTTTATCTACTTACATTTGGAATGATGTTTTATCTTAAAGAAGTGTAATTATCTCTATTTTAGCAGAGGCTTATGTGGTGTTCAACTGTATATCTTCTATCATTTCATTTTCTATAAGCCATATGTGGGGAAGTTGCTACAGCATGTTGTCATTTAGCAGGGATTGCTTATTCTTACGACACTGATTAATTTAATATTTTATAGATATTAAAGTTTTCACAAAGTAATCATGATTTATGATCACATTTTTTTGGTAATGGTTTTTCCTCTTACAGATAACAGAGATGATGCATCAAATGGCTTAATGTGGCTCCGGGGAGGAGTTGGGGAACAGGGACTACACTCACTGAATTTGCAATCTGTGGGCTCTCTGCCCTGGTTGCAGCAGAGACTTGATTCTTCCATGTTTGGAAATGATCATAATCAACAGTATCAAGCCATGTTGGCTGCTGGAATGCCAAACCTTGGAGGTGTTGATATGCTGAGGCAGCAAATTATGCATCTTCAACAACCTTTCCAGTATATTCCGCAGGCAGGCTTCCATAACTCTCTATTGCAAATGCAACAGCAGCAACAGCAGCAACAACAGCAACAACAGCAGCAGCAGCAGCAGCAGCAATTGGTTCAGCAACCTATGCCTCAAAACATCCTGCAGGCACCAAGCCAAGTTATGGCAGAAAATCTACCTCAGCACATTCTCCAGCAAACTCTTCAAAATCAACCTGAGGATCTGCCAAACCAACAACAGCATGCTTATCACGATACCATTCAGGTTCAAAGCAATCAATTTCATCAGGGTGGGCATTCAAATGTGCCATCACCCACATTTCCCAGAACAGACCTTATGGATTCCAACACAAGTTACTCCGAATCCATTACCTCTAGAAGAAATATTCTTGCTTCATCATGTGCTGAGGGGACGGGAAATCTTTCCACTATCTACAGAAGTGGGCAGTCAATCCTAACTGAGCACTTACCTCAACAATCTCCTGTTTCTAAGAATGCTCATTCACAGGTTGACGCTCACCCAAACTCAATTTCATTTCCACCTTTTTCTGGTAGAGACTCAATTTTGGAGCTGGGAAATTGTAATTCAGATTCTCCAAGTCCTACACTTTTTGGTGTAAATATTGATTCATCTGGACTTCTACTTCCCTCTAATGTGCCCACTTATGCTTCTCCATCAATTGGTCCTGATTCATCCACTATGCCACTGGGAGATTCTGGATTTCAGAATTCTCTTTACAGTTGTGTCCAAGACTCTTCTGAGCTGTTGCACAACTCAGGGCAAGTTGATCCATCAAATCCAACTCGGACATTTGTAAAGGTGCAAACCTGCAAACGCATGAGGTACATTCTGTTTTTAGTTGCGTGCTGGCTTATAACTCTTTTTGTTGCAGGTTTACAAATCTGGGTCTGTTGGGCGCTCACTAGACATCTCCCGGTTCAGCAGCTATCAGGAGCTGCGAGAGGAGCTGGCTCAGATGTTTGGAATCGAGGGACAGTTGGAAGACCCTCATAGATCAGGCTGGCAGCTTGTATTTGTCGACAGGGAGAACGATGTACTTCTCCTTGGAGATGACCCTTGGGAGTAAGTAATCAACACTTTGTCCTGTGCATCTTGTTTCTTTATAGGCTTATGCTTAAAATGAACATGGTACCACTGTTCTGAGAATTGCTTTTGTTTGATTGTCTAAAGCTCTTCGTATCCTCTCCTAAATTGCTATAACTTTTCTATGAAAGAAACTTTAAAGTGAAGAATTTTGTGTAGTTTTGTTGCTAGTTGTGCATGTAACGTTTCTTATATAGTTTGAAATAAGTTCAGTACACTTACCTTGAATATGTTGCAGGGCATTTGTCAATAATGTCGGGTATATCAAGATACTTTCTCCCCAGGACTTTCAGAAATTAGGGGAACAGGCGATCGAGTCCTTCAACCCTATCGTTGGTCAGCGACTTACCAGTGGTGGCAATGAAGCTGGAAATGTTTCGGGACTACCGTCTGTTGGTTCGCTAGAATATTGAAACTTGTAAGGGAGTTGTTTTGCGAGGTTCGAGAGACGTTTACTTCGGAACTTGCAATTAAACTAGATATGCAGTTGGAATGCCTTCAAATTAGATCAGTGTGTGTAAACTGTTTTGTATTCATAATTCCTTTTGCTTATAAGTACTCAAACAATTATCATTTCCAAAGATTATGTGGTTAAAATACATGTACGTTGTTTACTTAGATAAGAAATATAACACGTTGAACATTTCTAGCATTCGTGAGCTGCTCTGTTCTGTTGATTATGGTTACTCTCTCTCTCTCCAAATTTATATTTTTCATAACCTCTTGTTTTATATTTTTCCCACTTAGGCAGTAATATGCGCTCAATACATCTCATATTGTGCAGATTCTTAGGATGTGATTTCGAGACATGCCAGTCGTCCTATCTTTATAGATTATCAATTTGTATCCTTAATTATATGCTTTAGTTTCAATTTATTTTATTTAGGAAATCTATCCTCCGTTGGAGGAATTCTTCTCCCTAGATTTTGTGAATCTCGTTATGAATTGGGATTCTTCACCTTATTTGGAGCAAGCACCAAAGTGGTATAGTGCCTAAATAAGTTAAATGTTGATTTTTTCTTATGTACTTCAAAGATTTTGGTGTTCAGACTTGCATGATCTAACTATTTTGTAATGTAGAAAATTGGGGTTATGAGCTATCCATGCGCAACTAGTAAGTGACCCAACAGGATAATCCACATTTGACGAAATTTAGAAGTTATAAGAGTAGAAGAAAGGTGACAGTCAAGTTAAAACTACACCTGAGTCTGCCAACCACAATGCAGGTCGAGGCTTCCATTTTGGTAAATGGAGAATGTATGATACATGCGTTGGTCTAGGTGACTCCACACTCGATCTAATTCTATTTCGAAACAAGTTCTTTTTTTCCTTTTTTTTTCTCTTATAAATATATTAGGAAAAACATCAAATTTTTAGTCATAAACTTTAGGCTTTGTATCAATTTAAATCATTAATTCGTAACTGCTTATTTTAGAAGCCTAAATTTTTATAGATGAACCTGTAGACTTTGTCTAAATATCGTATGAGAATTCTCCATGCGTCTACTCTAATCCTCCACTTTGTATGATTGACATTTGAAGAAGTTTACATATATGTATGGATGATTTTCAAAGGTAATAGAAGGGGATTAAATTTATACTCTTGTGAAAATCCAAAATTTAAAGATATAAATTGATATTTGTTTTGTATATCATTATAGCTCTAAAAGAAATAAGTCGTTTCATTTGCTCTCATTCTCTGCCTTAAAGCAGAAGTTTATGTGTGGTAGGTACCATGTGGTATGCCTGTTTTCATTTGTTGTTGTAGGGTTTGTTCTTCTCTCCTTCTAAACAAATTTAACCTTTCTTATCATGTGAAAAGTCAAACCTTTTTTCTTGTTCAAATTTTAGCATCAATGGTTATTTGTTTATGTGGGGACAAACGTATTCTACTTTTGCACTCAAAACCAAATAAAGAAACAAACAAGAAGAATCACAACAAAGAATGATGATATGGGGTTGAATTGGATGAAATGTTTAGGGTTTGAACTACCATTTTGGACTTTTCGGAAGCATTTTTAGGCTTTGAACTACCTGCTACATAGCCAGTTTCACAACTTCATATTCTCTTTATTCTCTGTGATGATGATGATAAATAGCACATCAGTCACTAGTTATAAGACTAAGGAGAAAGAATCTTGGTTCGATAGTGAAGGAGAAGGAATCGTGGTCCGATTGTGAGGACCACCTCATCTGATGGTTCCACGGTAGAAGAGGAGAAGGAATCTCGGTCGACACCTCCGTTCGTTCGTACGTTGTGTGCCGTCTTCTGAAGCTCCGATCATGGTCCCCGAATGGAAGTTGTGGTCGTCGATATTTGAGGAGTATTTTGCGATGGGAGAAGACGAATTGCAAAGTTGTTTTTTACTTGAGGGCATTCTAGACTTTTCCCAAATTCCAAAAATTTGAGGGGAAATGTCAAATGACTGATTTTTTTAAAAAAATGCAAAGGGCCCTTTGCTTACGTCAAATTCGCGTAAAATTACCAAATGCACTCATGCACATGAAAAACAGTCTCACTTAAAATTGATGTCGCTCTGACTCAAAATGGTGTTGCTTCACGCAAACTAGGTGTCGCTTGGTGCCACTCTCGCCCAAGTCTCATTGTCGCGTACCTCTCGCTAGTCTCAGCTATCTCATGGTCTCGCTCTCTCAAAATCACTCATGCTCTTGTTCTCTATCACTTTTTCACACTTTCTCTCACCCTCACACACTCATGCTCTCTTCCACTTTCTCACACTCTCCCACTCTCACCCTTTGTTGTTCTCTCTTCATTGAAGTTTGTTGCATTGGAGTTGTTCGCGTGGACTCATCGTGTCGAAGAAAAAGATGCAAAGGAAGAAGAAGAGAAAAACGAAATGAACAATATCCTAACCTCATGCGATCATGACATCAACAAAGAGACATTTCACGTTATTTTAAAAGTTGAGTCATAAGTCATTTTAAACGCTTTTAAAGATGAGTATCGATACAATTAAGTCTCCAAAAATGTTTACCTTCTTAGAAAAAGGCCTATTTTTGGTAATTCTCAATCTTTTTTTTAAAAAAAAAAAAAAAAACACCTCCGTTGCTTACGTGGCACATTTTTTATCATCTCACATCCATACATAGTCACAGTTTGCATAAAGTTCACTTTGAGTACTCCAATGGCGGAATTAATCCCAATCCCATTCTCACTCTCAAACCTCACTAATCGCATCCATTTCTCTTCCTTTCCTCTTACCATCTCCTTCCAATTCTTCAATACCACACCGAATTGTTCTAATAAATCTACAAACATAAGCAGAAGGCTAGGGCTAGGATTCATAGCTTTAATGGCGTCGTCAGTAACCGCGATACCGGCAGAAGTGGCGAATGCTTTAGATCTGAAATTGATCGCGCCGGAGCAGAGGTTAGACGAAGCTGAGAGCGGAATCAGAGGCCACGCGGAAGCGCTTTTGCAGGTGAGAGGGTTAATCGAATCGGAAGCTTGGAAGGAAGCTCAGAAGCGGTTGAGAATCACTTCGGCGCTGCTTAAACAAGATCTGTACACTGTAATTGAATACAAACCGCCGGCGGAGAGGCCTGCTCTTAGGAAACTCTATTCTCTTCTCTTCAACAATGTTACGCGAGTAAGTGTGATTATAAGCCTTCTCATCCTGATTTAAAGTGATGAAATGTTTGAAGAATTTGGTATGGATGATTTTGTTGTCTTGTTAGATGGATTATGCGGCGAGAGATAAAGATGTAGAAGGAGTTTGGGAGTGCTATAAGAAGATTGAGATGGCCATTTCTGATATTTTGTCAAGAATTTAGAAAGATTAATGGAAGTTTTTGATTGTGATGAATTCAAGGCAATGGGAATCGCAAATTCAGTATGGTGTTCTTGAAATGGGAGGATTCTTGTTGTTGATCAATCCAAGTAAGCGGAAATTGCTCTAAATTTTGTTAGTTGTGCCACAAATTAAGTCCCAATATATTTTGGAACCTGTTCAATCGGTATTTAACATTAATCATATTTTCATTTGCTGAGGAAGAATGCTTGAAGATGGCTGCTACTTGCTACGTCCCTAAAATCAGAGCTTGAAGTGGAGAAATCTACCTCACCAATTGCTTTCTCTAGGTGAGCTTAGAAGATCCCCATTTAGGGTTGTCTTGTTTATCATTTAATATTTTTAATATTTTAACACATTATTTTAATTTTGACAACTACTCAATCCAAATTAGCTTCTCATCACATACATGTCTTCATTTAATCTCGATCCAATAACCATTCTGTTAGTTTAAAGTTAACACCAGAGATTCAAGTTTGAGAACTAAATAGACATTAACTCCAATTTTACATGAATTGTAACCTAATTTCATGTATTTTTTTTTCGTATGTTCACCAATTTACGTTGCCAAATGAGCAAATGGATGGATAATGGTATAACATGAAATCCAATACATTTTTTTAATGGGCGAAACAAATGATCTTATTTATACTTACAAAATATGATATCTAAGATACCGTTGCTTCTATAATAAAACAAAATATTAGCAAAAAAAAAAAAAAACTTAAACTAAAATAACTCAACCTCCAAACACAAACTATCATCGTCACACACTATTATAATCAACATATTGTTATAGTCAGGCTTTTTGTATGAATTGTTCGTTCAAATGAAATTTGGTCCAAGATTCAAATTTGATCGAAAAAATGACATTTTACATACGTTAGTCGCATGTGAAAGTATCATCTTGTTCTCAAACTGCTCGCGGGGACTTGAGCTAAAACGAATTCTCGTTTCTTGTTCTAGCTTAGCTTCTAGCTCATTTTCTTGTTCCGTGTCAAGCACAACTATATTTTCTTCCTTGATTTTTTCTCGCTCTAACTTCTCGTTCTAGCTTTTAACTTCTTTTTATTTTTCCTCATCGAGTACAACTATAATCTTTTTCTTTGGTTAGATTGTTCCTCTCGCTTCTCTCGTTTTCCTCTTGTTCTTCATCAAACACACATGTTTCATTTGGAAAAGAAAAAATTACATAACAAAGAAGGAAAAGTAATAAATTTGGAGAATGAAGAAGAAGTAGAAAAGCATAAAAAATGGAAGAAGAACAAGATGGCGACGGAACAAACAGAAACAAACAGAAAGAAAGAAGCGAAAGGAGAAACGAAAAAAATAAAAAACACAAAAAATGGAAAAAAAATGGCTACAAAAGGAATAAGAAAGAAGAAAGAATGGTTAAAGTGTAATTTCATATGATGATAACATCAGCAGAAAGCCAAAACTTATTTGTATTTTTAACTTAGGGCTATTTTTCATTTGACCCCAAAAAGGTCATCTATACAATTATTCCATTACAACCCTTGTCGATTATAATAACCGGTTCAATGCAGCCGCTCCAAACAACTACTTGAGAATTATGTGAAATTATATATTTGAGTGCATACAAAGCTAAACTTATCTGTATGCATCACATCTAATGCAACATATCTAATTGTCCTAACCGTAGTTGATGTAACTTAAATCTTGGTGAATTTGTCTCTTTTAAATAATTACTTCTATTATTGAATGAATTGAAAAGTACGGAGAAGAGACCTTTTTACCGCCTAATTCCATAAGTTTACAAACCTAAAATTAAAAAGGAAACTAAATCTTTAACTAAGACAATTAGGAAACTTAACTTTAACAATTAAGAAAACTAATTAAAACTAATTACATCAATAGTATTAAATTTCGATCGATATGTTGATATTTTCATGTTTCCATAAGTTTGAAATTGATATATGGGGTGAATCAATATTTTCATTATATCATAAAAAGTCCACATAACACAAAAAATAAGCATTGAAATACCACTAATATAAAAAATAGGCATGCTAACTTATTTAAAAATCACAAAATGTTTATTTACTACTTTAATTTCTCCAGAAATATCCACAAAAATTGATATTTTCGATATTTCCATCAACTTTTTTGTAAAATTAGGACTCTAATATTTTCATCGACATCGACATTTTAAAAGTTGGTCCTAACTACAATTTGGCACAAGCTTTTTTTTTTTTTTTTTGTTATGTGATTGGAGTTGACAGCATAAAGATGAATACAACTTATGATACACTAAAATCTTCCAAATCGTGAATGAAAGAAGTATGTATTATCATTGTGCATAGGTATTTGGAAAAGAAAAGAAAAGACAGATAGATTTTAGTATAAAACAGTAGGAGCGAAATCTGTATGATTGAATTACAAATTTAGTCTTTGAATTTTGAAGTTATTGTAGACTTGTTAGATACAAAATTAAAATTCATATTTTATAATTCGAAAGTTCAAGAAGTAAATACAACAGACATGCATCAAATTGTACATGTCCATTTGAGTTAATCTCTTGTTGGCAGAATTTTATTTATTAACAATGTTAGCTTCTTTTGTTTATAGCTATCTCCCATTTGATCTGTTTCATTTTATTCCAACTTCCATCATTCATCAAAATATTCCCTATGTTCACTTTACAGATGTAAGTATTTGAGTTCCCATAAATTCATTTTTTTAAAGAAAAAAGCTGATAAATTCATTTGTTAAGTGAAAAATCATTTAAAACTCTAAGTAAACTTTTAATTTACACCGTTAAACTTTGGAATTATTGTTGCATTGTAAATACCAAACTAATAATTATATCAATTACGCTCTCCTTTGGACTTAATTTGAAAAATACCGTGCATGACATTTAATTTTTTTCAATTGAACTTCTAATATGTTATGAGTGAATCGATTTAGAACTTTTATTAGAATTATATTTGAAAATCATCAATGCATCAATTCTTATGTGTGTAAATTTCTTCGAATATTGATTTAATAAAATAGAGATGATAAATGTTAATCTAATCGCCGAAAAAATGCAGTATTAATTTTATTGATTCCGGTGGGGTTGGTTTTGTCTAAATCCTTGAATAGAATTTAAATTTATCATACTTATGAAATTGCAATATTAATCTTTAATAAACATTTCAAAATTACCTTTAAATAAAATTGCTTTAAAATGTTGAACGAAAATTAGACGTATAATGATGCGGAGATGACTTAGAACAAAGTAGCAATCCAAATTTTGATTATAGATTACTGTCACACCATTATGAGTTTGATATCTAACCAAATTTTTAAGGAATTGTTATTCCTAAGTGTAGTGTTGATTGTTGAAACACTTGTAATGATATATATTTTTGACAAATACAAAACTCATGGGTATTATTATTAATTAATATTGTTTTAACCATAATAAATGAAGGATGATAAACTCCTTGGTGAGGTAAAAGGCTCCAACCTAACTGCACTTTCTCCATTGTAGCTCATTTTTGCTAGTTGATGTTCCACCATCAACCAGGGAATGATGTTTTGATGCAAAATAAAAATGGGAGAGTCAAACACACAATCTCACAACTAATTTGGGTGGTGAATATTTTCACTCAGCAATTACCTCCAATAATAATGTCATTCAATTAAGGCAAATGGGAATATGCCAAAATTACTTATGAATTACATTGACTGACTTGATATACCAAGGAACATAAAAGGATCCTTACAATCTAACCAAAAGGAGGTTCCTATGAAATTGATTAAATGCAAAACCACTAATAAATACATGATCTCCAGAGAAAGTAAGTAATACATAGGAAACTTTAGTTTAAAAAAGAGAAAAAAGAATTAGCTCACTCAAAAATTTCCAATACATTTCATGTAATTGAAGCAGGTCAGACCTTACTCAGCTAACTTCGTTTCGAGAACTAGAAGGCCGATATGGCTTCCTCCAACTTATTTTGCAATGGGACAGGAAGCATGCTCAAGCTTCCACAAATTCACATTTTGTCATATTATGCTATTCAGTACAAAAACAGCTACAACTATCATGGTGCTCCAGAAACTCCGGGGAATAGTTCTGATATCTTATTGAAAACGTCCATGACCTAAAGGAATATAAAGGAAAGAAAACATATAAAAGAAATGAGAGAGAAGAGAGAGAGTGATATCGTATTGATAGTTGGAAAGAAATAAGGCAATGGAATACTCATCTGCCCAAGAAAATAAGAAATCCAAGTCCAAAAATATCACATCGAGCATTTAACAAAGACAAATGAAACAATCAACCGCATGTGTGAAAGAACAGAATTAATAGGTTTTTTCTTTTAAGAGTTGATCATGGGATGGTTTAAATTCGGATTTCTGAACTCGGACATATACTATATGTGTCAAGCAGTTAAGTTATGCTCAAGTTTGGTGATATGTTTATTTTCTTCCATTGATGAAACTTTCGTCAGCAGGAATTGAATGAGAAGGTATGTGCAGATGCACGCATGAAACATGAAGCCAAAAATGATGGTACCAAACAGCTAAACGATAGATCTACAGACCATATACTACAACAGAAATGGGTGTTCCAACAGGACTCCACAGTTTCCTAATTATTAAATAGAAGCGATGTGAATGAACCTAGAAAGGCATAAAGTGACGCTGAGAATGAACAAGTTAACTACATAAAATATATACCAACAATCAGCAAAACAAGGTCTTCCACCAGAATCAAGAAAGTGAAATTCTGAATTTATGATAACTTCATTTGGGTTCTATATAAGCCGAGTGATAGATGGAAATGCAAATACAATACTGATTTAACGTACCTCTTTGTCATTTTGATACTTTGTGATACTCAGTGGATTTTGTGAACACTGCAAAAAGTAAAATCAAAATATTAGATTCGAACCAAAAATTTATTAACCTTAAGTAGAACATACATCCATGATAGCTGCTTGAACTCTTGGATTTTGAAATGCCATTGCAATTTCGGGATTGGCCATAATTTTTGAAATAACTTCTTCAGGTGTAAGCCCAATTTGATCTGTCAAGGTACAAAAATAAAGAGGAAGCCTAAATTATTTTTAATATTAGTATAAATGAATAATTAATTGAGAAAACATCACAGAAAACATGGGGAAAACAGTTTTTATTCCTAATTACATGAAAATTGTTTTAAAATCTCATTTCTAAAAAGTACCAACTCACCAAAACATCTTGATATATTAAATGAAATTGTTAATTCGAGAATTCATGAATCGTCTCAATTCAAAAAAGATATAGAAATCAATTTCAGCAAGAAGGGAAACAAACAGCATTAAAAAACCAAAACTGAATAAAAGTTAACAAACTTCCGAGCTCATCAATTATTGACCAAAAAAACAACCAAATGTTGGTTAGATTTTTTAAGAGTGGAAGAATATATGATTGCAATGCAACAATTACAGAAAATCACAAATATCATCATCTCAGCTATATAAGAAATATATGATGTCATAACAAATGCCAACAGAATAGTAATCAAGCCATTTAACACCCACGAAACTACTATTGACAAAATGTACAAAATCAAAACAGATCAACTTGACTGACCAAATTGCTGCTTAACTTCAGGGCTACTAAGATCAAAGTTCTTCAAAGAATCCATGAGGCGACCGTCCCATTGTGGGCTTCCACTCATATTGTTACTGAGAGTAATGATTAAAGATAGTGTTATGTCACATGCTTCAAATATTTTACTTATAAATTGATTTAATGCAAAGCCATACTTCAAGTATTATGTCTGGGAAAAACAACCATTTTAGAAGATGTCGTTATGTCGCATACTTCAAACATATTAGAACTTCTAGCCCAAAGGACCAAGATGATGAAAATGAGAAGACAATGAGACAAGAAATACAAGCATGTAATTAATTGTTTAGCGCCTATGACATCCATGAAATGATAAATAAAATTATATACTATTGAATGTTATATAAATGATATAAAATTAGGCACAAATAACTACTTAAATATGTCCACACTCACAGGCACCAACAACTCCAGTCTGTCCAACCTATCAATTATGTCTCAAAAAGAATTGGGATAAACAACCCTTGGAAAAATGTCATAACCAAATATTCGAACGTAGATATATAAGAAGTCTTTGAAGAGAATAAAATAATTATTTCCACAAAGGAGGAAAAAAGAAATAAATAAACTGAACTTACAGCATTTCTTCTAATTGTTGACGATATAATGGATTTTGCATCATCCCTATTCAATATAGTTAATAAATAAGTGGTGCATTGTTGAAGATTAGAAAATAGAAACTGTTCAAGTAAAATTTCAAACTAAGTAGCCAATCTCCCAAGTATGCCCCCAAAGACAACCACAGAAACACCAGAAATTTATTCTAGATTGTGAAGTTCAAAATAAATGTATTAAAACTCCAAATTAATATAATTCACCATCTGAATATAATTAGTAGTAGGAGTAACAAAAAAATGGTATGAAAAAAGGCCAAATAAAAAGCTTCCACTTTTATATATCTATGAGGCTGCTAAAAAAAATAGTACAATATGCAACACTATAATAATCATACTTCTATGTTGTACTTGAAGTTCATCAATTAACACCCTCCAGCAAACTTAGTTTGATAAATATCGTATGAAACATATAATTGTTTTAATTAAATTTTTAAATTGATATAAGTGAACCAATTTAGACCCTTTATTAAGCTTACATTTGAAAAATTCTCACACATTTGGCTTCTTCAAATGTTAAATTAATAAAATGGACGATCTAGAATAGATGCATACACTACTTTAAAAGAAAAAAACTTAATTCAGAATCCAAATTGATTCACTTACAAAAGTGTATTTGTTAAACTGATAAAATTATAAGTCTCACACGATGCTTATCCAAACAAAATATAATGGAGGGAATAAATTGACACATGAAAGTTTAAGGTTTAAATTGATACAAACACCAAAGCTTAGGGATGTAAATTAATACTTTCCCAAATATGTATTTTAGAAGATTAAAATAGAATTGAAAAACTAGCTTGCATCTCGTTGGAATCACAAGTTAATTTCTTCCTTGCATTCACAGTACCCACTTAGTTCATATTTTCATTTTCTTTTCATTTGTTTTTTCCTTTCTATTTTGGGTTAACTAATTTTCTTCTTATTTACTTCCACACCATAACCTCCCCCTCCCAGGACTCCTGCTTCTATCTTGAGCAGGAACACCCCTCGGCCTTAACCTTTTTGATTTATACCCTCATTTCTCATTGCTATAGAAAGCATATTGTCTGAAGATTGCATTAATCAAATAGACTTACACTTGAATGTTTCTGGATTTCTCATCTCCTCGGGCAAATGGCTGCAAGATGAAAAATGTCTTCCTTTCAGAAACAACACAATTTTAAGGACTCAGAATCAAATTTATCTGTAAGCTGCTTCAGGAAATGGTCATACAAATTACATGCAAATGTAACAAAACAAGCAATAAAAAGAACTATAAAGCAGAAAACATATTTGCCTAGAAAAGAAGAAGCCATTAAATACCCAGGGCATGGTGGAAAACAGAATTACCATCTGTGCCTAGTGAACAGTCTTATGACCAAAACATCAATTCGATGAAAAGAAACAGTTGGTGCAAGGATATCATTATATCTGATTCTGGTCCTTTGGATACGGAATGTATACATGTACAATATACATCATACTTTCAGATTAACAAATTGTTCTCTCTATCAAGCAGGAAGTGGCAGTTGTTAGGTCCTCACTCAGTTAGAGAAAATGAGAGAAAATCTTGTAGACCTTGCTGAAAATTGTCTCAGAAACAGCTAAAGCAACTTTCATTTGAATTTCCCTGATGTCTCCTGCTAGTCTACTACTGAATCTTCCAAGGTTAGCCCTGAGAGATATTAAAATGGAGAAACCAAAAAACTTATACTTGAGTTGGTTGATAAGAACACCCCAAGGCAATGATTTCGCTGGATAATCTCCAAAAAAAATTCAGCAATCTTGAAACAGCATTTCTAAGAGATGTCATCTTAGTTCAAAGTGAACAAGGTTGTTATCTCCACCACCAATGTCAATGAGAAGACAGAAGGGATGGAAGAGCACTTATTCAAGAGGTAGAAGAGTTACCATCTTCTTTTTTTTTCCTACCTTTGCGATATTTCAATAAATATCATCAAAACTACTGAAAAAAGTATGAGATTTCCTTGAGGAGACAAGGGCACATGAAGAAGGTAGTCATTTAGTCGGGTGGAAAATTAATTCCTATAACAAAAAAGTAGGTGGCTTAGCTCGGGCTAAAGTATAAAAATAAAGCTTAAATCTTCAAGAGATTGTGAAGAACTCCTCTTGATACTGTTCTTGGTGGAATTCTATCATATAGGACGTATGGCTTGGGGTGAGTGAGCCTGACAGATTACAGGACCTAAAGTCACTATCCTTCAATATTTATACCAAATTGGCTTAACGTGCTGTAAAATCTTTGCATTTAAATATGTAAAGCAATGCCTATTTCATTGATATAAACATACATATATATGGGGAAACCAAATTACGAGGTAGATAAACAGTAAAAGCAGCATACGGATATATCATCTTCTGCACTGTCGGATCTTCCATCATTTTCTCCACAGCGTCCACTGATAAGACTGAGCCTGGTTTTCCTAATCGATGAGAATATCATAGATTTTAATACAATTTATACAACTAAACTGCAGTAATACACATTCAATCATGAATGTCTGGAAGCACAAATGTTAAATAAATAAAGTCCCAGAAATTATGAAAGAAGATTTATGAGATGTAAATAACGAATAACAAAGTTAAATTTTATAAGAGTGTGTCAATGCGTAGATCAAAACTCTCTTATTTCTCAAGACTGGGTTTTGAGTTGCCAAGCCATTTTGTTTTACTTTCTATTGAAGTAGGTCTTGTACAGAGATACTTTCTATTCAAGTAGATCTTTCACACACACACAGAGTAAAGCAATAGCATTAACAAAAGAAGTAAAATCATTTATTGTTCTCAACTTACGGCTGAATTGCGATCCGTCTGAACCAAAATATGCCTGCTTAGAAGCAGCTCCATTCTGTGGAAGCTGCATAAATAAATCAAAGAGTAAATCACCATACCAATGCTAGCCACCACACAGCTAAAAGAAACGAACTTACTTCCTCAGTAGGCTGAGCACTCTTTGAGACATCTGCATCTGTGGCATCTTCCTTGAATGGACTCTTTTGGTCAGTTTCTTCAGGAGAAACGTCTACAAAAGCTGTCAAAGAAGGTTTCATGAATTAGCCTCCTACCTTGGAAGTCGGGAAGTGAAGATATTTTTTAAATAGAGAAACAAATTTTATTGATGAACGCAATAAGGAGGTTAGGAATTGAAAATACTATAAATCCGTTTGAGTTTTGATAACAAAACATCATAAAGTTGTTTGAGAAGCAACATATCCTGAAGATTACAGAAGAAACGGTTCACACACCAATACCAAGATACAATAAAACCTAAAAGATTATTCCGTCATGCTCATCAAACGAACTAAAATGTAAACCTTGATATTTGTATCCCAAACGTTCGAGCCTTCAGCCAAGAGGCTGTCATTTGAGAGTACAGAAATCATATCACAAAAATAAATCAATAACCACCAACATAGTGAAATGATATAATAGGAGAAGGATCCTTAGTTACCAAACTTCTTCGCTTCCATGTTCTCTGTCCCACTTTCGACATTAGTAACTGGTTCATCATCAACTTTTGTTGCAGTTACATCAATTGACACAGCAGGTTCAGAAACAGATGGAGAAACTGTTGTGCCAGTTGCAAACGTCGGAGGTATTGGAAAAGGTGATCCAGATGATAAAGTAGGATTACTCATTGGATTGTTTTGAGAATTCATTTGAGACATCATCGTCTTGAAAGCTTGTTGCATTGCATATTTCTGGAATGTAATTACAAATTTACAATAAAATATATAGGAACAAAGAAAAACACAGACAGGTCAAGGTCAGTACTGATCCATGTTGTAACTTTTATGCAAAAAAAAATGGTACAACAATCTTATAGAGACCAAAGACCCATCGAAATGTAGAAGGGCAAAGAGAAGAAAAAGTACTGGAAAAGATTCTGCTTTTGGGGGGAGTAAACAGAAACATTATTACGTACTAAAACATCTTTTTGTGAGATAAATTTTTATAGTCCCCCAATCCTTGACGTTTACAAAAGAAAATATGGCAAGGGTGGGAACAATTTATTAAGCATAGAACTTGGTCAATAGGCAAGAATATGAGGGTCGAGGAAATAACATATTAATGAAAGCATGGGAGTGTCAAAGTAAACTAGTATTAGTAGTTGAAAGGTGTAAGGTACGGATGTATGATACTGCAAAATATATATATATAGTAGAAACGCAGTTTAAGATAGAAAGAGACTACCAAGTTTCCCTCAACTGTAAATTGGTCCCTTAAACCCAAGTAAGTTCTACCACATATATAACACAGAATTATAAAAACATCAACGCAAAACATCAGAATGATGATACCAAAATCCAAAATGCTAACATATGGTTTTCCTACGTTCATTTACTAATCTTTAAACTACAAGATTTCAATGAGGGTCTTGTGGCTATTTCAATCAGAAAAGTAAGGTGATAGCTAAGAAGGAGAACAGAAGAACCCCGTAGATGTGAAATACATTTTTCATGCAAAAACAAATTTAAAACAATAAAACAAAATCAAAGTTAAAGGCAATAATAATGAGATGAGCAGAAAAGAAGGGCTATTCACCACCTTTTTCCGACAACAAAAGTACAGACTTTTTTTGTATAAAGGGATGATACAACTTTTCAAAAAGCCACAACTGCACAGAAGGTCCAACTGCAAGCTAAGAGAGAGCTATGGAAGACCAACTCTAGCAGAAATGACAGCGGACATTTTATAAGGAACAATCATAATCCCATACCTTGTAGAAGAACACTCACCTTTAAGTAAGAAGCCACCTGCAATTTTTTCAAAAATCTATTAAAAGAACATTCGACCTAAGAGCTGAGCTTGTTGATAGTTTGAATTACATCCGCATTAGAAAAAAAACTATTTCGTTCTAGTTCAGACAACCAGGTTTGGTTCTCACTCACCCATGTAAATAATGCTGAAAGCCCAACACCAACACCAACCCAAAAGAGAGGCGACCCACTAAAAAAGTTGCAACCAGAATAAAGCGGTCAGTTGCATCTAAAATACTGAACTTAATTCATATCACATCAATTCAATCAAACCCATTCCAAATGAGGGGAAAAAAACGTAGAACTGAATTCCAAAAACCAAGTAAAAACAAAAGATAAGGAAACGAAAATTTACACAGATGAGGAGGGGGGAGGAATAGATACTGAAGGAACACCAACAGAAGACGTGTCATTGCTGGTAGTAGAAGAAGAAACCGCTGCAAAACGTTCAGCCACTGATTTCCATAGTAGCGAAGAAAACAGAAAAGAAACAAATAAGAAGGAATGAAGATGATTAAAAGCATCATTGTCAAAAGGGAATTGGGAAATTACCGAGGATACGGTGGTTGGGTCGACGATTAAGAGCAGAAGCAAAAATTATGGGAGGAGACTTAATCCTGGAGCTTGATAAACGCCTGGTTGCACATAGTTGATAGGTTCTGGTGGGGGTGGAGATAGAAGAAGTAGAAGAATATGTGAGGAAAAGAAAGTTGGGAGGAGATGTTAGGGCTAAATTGAGTCTATCCATTGATTTTGGTTTACAGTTTGGTGAGATGATAAACAGAGAAGGATTGAAGGAAGAAAAAGAAGAAGAAGATAGGCTTGGAGGAGCCCTTGGAGGAAAGGAAGCTTTGGGTTTAGTTGAGAGAGTGAGGAGGGAGCAAAATTTCTGCGCAGAGTTAGGTGCTGGGCTTCATTGGTCCGGATCGTCTGCTTTCGGGCTTATGTTTTAATCTACGTCCCTTTTTCTTTTTTTTTTTTCAACAACAAACAACTAACTAGAAGAAAAATAAGGAGGTGTTTGGTCATTGGTGCATTAGACTTAAATTTAGTTTGATTTTTAACTCAATTCAATGTTTGTCTCTGTTATAATATATATTTATATCATATAGGTCCATAATTGTATTAGTGCATTAGATGACATAAACGTCAGCGTAACGAGATCGTCCAAGGTATAGGACAAGGAAGGGTGAAATCGCATCAAATGTACTGGTGTTAGCGATACTAATGGTGATTTCGTTTTCATTTTATTGAGGTGGAAAGGATCGACAGCTGATTCTCGAGTTCTCAAAGATGCAATATCATGACCTAACGGACTAAAGGTTATGAAGGGTAACTAGTTACAGATACTATTTTTTCCTACTCATTGTATTCTTATGAAAGGTTTAAAACAAGTGGTCGTTCAATCGGATATTATTATTATGTCAGGTACCCAAATGTTGAAGGATTCTTGGCTCCATCTAGAGAGGAAATATATCATCTTTTAGAGTGGCGTGAAAGAGGTAATGCACCAACAACACCATGAGAGTTCTTTAACATGAAATATTCTTCAACAGAAAATGTTATCGAAAGAGCGTTTTGGTTGTTGAAGGGTAGATGGGCAGTCTTCCGAGGAAAATCATACTAGCCAGTGCAAATCCAATATCAAACCATAATGGTGTGTTGCCTTCTACACAAATTTTTCAATATGGAGATGAATAACAATAAATTGGCTGATGATTTGGATGAGGGTGATTCAAGCTTCGCTATAGTTGGGGAGGGCGAGATTAATTACATTGAGATTTCAAATGAATGGAGTCAATGGAGGGATGAATTGGCGCATCATATGTTTACTTAATGAAAGTTACGTAACCAATAGTGCATTCATGCTTATTTAATCATTTGGAACGCGTATTTAATTTATCATGTTTTATGAAATGCCTTCATTTGGAACATTCTTTTCTGATCTTACCATCATTATGTTTACTATATTTTGAACATCACTTCACAAGTTAATTATGTTCAGTACTGTTATTTATTGTTTAATTCTATTAAAATGTATATGTGTATACACTAGAATGACAAGTTCTTCTAAAGCCCCAAAGCACACTTGAACTAAAGAGGAAGAAGCAAAATTGGTCGAGTGCTTGGTGACATTAGTCTCATCTGGTGGATGGAGGTCACATAAAGGGACATTTCAACCTAGGTATTTGGCGTAAATACAACGTATGATGGTGGAAAAGCTATCCACATTTAACATCCAAAGATCCCCGACTATAGATTGTCAAGTGAAATCCCTGAAAAAACCTACGAAACTATTGCAGAAATGAGAGGACCATCGTGTGGTGGCTTCAGATGAAACAAAGAATTCCATTGCATCACCGCATAATGGGAGATATCCGATGGATGTATATGTAAATTTTTGTGTACACTGTTTTACGAATATCGTTAACATAATCATAACATCTATTTCACTTTTTGTACAGAGTAATCATGCAGCAAAGGAGCTTCTACACAAATCATTCTCATACTATGATGATATTGTCTATGTCTTCGGCAAGGATCGACCAACAGGAGCATGTTTGAAAACCTTTGCTGACGTCAGGTCTAATGTGTCAAACCACATTAATAATGATGTTTCCCTTGGTGATTCACATCATCCAGACATCCTCATGATGTCTAGTCAATGAGTGGACATGTCACCAGATGAGATTCTAGGAACACGTACATGTCGAACCACTAAAGGAAGAAATGCTTCGACTGGAAGTAAGAGGAAACAAGGTAGACACCATTATGAAACGATGGAGGTTTTCAAGAATGCAATGAAATTTGCTAAGGACCAAGGCAATTGCATAATAGCCAAAAGAAAAATGTGCAACAAAGGTCAAACTGCTTGCGGAAGTTATGAACAAACTTTGAGATATTTCTGAATTGCAAATCCAACAGAGGGTAAAGCTTATACGAATCATATTCATCAATTTGGACGATATAGAGGGACTCATGTTCGTTCCCACATATCTGAAATTGGAGTATTGCAACATCCTCCTAGAAGATAATGTTTAGCCAACCTGTAATTTGGACGATTATTCGATACTAAACGACATTAGCTTATTTTTCTCTACGCTTTTGTGTTGGTTTGGTTTTGGTTTAAATTTTGTTATCATGTTCTCTAATTTTTGTTTTTAGCATTATATATTTAAATTCGGTTAACCATCATTCTCACATTTGTGTTGTTTTCTTATTTATACACATCATCTACAATTTTAGGTATATATCTCTTAAAAAATTAAAATACAATATTAGAATAAGTGAGAAAATTATTTTATCTACTCGTAAAAATTGTTAATAGTCATATATATAGATAATATTAAATTTATTAAATGTACAACACAATTAACAAGATTTAATAAAATCACATATCAATTACTATAAAAGAACTTATATTTATAAAATTTGATAACACATGTTGGTGGAAGGGATAATTTGAACTCTGTTTTCAAAAAATGGTATTTCATGTAACTAAATATACGTATGACAAAAAATAAGAGTGAAAAAAATAGAAATGATCCAAAATAACCAATATTTATTTTACAGACCCTTATAATTTAAACTATAGAAATGTGCACCCCAAACCCATACTATTATAATACAGACTATAATACTCTGTTTCTCAAACACAAACTAGAATAACCCAGATTATAATAGTCTGCACTTCAAACACAAACTAGAATAACTCATACTATAATACCTTGCACTCCAAACACAACCTATAATAACACATAGTTTGTTATAACCCACGAACTATAATAACCCATAATAACCCACCGAACGCCCGAATCGCCCTCTTATAAGTTATAACTTCCATTCAAGAATATATATATATCATCCCCATTTCAAAATAAACAAAATAACTCAAAACTGCTTCTGACTTCATTACAAGTTTACAACATCATCAAGTCTGAACTCAGATAGATGGCTACATTTACAGCATAAACTTTCTAAATTTCTATTGACTTCTAAAAACTAAGATGAACATCAGAGAGAGATTAGAGGCTATATTCAAATTTTCAACAGCTTGGGTTTAATGCACAACATCACATGATGGACATGGACAAAGTAATTATAGAAGGAGAAAGGCTGAATAGTGTTCACATGGATTGCTTAGTTTCAAGTCTAGACGGATACCATAATGTTATCGTCATAAACCGTCGTTATCCTTCTTGTTATCTGCTGTGTCCGCCATCAAAGGCAAGGATGGGTGTGATTCCATGCGTGGAAATAATAATTTTAGACGAAATGCATCAACTCCATTCAAGTAATAATGGAAGAGCCGTTTTGCTCTGATAAACCCCAGACGACCATATAAAGCAAGCGCTCCTTTATTTGTAACTTCAGCTTCTAATGTGACCTAAAGACAAAACAACATCACGTGGTAAGTTACATATGTCAACTTTCTTTGAAACAAAACATTCCATTACTAAAAACACAGATCACAAAAGAAAGAAAACAAGTAATCTTCTCTGGCAAGGTCGAAGAGATTATAGAAAACGGTTCCAGGCGAAGCTAATACAAGAAGAGTGATTGCAGACTTGCATAAAATGAGAAAAGTAACATAAAAAGAGTGAGAACATCCCCGAATGAGGTTTAAGTTTTAACCATGTTTGTCCAAAAGATCTTTGATTATCTTTTGAAAGGGTGACAGCATAATCATTGTAGTTACTAGTTAGCATCTACTTAAACAACTCAAAACATAATAAGAAAATACAGAAATAAACTGAACAAGGTACCACTTGATTCAAATTGTCAAGTCAAACAAAAAAGAAATGTGCAGCTCAAGACAGTATTACTGCAGGTAAATATTCAACAAAAGCCGTTAACCGCTCAAAGTCAGATCAAGTTTAGCTATTTCCATACCATCTATTCAGCATAAAGATAACTCCCAACGAAGACTCATGCAGGTAAATTTGAGCCACATTCAAAACAATTTAATATTCTAAATTGAGAGTGCATTTTCTCCTTTAAACCGGGAGTGTTGAGAACAAGTTACGCACACCTCGTCAAATCGACAAATACATGATCGTTACCTAGCTCTAATCTACATCATTGGAATGGAGAGACTCCTAAACAGGTGACCTTCATTCTTCCACACCTTAAACCTTCTTCGTTAGGATTAGGAGAGGAAACAGATTCTCTGCTAGTTTGATCAATTGTGCTGGCACATTAACACCCAAAACATATTGACCAATGTTTTTAAATGGCTGCTAAAGCTTAGGCGCAAGGCGTACAAAAAGGCACGGGCTTTTTTTTGTGAGGTGCACTACTTATATAAATAATACATTAAAAAGAGAAAGCATAGTTGAAGTGGAAATATGAAAAAAAAAAAGACCTCAAACACAAGAATTTTTTTAGTAAACTTGATTATTTTAGTTCATAAAGAAGGCAACCCTTTAATTACTACTATTTTTTTAAAAAGTGAAAAAGCTCCAAAGCCCAGGGCTTTGACTTGGGGCTTCACAAAAGGCACGTGCCTGCCTTATTTTGCGAGCCTCGCCTTTCCAAGGCGAGACGCTAGATCGGCGCCCCTTGGCAGGCGTGCGCCCAAGAGAGCTTTTTAAAACAATGATTTTGACTTCTTTAGTTCACAAATGGATTTCTTTCATGCCTTTGAATATTAGCAATATTTTGGCTGCTTATATTTATGCTTAGTATTTTCTTTGTTTTCTTTTTAATATCCGTGAGTGTTCGGTGAGTGTCCAGACCAGTTTACACGCACCTCGACTAATCTCATGTAGTTATTTATGCTTAGTATTCATGTTGATATTTATTTATAGTCGTAGCATTTTTTTTTCCAACTCTTTAAACGTTCCCTTTCCAGAAGATCTTATATTCGATTCAGACATAGAAATCAAGATCATATAGCCAAAACTATTTGATAGTTAGAACATTGAAAGAAATGCTCAATAACTCAAATTAGCCAGCTCGAAGGAGTTTCAAAGGTCTTAGTTTAAATGTCTTTTACCCATGACTACCCCCCGACCATTGGGTTTTGTTTAAATAAATCCATCACTACTTTAAAGTTTAAATAGTTACCTTTAAATCCTTTTCATATATTTCATTTTCTCCGTTGTAAGCAAACGAAGGCCAACTTAATACTGAAATATATAAGGTTAAATTACTAAATATGCTGACAATTAAAATTTCCATATTAAATGATACTTGTGGTTGTAGTTATCTTCTATGAATTAATGACTTAATATCTTGGTGGGAATAAAGCCAATTTTCTTTCCAACTGTCGTATGAAAGGTATTTGCTTGGATTGAAACAAGGCTTGATGAAAGTAGAGGTCTTTAAATCCAAATTACTAAGCATTGGCAAATATACACAGGGGATAGAAAGACATCTTATTTTGAAAAGACCACTTAGGATTTAAAGGAGATGACATAACAAGTGTATTATTGCAGATAATGCAAGTGCATGCTCGAGTTTTCTTTCTCTCTAAAATGTCAAATTAGTTGATTGTGCAGGCTATACAGCCATCCACCACTAACTTACAGTTGAGTGTTTTGATTAAGAAAGTAAGAAACCAATCTCAATAATATACAGAAGAGAAATCGCAAGTTAGTTGCTTTAACTCCTTAAATGAAAGTAAATAAATATTGGCTCACGCATAAGACAAGAGTAAATACCATAGTTGATGCCAACATACCTCATCACAGCCTGATTCCATCATGACTTTTATAGACCTCGTGACTAGCTCTGAAGCTACAATACAGTGAAAAATAGTAATGAGAATGAAGATCTATGAAAATCTAATAAATTTATAACAAAAAAAGGTGTATTAAAAACCAATTTAAAATGGCAAAACATCATGAAGTAATATCAGTGTTATGCATATAAATGAATGATGTTCTAGTCAAAACTAAAAAATATAAATATTGCTTGAGGGGTGCTTTTCTAGGGAGGGGAGAAGGGGTGTTCGTGTTTGGAACCCTAATCCTAGCCGGGGTTATACTTGTAAGTCTTTGTTTAGTCTGTTGTTGGATCCCACTCCTCCTAAGGAGTCGGTTTTTGATGTGGTTTGGAGGACTAAGGTTCCTAAGAAAGTTAGGTTCTTTATCTGGCAAGTTTTGCTTGGTCGGGTTAATATCGTTGATAGGCTTGTTAGGAGGAGAACTTCGCTTGTCGGGCCTTTTTGTTGCATGCTTTGTCGTGACTTTTACCCATGACTACCCCCCGACCCTCAACCCTAACAAGGAGTTAAAAGTTAAAAGTTAAAAGTATGCAGAGTGCCACAGCGACGATCAAGGAGTTCCTCCTCCATCCGCCCTTTAGAGACAAAGGGGTTTTTTATGGCCTGCCGAGGTGTGCGCTGGGACATTTGGGGTGAGAGGAACGGTCGGGTTTCTCGGGGTAGGGAGAGGGGGCATAGTGAGATTTGGTCTTTGGTTAGATTTCACGTGTCCTTGTGGGCTTCGATTCCAAAGAGCTTTTGTAATTATTCCATAGGCAACATTTTACTTAATTGGTCACCCTTCTTTTAATGGGGTGTTTTGTTGGACTGGTTTTTTTTGTGTGTGCCCTTGTTTTCTTTCATTATTCTCAATGAAAGGCATTGACTTTATCAAATAAATAAATAGATAGAAATTTGGGATTATCCCCAAGAGTAAATCAGGCATTCTTGACAAAGAGCATTAAATAGAAGTTATTCTAATAATGTAATCCTATTCTAATAACATCGAAATCTAAGAAAGTAATACAAATGAATCTTCCAAAAGAAATTACAGCAACAAATAATGGGGCCGTTGATAAATCCATTTTACATACAAAAACTAAACCATAAACTTCATTGATCACACATCACAAAAAATGAGCCACTCTCAAACACAGGTGAGGGACAATCTCTTCACAGAAACCAGAGAACAAAAAGGATTACCAATGCCTTTTCCTCTATAGGGCTTGATGACAACCAACATTGCAATGTACCCTCTGAAAGTCCCCCGATGCTCCCCCATCTTACAAACCACCGTCCCTACACATTTTCCTCTATGAAAGGCCTGCGGAAACAGCAAAAACAGAATGAATGGAACAAAAATTTTAAAGGGAATGGCGACGATCATGATCTAATTGGTCAGAGATTTGAGATAAAAGCAAGATTAATACCAGGAATGAAAGTTGAGGCCAGAGGTATACGAAGTAACGATAAGTGAATATGGAGTAGGGTTCGCTGAGCTCTTGATCGACAAGATTCATGATAAGAGGTAAGTGATGCTCACCGCCGTAGCTTACGTACTCTATCTCCGATGCATCAAATTCAACTTTCCTCGTTTCTTCTTCTTCTACCACGCCTTCCAATTTCGATTCCATTCTCTGTTCTTTCACGCCGGAGAAGTTCGCCGGAGACTGCCTCGTCGCCTGAAAGAATCCGGCGGAATGTTGGGAACTTGAATGGCCTGCGAAATATTGGAGCCAAGAATCCCCGAAGATATTTGATTAATTTATTTAAACTAAAATTAGGAAAATTACCAAATTATTTTACTTTACGATGGAACGTTCTCAAATATAACAAAATGTATTATTTCATTATTATGTTGGAGAATAAGTTTATAATGTAATATAATTTAAAATTTGGTTTGACCTGATTTATAGTACAAACTTATTCTATTTTCACAATTTTCCATTTAATCCATTTTTCCATTGTTTTTACGTTTAACTATCTTATTTTCGTCAACACTCTGATTTCAAGTAATCTCTATTACATTTTAGCTATCCAAACAACCAAAAATATTTATAAATATAATAAAATATAATAATTTGGTATATGAACTATTATTTCTATTTATCATGACACAAATAGATATATACAATATTAAATATAAATTTTCAAAAAATTACCAAATAAAAAATTTTAACATTAGTTTTCAAATAAATATTTTGATTTGTTGAGATTTTCTTTTAATTATGTGTCAACTCATCATAAGACAGGAACTCCCAACCATTCATCTTGATGGTTCAATCTAGGTCTTTGTAAATTATTGAACTAATTGAACAATTCATTAATTTTAATAAGATCATTTACTATCAAAATGACATATTTCTAATTTATAGAATGAAAAGAAAAAAACAAAAATATTAATTTTATTATATTTGAATTTTATGATTATTTTTTAAATACATCTAAGGTTTATCTTAGACACATTTGATATCTTCACTGACTCATGTATGACTCATAATATACTTTGACAATAAAGTGTTACAAAAATACATATGTAAATGAATATAATCGTCCATTTTATATGTTTATCGTATGGAAATCATGATATGCTAGTACCTTATTTTGGTAATTGAGAGAATGTACTCGTATTTTAAAAGCAAAAATAGACCTTGCTTTACTCAGTACCATAACGTTCGAGCAACTCAAGCTTTCTATTAGTTCATTTACTATTTAATCCCATGGGCGATCATTTTGTCATATATCACTCAATTTAGGATCTCATATACTCTACTATCATTATTACAATACTAAGGATTCTTAAAGCTGGTCTCGACTTAAAGACATGGCACAACTAGAAATACATCGTTGAACCATATATGTTTCTACGACTTGACCTTTCTCATAAGAATGTACTTAAAAAGGAATGTGGGAAAGATTTAGATGAAAAAATCAAACTTCTCAACCTAAACTTATGTTCCTCTCCACACTTAAAAAACTCCAAATGATCCATCATTTCATAAACTTCTTACACAAACAACCCATTTAACTTCAAATATATAATAATTTTAAATCTTTTTTTAATTTAGTCAATAAATTTGTAAGTTTGTTAGTCTTTTTTTTTTCAAGGATTTTTTTCTATTTTAATTAATCAATATTTATAATTTTTTGAGACGAAAAATAGCTTTTTTTCACTTTTGTTCCATTCGAGTCTCTATTTTTTGTTTTATAATACCTATTTTAGATTGAAAATATTTTCAAAACAACCATTTTTATATTTATTAAGCAACAGGTCAACGTAAATATCAAGGTCTTACTTTTTATGGAAACCTAGATGAAAATTTTATTAAAATAAATTCCAAACTTAGAATATGTGAACCTCTAATTCTTAGTCATTAAAACCCCCAATCAATATTATTTCAATCAAAATATTAAATTTTACTATATTTTGGATTTCATATCAACATGTACGTTTTGAATGGTTCTTTTATAAATATTATCTAATTTGTTGGAAGGATAATAACAATAATCAAAAGAACTATTTAAATTTATATTTCATATTTTGTTAATGATAGACACTAATAGGTGTCGATAAAAATCTAAACTTTTACTATATTTTATAAATGTTTTGGACGATTTTATCATATATATATATATTTTGAAAAATAAAATAAATATTTAAAAAATTCAGCTAAAAAAATGGAACAGATATAAAACATCATTAAATAGGGTTTAGAATGGCCTGTGTATTTGTACCGGAAAGAAAACGGCCGATGTATTTTTGGTAGGAAAGAAAGAGAAGATTACGTAAGAATTGAAAAAAAAAAAAACTTAAAATTTAAAATATAAAATAGACACAATTTTGTATCTAAAAGTTAATTACATTGTAATTTTTGTAATATAGAGTTTGGTAACTTATGGTTTAACATTTAATATTGCGATCATTACCTAATTCTAAAAATATAGGAGCACATTTGACCCACTCAATAGAGTTAATAAGTTTGAGGTTAATATATGTTGGAATTAATAAAATTGATTTCAAGTAGATTAAGAAAGTAGGATGAGGTTACTTAGTAAAGATAGACGATAAAGTGAAAATCCTTAATAAATGTGAAAATATAAAATAATGGAGAGGGAGGTGGGCCAAAGGACTCTAAGCACTCGTTTGATAACGTTTTCGTTTTCTGTTTTTTGTTTCGTTTCTTTTGAGACAAAAAACAAGACTGTGTTTGATAATTATTCTCGTTTTCTAATTTTTGGGAAAACAAAACAGAAACAAAGATTTATTTGTTAATTGTTTCTTGTTTCGTCTTTTTTTTTTTTTTTTGTAATGGTAATATATATATATATATATATATACACACACACACGGTTAGAGCAATACTTGAATATATGGACATCAAACTCAGGGACTACAAAGTTACTTTCCCATAAATACTTTTAGAGCAATACTTGATTATATTACAAGATATACATATTTTATGTATCTCAACACCACGCATACTAAATAGTAATAATAATAATAATAATAATTATTATTATTATTATAAATACTTAAACATGACCTAGGCTACACTCATTTTTTTGTATCTCACCAAATTGTTCAATCATAATTTACCACGTGACATATTCTTCCGACACTTTTAAATATTTTACGAAAAATACTTAGGTGCGCCAACAAATCAAACCATCCAATAATTATAATTTGCCACAACCCAAATTCTCTATAAAAATAGTTTATTTTATTTTTATTGTGTGTGTGACGAAAGTGAAAGGACACACCCAAGTATTCTTCGTATGATTGTTTGGAAAAAATATATTTTTAGGTCTAGTTTCTATTTAGTCTATACGTCTTAAAATGTTACACATTATTTGGTCTTAAATTTCGAGATTGATTTCAAATTTAGTCCATAAATTTTAAATTGTTACGATGTTAGTGTGGAGTAAATATAAGAATATAAGTAAAAGGGTAAAGATTTTGAAAGGTACGAAGTAAATGGAAAGTAAAATTATGAATAGGAGTGAATTTGGAGAGAGAGATGACGGAGAGTCCAAAGCGAGTAGTATAGTGGTGTGTGTGTGTGTGTGTGTTAAAGAAGAAAGAAAAATGTAGAGCGTATTATTATTATTAATTAAGGGTATTAATAAATAAATAAAATAAAATAAATAGTGGTGAGTGGTAAGTGGTAAGTGGTAAGTGGTAAGTGGTAAGTGGTAAGTGGTAAGTGGTATTTGCATGCAAAGTCAGAAGTTTAGTTCCACATGTAGGCCTCCCCTTCTTCCCAACTTTCATCCCTCTTCACCGTCCATCCGTCTCTCATTTTCTGGACTAACTCTCTTCCTTTCTCCCTTCTTCTTCCTTCTTCAAGTTCACTTAACCTAAGCCAAACCATGGTTAACTACACTATTTATTATTTAACTTCATATATCTCATCATCTTCTTCTTCTCTTCAACACTTCCCTTCACATTTGTCATAGTTTTAATTAACTCAATCAATCTCTTTTTAACCACACCCCACACCCCACCATTCCCCATCTCATATCTCTATATTTCTTCACCCATATATCCTCTCCTCTCCATCTCCCTCTCCCTCTCCCTCTCCCTCTCACTCTCCTCATCATCATCATCTTCACTTCCAAAAATAGCACATTTTATCCTCTCTCTTTTCTCTCTCTCTCTCATCATGATGCCCATTTTGGATGAACAACAACAACCTCAACCTCAACCTCTCCTCATCCCCGTCGATGATCTCTCCTCCCTCGTCCCTTCCTTCGCCTCCACTCCTCTCCTCCGCAAGAAACGTATGCCCAGAAACCGTCGCCCTTCTTCTTCTTCTTCTTCTTCTTCTTCCTCTTCTTTCTCCTTTCCTTCTTCTTCTTCATCCGCTCCCCATCTCCCTTCTCCTCGGGTACTTTCTCTCTCTCTCTCTCTTTTTTTTTTTTTTAAAAAAAAAAAAATTATTGAACACTCTTACCTTTTTGGGTTATAAAAATAACTCACTATAAAAGAGTGAGTGAGTGAGTTTCAACACCAAATAAATCAAAATTATGATTTCACAATTCACTTAAACTCTACACATTTACCATGTACTAGAATCATCATCATCTAACCTTACAAGTTTTAACTCAATGTGACACTATTTTTTATATATACATTAACTCAATTATTTTACTCAAAAAATAGTGGTAAATTTAAGTTTGTTTTCCTAAGGTCCATCCATCAATTTGTGTATACCAAAAGTAATTAATTAGAAGTAAAAATCAATTGAAAAAAAAAAAAAAAACTAAGTTTCTCTTTTTATTTATTTATTATTTTCATGGTGCCAAAAAAAAAAAAAAAAAAAAAGTCGTGGCCTCCTAGGGTAAGTTGGTAATTTAATTCAATATGGAGGTGAATTAATTAAGCCTTGAGATTTTGTATGGCAACCTAAATAAAGTAGTGTTTGAAGACGACCACACCCAACAAACAATAAGAAACATTCCATATATATATATTATATACATATATTTTATTTTATTTATTTATTTTTAATTACAATAATCCAAACATCTTTTTTTCCCCCTCTCTCCATTTCTTCCTTTCTTATTACTTTTTAAAATGTTTTTTTTTTATTTATTTACAGTATGTCCCAGACAATCTAGTTTCGAAGAAAGTGAATTTGTTTCCTTAATTAATTAATATTTTAATTCTATCTTCTTCTTTTAATTTTTTTCCTCCTACTTTTTCCTTCTTTTGGTTGATGTTTTCGATCTTAATGTTGGATTTTTTGAGGTGGTCGTGTTGGGGGCAGTGTCCTTGCTATTTCAAAACACCATGTAATTTTATTTTTAAAAAAAAAAGTTATAAATTTGATTTTCATATAGTTTTGAAGTTTTATACTTCATTATTTGATTCAAATTTGTAATTTTATCAATCAATCTTCAAGTTATTAATTCGAGAAATTTAAAGAAAAAGAATATGTTTTTGTTTCAAACAGCTATGTATGATGTAAACAAATTGAATAATTTGATTGTAAAAACAAAATTGTGTTTGTAATTTAAATGAACAGGTAATTGATCCAAGGAAGCTGAAGTTTCTTTTCCAAAAGGAGCTTAAGAACAGTGATGTTAGCTCTCTCAGGAGAATGATACTCCCAAAGGTTTTTTTTTTTAGAATAATAATTATTTTTATATTCTTCATTTGATTAATTTGGATAAATATATACATACATAATTAATTAAGATATAAATCATTAATTAGAGTTTTGATTAGATAATTTAAATTTTCAGAAAGCAGCTGAAACTCACCTTCCAGCTTTGGAGTGTAAAGAAGGAATGATGATCACCATGGATGACTTGGATGGGGTGCATGTTTGGAACTTCAAATACAGGTTTTTTTTTTTTAATTAATAAGATTTTATTTTCATTTTGAAATATATTTATCTGTCTTTGTTTATAATTTGGTGATGAATTTTGCAGGTTTTGGCCAAATAACAATAGTAGAATGTATGTACTTGAAAATACTGGTAAGCTTTCTTTAATTTGTTACTAATTAAAGTCTTGTTCTAGTTCTTCTATCTTCTAGTGAACTCTACACACATTTTGAAACATATCATGATCTAACATGTAGAGATGTATCATGTATGTTCTTTGTTCTGGTATTGGGTTTTCACAGGAGACTTTGTCAATGCTCATGGCTTACATCTAGGAGATTTCATCATGATTTACCAAGATTGTGAAGAACATAACTATGTAAGTTAATTTCATGTTCTTTCTTACGACATTTGGTTTCAGATAATGTTATAAATAAGGGTTGGGGAAGAGAATTAGGTGAGATGGTTATAAATTTTCAGATAATGTTTCTTTTTTCCTCTATTGGCAATGCATTTTCCATAGGTGATTCAAGCAAAAAAGGCTATCGAGCAAGAAATATATTCCGATCTAACAACAAACGACGTTGTGATCAACGATGACCTCATGTTTCAAGACTTCGATGCTAGCAAAGCGGCTAGCTCCATATACGTGCCTAGTCCAACCATGGAAGATCCCGTGTCGTCGTTCATCTATGACACTAGCTGTGCCTTCGACAATGATTCGCCCTTCGACTTTATGAGTGGATCAATGACCAACTACTCGAGAATGGGAGCTCTCGAAGGCTTTGGATCCGTCGAGAACCTGTCTCTCGACGACTTCTACTAAGAGACTACAAATAGCTACATAGTAAAAGAAGCTTTAAGCATGGTTTCACAACATATGATATCAAATATTTAGGTAGAAAAAATGGTTTGGGGGTGAAGAGCTTAACTTGACGTTCGTACTGTCTATTTTGGTACAATACACTGTTTTATTTTGGTGCTAAAATGTGATCCCATGCAAGTTTGTATAATAAAAGAATGTCAAGCTCTATATATACTTTTATTTTAACTTTTTTTATAATAATAAAAGCTTCTTTTAGCGTTCAACAGTGTGATATATTTTATTTCAGTTGAGTTATATTAATTAATTAATTAATTAATTAATTAATGTGATATATTTTATTTTAGTTGAGTTATATTAATTAATTAATGTTGGTAAAATTAAAGTAATTGAGAATTCTAAAGTAATTGGCAATTATGTTCTTACTTTTATGAAGTATCTTCTCGCTGTCTTTTGTGCGTTACATCGAGTTGTCGTATCGTAAGGTGACATACCTGTGACAAATCATTTTTATTTATTTTTAAAATATTTTAATTATTTTTTGGATGTGAATGATGGGAGAGGGAATCATAGAGATGAGTGCATTTTAAATTTTTATTTGTATATTTGACCTTTAAATTTTAAATTAAGTTTTTAGAAGTTCTTGAACTTTAAAAATGTCTATTGTGTTTTTTTAGCTTTCACTTTTGTGTCTAATAGATTTTTGGTATGTTTGAGATTTTTAAAAATTAGCGTATTATTATATATAAAATTGAATTTTGTGTCTAATGAAATTCAAAATTTTTAAAATATCATGATTAATAGGTTAATGAATTTGAAAAAAAATGTTGAATCAAATAATGAGATATATTAGTTACAAATTAAAATCGAAAATTTAGACTAATTTGATCCAATAAAATCGAAAATCTATGGAATCCTTAATGACAAATTTGAAGGTCTTGTGCCCTAACTCTAAACCTCTTTTCATAACCATCTACCAAACCTTCATCTAAGAACATTTTGGAAAAGTAAAGATGGAAAATAAAAAATAGTCAACAAACAATTATCCCCATCAAGTTTAAGCGAATAAGAGATTCTCCTACGAGGAGTTTAAATCATTTCTATCCTGATTTCTTTATAAATGTGCCTAACTATTTTGTCACACTGTTACTCGCCATGTAAATTTTGTATGACGCACTAGCTTTTAGATATTGGAACACAATATAGTCTTGGTAGCATGTCTACCAGGTGGAGATCTTCAGTGCTCTCATATGTTTAACTTACGTTTTTGTGGTCTTTGTAACTCTCTAATAATACTCTACTCAGTAGAAATCTTCGACCACTCTCATATGTGCAAATTTCGTTTTCGTTTTCCTTAATACACTCTAATACATTATCCACACATTTCACCCCAAAATTAAGAGACTCCTACCTACATTGTTGAGACACCCTTTGTGCCCCTGATCAATTAATTAAAAAACAAAATTTACCACATGACACATTATAATTGAATAATTTAGTGAGATGTACAAAGATAGATGATGATCGGGATGCATTAAACATATTTTTAATGCAATAATACATGAATGTTCATTTAGAAAAAAAAAAAGAAAAAGAAATTGGTTGGAAGAATGGGCAAGATTTGTTATGTGTGAAACCACGTGAGTGTAGAACACATGAATTTTGATTGGAAAAGAATATTAAATCACAAAACTTGTACCCTAAAATTCATGCTTCTTTAGATATCTCTAAATTTCTTAACCAAAACAATATTTTTCAAAAGCTCCTTCACAAATCATTAATTTATAAATTTCTCCTTTTTTAATTTTTTTTTTTTTGTTAGATGTTAAGGTATTAATGCAATCGAAATTAATTCAAATGAAATACAAATAGTCTAATTTCATTTTTTAATTGAAATATTAAGGGGTTTAAGGGTTTTTTTTTTTTTTTTTTTTTTGAAATTTAGGAGTCAAGAAGAAAGGAAAATTCATGTTCTTTTTTTAAAAAAACAAATATATAATTTAGCCAAACAAAAATCCTTAATTTTCAAAACAACTTTGATATTTGTGTCCATTTAAACCCTAAACTTGGAGGTGTATCGATTTAACTATATTGTTTTTCAAGTGTATCAATTTAGACTTTAAACTTATATAAATGTATTGATTTAAATACTTCATTATGTTTTATTTGGACACACTTATAAAATTTGAGGGTTTAAATTGATATAGGAAAGTTCAAGATTTAAATCGGTGCATTTATGAAAGTTTACAACTATTACTTTAGGATTTAAATTGATAGAAACCCCAAAATTCAGTGGTCAAATTGATACAATTATTAGTTTGTGTTTAAATTGATACAACCCCAAGTTTAAGAAAATAAATTGATATTTGGACTATATTATTTATTATTTTTAAAAAAAGTCCAATTGAATGCGAACCATCAATTTTCAATTTTAATTAAAATAAATGGAAACCCATAACTATCAAATCCAATTTCAAAATATAAATTGTTTATCTTTAAACAAATAACAATTTCATAAATAAAAAGAAAAACAATAATTTTCTTTAAAATTCGAGGAAAAAATCTCATAAAAATAAAATTAAAAGAAATAATACTATTACTTGACCATTTTCCATTTTGTTAGATTTAAAAATATTTTAGCATTTAAAAAACATGAAAAAATATATTTAAAATTGAAGGGTAGAGTTAAGATACTATTTATGGTTACCTCCTTCTACAATGTAGGCTATGAAAGTTGGACGCTTTATATATTAATTTTTTTTATTTCTTCAACAAAAATTATTAATTTAAGAATTCCATTCAAATGTTAAACCAGTAAGAAACATAAAATGATATCATTTCAAAATTAAATTAACAAATTTGATCATCAACTAAACAATATATCACTAGAAACATCAAGATTTAGGGTTTAATATAATCACATATTTGAAAGTGAATAATACATTTTTCCAACAATAAAGTACCACAAATTATGGTGCGTTGTTCATTTGAAGTTTGAAATCTCTAACAAAAACACAGGTTAAAGGTGAATCTTACCAAAATATCAGGATTTTCTCATAATGAATTCTCTGACATGTTCACACCTGGTTTTTCTCATAAATACCAACTTTTACCTGATTTTAATCGTATAACGTTTACCTGACAACACTCTGACACATCATGCCAATCTCATCTGACGCACTGGAGAACTGTTATAGTCTTGGCAGCATGGCTTCCAGGTGGAGATCATTCCCTGTTTTTTTGTTTTTTTTTATTTTGGGGTGAGAAATCCTGTGAATTTCTGTTTTATCTTTTTGAGAGAAAAATCTTGTGAATTTTCTAATCATCTCGGCTCTTTTTGTTTTTGTTTTTTATTTTGAAAAATAATCCCTACACAATTGTTTTATCTACACAATTGTTTTATCTGAACTAATCAGCATTTTTTACATCCGTTAAAATATATGGTGAATCTAACCTCCATTTGTTACATCCATTAAAAATATGATGAATCTAGTATAAACATAAGATTATGAACTAGAAAATTTCCACATCTTGTGTCAAATCCTATAGAGAAATTGATCTTTCTAAACTTTAAATTTGTTCAAACTAATGCATCAAATCCTATAGAAAAAAAAAAAAGAAATTTGCTAATTAGCGGCAACCCCGCGATATTGGACTTGTTGAAAACTATTATTTAAATATATATATATTTAAATAATAGTTTAATATTTTTTTTCAATTTTACTTAGCATGGTGAAAAAAGTAAAATTTATGGAAATTTACAATAAATACGTGTGGTGAAATTTGAATTTTTACTGGAATGGAAACAATTTGGAACTGGAAAATTATGAAGTTATGATCCCGGTTTCGTTTCGTCGATTGATTCTCGTACAGTATCTTCTTCCAAACCCTAATTTTTGTTTCTTCCATTGATTCAACGATTAGGTTTCGAAGCTTCAATTGTAGGGTTTTGCGCCACATTAATGGCGGAAATTACCAATAGAGAGGAGGAGGTCGCATTTGATGCCAAGCGGAAACCTGCTGATTCTTGTTTCCAACCGAAAGAGGAGCGTTCGAACAAAATTCAGAAGCTTCAAGTGGTTGAGGGTGAAGAATCCTGTAATGATGTGAAGAAGAATGGTGAGAATGGTGACCATAAGGGAAGTGATGAACAGATTGATAATATTTCTTCTACGGTTGTGTTAGGGAAGGATGACGATGGAGTTGATGGAGCTGGTTTAGATGCGGGAGATGAGGATGAAGACGATAGTGAGGATGATGAAAAATCGAGTGGGAAAGTGGCTGAGGATCGGAAGGGGAAGGGGATTATGAAGGATGATAAAGGAAAAGGGAAATTGATAGAGGAAGATGATGACGACGATGAAGATTCCAGTGATGATGGAAGCGAATTGGATTCTGAAGAGAGCGATTTGTCGGATGATCCACTTGCGGAGGTCGATTTGGACAACATCCTTCCTTCAAGGACGAGGAGGCGAACGGTTCACCCTGGAGTTTATTTCGCTACGGATCTGGGGAACGACGACGATGATAGCAGTGACAGCGATGCTTGAAACGTTCAAGAAGGTCAGTAAAATTCGGCAATCGAAACCTTGGAGTTAGTACAAGTGATATGAGTTGATATTTCTCAGTTATATCTTCTTTAGGGATAATGCAGCAATGTAATGAGTTACTCCAACAATTTGATTTTGAAGGTTACATGTTTTCTTGTTTTCCCACTTTGATATCCGTAGCATTGAGGATTGCTTGCATCTATGGCTTAATATGCCTTTTTCTTAGAAGTCTTTCTTTGTAGGAGGATTGTACTCATCAATCTTAATTGTAAGCCAAAATTAATGGATATCAATGGAGTTTGTAACATTTGATTCTTCATTTGTTGGATATGTTAGTGATGCCAATACTCTTGCACATTGAAAAGCAGTTTTTTGAGATTTAGATCATCACTTCCAAGCACCAAGCATTATTGCAGTAAAAATACCTCGAGAACAATAAAATGTGGGGTTAAAGTTCAATGTTTGCAACCATAGTGTGAAAAGTTTCCTAGAAAAAGACTAACTTGATGACAATAACTTGATAATCTGTGAGGGAGAAATCCTATTCAATGAAAGAATTATCTACTTTTACATATACATTTTCACATTCTTCATCTTCAGTTTGACTATGTTTACATTTTTCTTTCTAGCGAGAAATATGTGTTTATCTGATGAAGAAGGAAGGGTCAGTTATGGAGTTTATGTTGGATGTTGTTGTATTCTGCTTATCAGTGCGTTTGACTAATATATATGTATGTGACTATGTGAGTCATCAGTTTAAATGTGATCACCATTCTTGGTTCTATTGGTTGAGCTTGTTTATTTGAGACACCTTTATCTGTGGTATGTTATGGAGATGCTGGTATGCTAGCGTAGTATAGTTTTTCCTTATCCTTATGTAACTGCTTTGATATTTTTCTTCTCACTGTTCTAGAGTATATACACAATGTAGGGAGAGGGTAGGGGGAGTAGGGAGTAGGGAGTATGGAGTAGGGTGTAGGGTTGTAGAGTTGGAAGTTCAGAAACAATGTACTGATTGAAAAGAAACAATGTACTGATGGGGTGTAGGAAATATGTAGGAGAAGGATATTGTACCAAATCCAAAAGCCTAGGGGGAGGGAGATTGCTAAAAGATTCTTCCGTTAGTATGATCAGAAAAGACACAAAATCCTCAACCATATTAAACCACTCCAAAGTTGAAACATTTCAGTCCTCGAAGTTATCACTTGGTAAAGTGTCTTTCCTCTATGAGAGACACTCGCCTCTCTTCCAGACAAAACTTATGCTACCCCCACTCCAAGGAGCGGTGGGGTAAATTTGAAAGAATGCAGGTATAGAAATACATTTGGATGTTAGTTAATAGGTATAGAAATACATTTGGATGTTAGTTATTAAGTGATAAATGGTTTGTGGATTTCTTCTGACAAAACTTTTCAAAGTAGTCTTTAAGGTGTCTTCACTCTTCAATAGCCACTCACCCCCTTATGTGAAAACGACTTGTGCTATCCCTTCCCAAGTAGCGGTGGGGTAATTTCAAAAGCATGCACAAAACTCCAATTAAATGTTGGGGTTCATTAGAGATATCTAACTTTATGGTTCTCTTTTGACAATTCCTTTAAACGTGTAACTGTGTCTTTGCCACCTAAACAATACTTCTCAAACACCCAAACTTCCTCTCTTGGATATCGTGGGTACTTAGTTTTCATAGTTTTCATAGAGGATGAGAAGTTATGTAACTTTCTAGACAAGAATTTTACCCTAAGACTTGTAAAATTCCCTCAATAACATAAGAAGTTGTTGAAGAAGATGTTCTAGGAAAGCCACAAAGCATAGAACCATTTAGTTGCATTCCATTATCTTTCTAAGAAGCTTATGACCTCTTTGATAATTGATCATTTCATTGCTATAATATAAAATTTAGATCCTAAGTGCTTTTCTGATTACTATTTGCAAGTGTTGTTAGAGATATTGGAAAGCACGATCTATGATTTTGTGATAATCTTCCTGGAATCATATGGATCTAGCAATGCCTACATTTTCTAAAGAATTTAACATAACTTGGGTGAGGAAACGTTAAGGATATCATAATCAGCAAGTTCTGTTATATTTGTTGCTAGGATGCTCACATTATAGATGTTTACTGTTTTTTTAGTACAACAGGGCCGGGAAATTGGGAGGGAGATTCGAACCACATATCATATGTATCCAATGTTTACTGTATTTTGTGGTTTAGAAAAATAGGAGAATCTTTTGTTTTATATTAGTTTAATGATCTGAAATCAGGATTGAGTAGACTTTGGATTCACTTTTCGATGCATCTTTTTTTTTTTTTTTCTGTGCAGTTCAAGAATATGGTTCGTTCTCTTTCCCTTCTTTTGTGTCTGTACACCGACCAGGAATCTATTTAATATCAAGATATATGAACAAATGTTTCTTTTTTCTTTTCTTTTTTAATAATTAATTTATAGAATTATTTTAATTTAATTAATATATATTGGTGATATTTACTTCTGTTCTTAATTGATATTTATATCCTATACAATTAAAGGTAATTGTATTGGACGGTGGATAATAATTAAGTACATAATTTTTTTTTTTTTTTTTTTGAGAATACAAATATAGAATTTATCTTATAGTTTCTTTTTATTAATGAAAAACTCTATAATTAATAGACTCTTACTAGAGATATGGTTTATCACTTCGACAATGAATATATTTTGCTATACATATCTATAAATTCTCTTGCATTGTGTTATACTTGTTAATACTTTAACTTGACTGCTATATTTGTAAACTGTCCCTATAATTAATAGATAAAATTGTAAGCTTGGGGTAATTGGCCTATCAACTTCACAAGTTTTTTATTTTTTATTTTTATTTTTGGAAAAGTCAATCAACTTTATAAGTTGGAGTTAGACAACTTAATTTCAATGATAAATATTATTGAAGATTGCACATTTATCAACGAATCTTTATTTAGATTTTCTAATTCTAATATATTAAAATTCCAGTGTTCATAGCTCAAGGTAGTGCCCTAAACACTCCAATATAGTGTATGAACTTTGAGGTTACTTGTTTGGTTTAAATCATATTTTGGTCCCAAAACTTTTGATTCATTAATTTTTAAAAACGTTTGTTTAAGTCTCTAAACTTTTGAAAATAGCATATTTTTATCCCTATTATTAGGATTTTGTTAACTCTCTATGAGATGGTTTCTATATGTGGATGACTAAGCTGTCAAATAAGATGATCACTCCAAAAAAGCTAGGGTTTTAATTTTTAATTAGACGTTAGATGCTAAGTTGATTTTTAGTGAAACTCAAAAAGTCACTTTGTCTTCAAGATTTTGATTGTTATTATTTTGGGTCATTGACATTCTACTTCACTCTCTCAACTCATGCTAGATGTAATTTTAGCCACAGACGAATTTTTTAGTACCTCAAGTTTTGGATATGCTTTTTGATTCTGTGAGTTTTTTTCTCTTCCTCCCAATTCTTCCTTTCTTTTCTTTTTTTGGAGGGGGTTGTGATTCATTGTGGGAATGTTTATTTGCAATTTCTTAGAGTTCATCTTATATATGAGTTTGTACTTATTTTATTTTTTAGTTATTTTACTTTGTTACAAATGTTAACACCAGTGACATTATGTCAATTCTATTTTTTTTTTTTACTCTATTCAATGTTCTTCTAATTTGTTTCAAGAATCCAATTAGAAAAAAAAAATAGTAGAAGGTGGGGGAGCCGAGAAGGGATGTGAGAGATTTAAGTTTTGGAGTAAAAAAAAATAACAAAATTAGTTTTTAGGTTTTATTTGATAACTGTCTTGATTGTGTTTCTATGTTGGCATAAAAAATTTATAGAATAAATTAGCAACATTTCTTGGTTAATTTATCAATTTAAGTAATATGATGAATCTAGACTCTAATCATCTAAATATAGAAGTTACATCATAATTCCGTTAAAAAATTAACGGAATCCTAACGACATGAACCAAAGTAAGTTTTTTTTAAAGTTCGAGGACTAAAATAGACGTTTTTAAAAGTTTAGCAACCAAAATAGAGCACGATTGAAAGTTTAAAGACAAAAATAGGTTTTAAACCTTACTTATTTTAAACATATTTAACAGGTTTGCCTCTTTGGTTCTCCATATTTTGTTTGTAATCGATAGAATTTGTAATTAATAGAATTTAAAATTTTGCTATATTTTGTAAATATTTTAGTTCGTTGTACTATAATTCAAAATGTCTCATTTTAAAATGGTCGATTGCTTTTAATTATATGAACAAAATATATTAAAATTTAATAACATTCTCTAAATTCAAATGTTAATCATAGTTTTAGAAATTAATAGTTCCATATATATTTAGTTTATCACCAAATACCATTCCAAATTTTAACAACAATTCCTTCGGTAAATAAATTGTAGTGAAATTTGAAAATTACATATTTTCTAATTTGAGGGTAAATCTTCATTTAGCATTGAACTATCAAACAATATTTTAGAATAAGTTGAGTTATATGTTCAATAAAAACTATTTTTTTAATTAATTTAAATAAATAAAATTTTCAATTATTTTTATTTTTATTTTCCTTTTTGTGTAAGAAAATAAATTTCAAAAAAACATTTCTAAAAAAACCCCACAAAAATTCACTCCATCTTCCACAAGGAAACCCATGGGCCGCCCAACAGTGATCAATTTAGAGTTGAACCCATGGCCCACAATTCAGCCCACATAAGTCTTTTAGAGTTTATGTTGGATGCAATTTCTATATAATAGCTTTAACTCTCAAGCTATTTACATTTATTCTTTTGATATCCCTTCCCTTCCCTCATAGATTTGGTGTACTGATTTGTTCAAAGGTTGGTTTACAAGTGATATCCATAGCTTTGTTGTCATAAATAATTACTAGATTCTCTCTTTTTTTTTTTTATAAGGTGGGTTCGCTCTCTCTCCAGAGAGCGTTAGGTTACTCAATTTGGATGCTAGTTAATAAGTGATATCTAATTTTGTACTTTTTTTTAATAATAAATTGACTTTTAATTTTCGACATGCACTCGCTTCTTTGTTAGAAATGAGTTATGTTATCTCAATCTAAGTAACGGTAGTAAAGGTCAAGAATTCAAGCATATAACTTGATTTGGATGCTAGTTAATAAGTGATATCTAGCTTTTTCATCATTGTGAAATAACTATATGCATTTCTCATGGTTATATATGACTTCCCTCTTTAAGAGACACTCGCTAACCGTTAGAAATGACTCATGTCCCACCCCAAAGGAGTTGTTGGTAATTTTAGGGTAATTCCATATTTTTCCCATTTGAGCTATATCTTCAGTTTGTATTCAACCATCAAACTGATTTTAAAACAAGTTTAATTTTTTTTTTAAAAAAATATATTTTTAATTAATTTAAACAAATCACTATCACAATTACTTTTTCTACAAATTTTGGTCGGACAATTGCTTTTGAAAATAGAATTTCCAATAATATTTCTAAAAAATGATTTATCTCAAAGAGACCCCTGGCCCAACAGTGATGGAGGACACGATTCAAGTTGGAGTTGAACCCACGGCCCACAATTCGGCCCACAATTCGGCCCACAAAAAGATCAAAGTCATACCATTATAACTATCATCAAGCTCTTAGAATTGTGTTTTTGCTATCCCTTCTCAAGTGGTGGGATGATTTTGAAATAGTTTCTCTTGGGCATACTTAATTTGTTTAAATGTAAGCTTGATAATAGTATATTTATCACGATAAAAGTGGTTTTATTTTCGAGCGACACTCGCTCTTTTTTATATAGAAACAATCTATGTTATCATATTTCAATGAACAATGAGTAATTTTGAAAGAATGCATGCACAAAACTCCATTTGAATGCTAGTTAATAAGTGATATCTAACTTTGTCATTATTATTGTAAAACGTTTTTTTTTTTACTATGATTAAGTTGCTTCACTCTATAAGAGACACTTACCCTTTTGTTCGAAATGAATTGTGTTACTTCACTCTAACAGGTAGTGGATAATTTTGAAAAAAGTTAGGCATATAAATCAATTTGGATGCTAAATATCGAGTCGTATCTAACTTTGTTACCATTTTGAAATACTATATGTACATTTCTTATGATAAGGCGACTTCAAACTTAATAGACAACCACTCTTTCGTTATAAATGACTTATGTCATAAAATTATTTTGAATTAACTATCTGTTACTACTTTGAATCTAATTGCTATAATTACAACTGTATCATAAAATTTTGGTTCCGTGGGCTCCACTTAAAATTTGAAAATGAAAAAAAGAAAAATAAGTCTATTGAAAAAGTATTTAAGTTAGAAGAATAAGAATTTAGAGGAATATGCTAAAGTCTAGACTGATAATAAAATCATAAAAATCAATATATAATAAATAAAAATCGTCTCAATTTGATTTGTTTCAAAAGTTAATTTATTTCTAAATTGTTTGGATTATTTTGTTATGTATTTAATATTAAAAATCTAAAATTTTTATAATTATTTATATAAAAAACAATGAATATTCATATTTTTCTAATGCAAAATCTTGGAAAGATATCAATTTAATCAAAATATAATATAAAACCAAATTTATGTTCTACATAGTTTTTGTTTCGATATTGTATCTAAAAAATAATTTAAGATTTACTTAAATTAAAATAAAAATCATTCCACTAATTTCAAGAAAAAAAGAAACTCATTCCACCAATTTCAAGAGCTTTTCTGTTTTAAGCAAAATCAATTTATAGAGGGCTTATATAAATAAAAATTAGATTAAAAACTAACATTTTCAAAATTTAAAAAATAAAATTATATTGTAATTTAATACTACTTTATAATTTTAATTTAATACTACAACCGACGCCGCACGTATTAGACATTCAAACACTTATAACTTATGAGATGCAGTATATTTTCTATAATATATATAAAAGCTCCTACGTGGAGAAATTTTTTTAGTCCATTTTACCCTTTCGATTATAAGTGTTCTTACTGTTCATTTGATGACAATTTTGTCATTTAACTTGATCAATGCATAAGTAGTTGATGACTGTTAGCTCTTCCTTTCTATTTCTCCAACGGTTTGAATATTTAATTGGAATGTACTTATTACCCTAATCAACTTCACGGTAGTGGAAGAGTTTTTACATGCATGATAATAAATTCAAGGAAGTCTTTCAAAATTCTCTAACCTGCACTTTCTACCAATTTAATTAGTCAATATAAATATATGTTATCCCCTTGCTTCCTTGGAACAACAAACCATCGTCGAATGGAATTGAATTCTTCGATGAACTGTATTTTAACATCAAACAAATCTAGAAAATTGTTTGATAGTAAGATCAAGAATTAAAAAAAAAAGATGAGAAGACAGGTTAAAGAGCGCGGATTTAGCAAATTGTAATAAGACAAAATTTCTTCTCGTGTTAAACATTGTGTTGGAGATCGTGTAGACAAATATTTTCGTATATTTCTTTGTAAATATTATCTCTTCTTTTCTATTTCTTCGTAACTATTATTGTCCTGTTATTTTTTAAAATAATAAAAGACAATAAATTAGCTATTTAATCTTCTAATAAAATTAACATTTTATATGTACAAATATATTCTACATCAATTCTCTAATATTAATTGTTATCATTTTTCTATATATATTACTCAACTCTTTTTTTTTTCGGGTTCTTTATAATTCCTATTTTTTAAAATAATTTTTAATAATATAATATTATTTTATTCTTTTAATTTAGAGATATAATATTAATTCCTAAAAAATAATTTAATATTATCAAATTTTGATACGTAAAATGAAGGAACTAACTACAAAATAAAAGAGAAAAAAAAACGGTTTTAAAACTACCATCAACCTTGAGTATTAATAATAATGTGAATATAAAAAGTTTTATCCATTTATTCTATAGAAATCAATTATGAACATGTCTATCATTAATTATATTTAAGTGATATTTTTAAAAATAGCAAAATATTGAAACTATATATAAAATATAGCAAAATCCATTAAACTCTCACTAGTTCTTTTTTTTTTTTGCTATAATTTATCGATGAACTATTAATTCTAAATAGAAGTAAAAATATGATGTGCTCTCTCTTAATCAATTACGTAGTTTTTGCCACTGCCTAAGATGATGTAGAGCAGTTGATGTTCTTAAAAAATATTAATTTCAAAAGAAAATAAAAACTGAGTCGCCACCAATCTTTTTTACGGTGTGATTGGGCACCGACATAAAGTAAGCAATTTTTAATTAAACAAAACAAAAATGGTCTACGAAATTTAGAGTTGAGTTTGTGAGTCATTTGTATTTGGAAAATGTGTGAGCATCCCATAATACCTGTTTTGAGAATGACGGCCAAATTTCAAATGTTGAATTGAAAATATTCTTTAATTTTTTTTTTAAAAAAACAATGTCTTATTTACTCATCACCGCTGCAATATTTGAAGCAATGATCTCATAAATTAAGTAGAAGAAATTCCATCAATTTGACCACACTGAGAAAAAATTCCTCACCTAAGAATGTGAGAAAGCTTCATTTAGTAATAATTTGCTCTGTGGTTTATCTCTCATGTGGTCTTCTTCCAATAAAGTAACATTTAATGGTTTAAATAGTTTGTTTTCTTATGGATCGAAGAAAATACCACTTCTCGTTTCTTTAGGGTAACTAACAAATTGGTATATCCTTGAACGAGGTTCCAACTTCTTGGGATTTGTCACTAACACGTGTGCTAGACAACCCTAGATCCTGAAATGACTTAAACTAGGTTTACGTCATCTCCATAACTCGAAACGTGTTTCAAAAACACTTTTTGAGGACACATTGTTCAAGAGATGAACTGCAAGCTCTACTGCATACCCAAAAACGAGCTAGACAATTAAACATAGCTTAGATCTATATTCCAATGATTAAGACATATGTACAACAAGTCCAAATTTTCACATCATGTCCAAATCTTAAACAAAACATGTTTACAAGGTACAAGGAGGTCGACCATGGAGAGAAGAGAGAAAATCGGCTAAGGGATGAGGAGGGAGGTGTGAAAGGAGAGGCAAAAACGAAGGGAGAGAAATGAGTTTAGGGAGTCCTTCCTCAGCATGTGGCAGGTTAGCCTGGCTGGCAGGTCAAATGGCATGTCAGTAGCAAGCAGTGACTTGACATGAAGTCGAGTACCGAGTAAACGATTTTCAGTACTCATATACTGATACACGATTTCACAAGTCTACCTTTTACGATTCTTTCACCCAACCTTATTTTTGTCGATAAGTATTAAAATAATATTATTTAGAAATTTCTATTTGTTGCTTGACTTATTAATATGTTACAATTATACAAGATTTTGATAATTAGTCATATTTGATTTCAGACATTTAATATGTTACAATTATACAATTTAGGAAGGAATAACATAAACTCCCCTCCCTTTGATTTTCATTCTCACTCTCGCCTTCGCCCTCTCCCTGCTTGACGCTGTTGCCGCTCCGCCGTCTCTCTCCGTTCAGCGCCACCGCCACCCCTACCGGTATTCTCTCGATCTCCATCTATGTCGTTATTCACTACAACTCATGTCAGAGCTTGTGTAACGAAAGAAACAGGATGTTTATGCTTTACTTAGCGGAACAATCTCAGCATATAGTTAGGTTTGATGTTAAAATCGAAGGCTGTTTTGATTTTCTTGGTTGAAAATCGATTCTTTCTAAGACTGTACATTTGATTATGCTGCATTATCATATACCAATATAATCGGTTCGCACGATCCCAAATTGAGTCGAGAAAACCCTATTCTGCAATTCGCTTTTGCTGCTGTTATATACATCAGTCTATTTCTTTCTTTAACCTATCATTCTCAGATTATTGTTTCACTCCTAACTCTGATCTTTTATGTTGAACTTTTTTTTTCTTTTTTTTGGAATAGTTTTATGATGAACTTTTCTTACGCCATAGGAGTTGCATTCATTGAATTCAAGTGGTTTTCATTTAGTTAGAGGGAGCCAATATGTTTTTTCACATAGTTCTGGAGAGGAATATGCAGCTACATCCACGCCACTTTGGCCGTAACCTACGTGAGAACCTGGTTTCCAAACTGATGAAAGATGTTGAGGGCACCTGCAGGTTTGTTAACTGTTTTCCCTACCTTATTGTACGCTAGAACATTCTTGTTGCTGTTATTTTCTTTTTGTTAATTTTGGAGAAAATTGCTTGCGATAAGATGAATTGCTAGATTTGATCTTGGATTATAAAGTTCTTGGGTGGCATCCCATTTGCTTTATTTCACGGCTGTCCATTATATGATTTCTTTCATTTTAATTAAGTTTTTTTCGCAGTGCTTTTTATGGATGATTCAATAATGTTCAAACATATCGTTAATATGTTTGATAGAGAGGGTTTGGACATCCAAGAAACATGAGAAAAGATAGCTGTTTTAAGAGACATATCAGGTTTTTACATTAGTTGTTTAAATAGACATTCAACTCCCATTGATTCAATGAAACATCCAAGTTCCAATGGGGTGATGAACAGAGTCCGAAGAATTTCAGATTACTAATTAGTCCATTGATGTTGGCGGTAAAATATTAGCTGATGGTGGTTTAAACCTTGTTTCCCTGCATTTTTCTTGTGTTGTATGATGTCACATAATTCTATTATGATGCATATGCATGTCAGTTCATCACTATATATTAAAAAAATCATGTCAGTTCACGAACATATGAAAGTAAATAAAAATAGTTTGACGAATGATATTTCTTCTGGATGTTTGAGATTTTGTTCAACTAGTGAGTGGTTAGAGGGGTTTTGTTATTGAAAAACTTTTATATGTTGTCACAGCGGCCGACATGGGTTTGTAGTTGCAATCACAGGAATTGAGAACATTGGAAAAGGATTGATACGTGATGGGACAGGTTTTGTCACTTTTCCCGTGAAATACCAATGTGTGGTGTTTAGACCATTCAAGGGAGAAATTTTAGAAGCAGTTGTTACTATGGTAAACAAGGTAAGTATATATCACATTTTTGCTTTCTAGAAAGTAAAAGTTATTTTAAAAGATAAATACATTAATGATTGCAACTACTGTAGATGGGCTTCTTTGCTGAAGCTGGACCTGTTCAGATTTTTGTTTCAAACCATGTAAGTACATATTCGTAGCCCATTTCATTTATAATTTTTTTCTTCTTTGGCTCACTTTGATGTTACGAGCCACCAAGTGTCTTGAAGCTCCATTTATGAAACAATTATATGCGGGGTGGGACAACATGGTAGTGTTGCTTAGAGAGGTTCCTTATGCCAATGAAACTTTTGTCATGTTATCCACAAAATTGTGCAATGGTATGTAGGAGAACTAGAAAAGTGATATGAAAAAGTGGATTGTAAAAGTATTAAGAGAGATTCAGAAATTATTTTTGAATGCTGTAACTGGTTCATTGTGCAGTGAAGCATTTAAGCAAGCTAACACTTCTCAAATTCTAGTTTGTTGTTTTGATATTTCTCTGCGTTGTTGTGCCATGTTAAATCAGATCAGCATGCTGGCTTATCCATGAGATACAAATTTTTTCTTAGCAGTACAAACACATGTGTATTATGCTCAACCACTCTATAACAAAATTTTCATTTCCAAGCTTTTCATATGGAAAATTCTATATCTGTGTTGGCTTCAAGCAACAGTTATCTTATTTGTAATGAATTTATTTCCTACCTTTCCAATGATCAATTCCAAAGTACCAAATCTAAATGGTTCAAACACCTCCTACTTGAATGTACTCCCACCAAACTGAATTTGCAGCACCAACATTTTGGCTTTTAATTCCTTTTCATATATTTTTCTCCCAAAAATGTGCTTAACCTTCACTAAAACTTAACTCACGTCTTGTGTTTCAGTTGATACCAGATGATATGGAGTTTCAGTCTGGAGATGTGCCAAACTATACCACATCGGATGGATCAGTATATTTCTAATTTAATTCTTTAGCATAGACTGATAATGCTCTCTCGATGTGTTAAATTTACTGAATTATTTCTGTTCTCTTGTAGGTTAAGATTCAGAAAGATAGTGAAGTTCGATTAAAGATAATTGGCACTCGAGTAGATGCAACTGAAATTGTATTGCCTTCTCTTCCTTATTTACTATTGGTTTTTTTTTTTTTAAATTTATTTGCTCTGTCCTTTGATTGTGCAAGTTAATTATTCTTTTCTATGCAAATATAATGCTTTTTCTTCATTCTTACCATTTTTAAATCAGAGGATGCCTTTGGTAGCAAAGGGTGTAAAGGCTCCTAAGTTTTTAAGATTCTGAGTAATTTAAAACGTTTTCCCTTATATCTCAGTTTTGGAGTAGGGTGTAGTTGATATTTTAATGACAGAAAAGATACAATATATATATATATATATAGATATTATATTATATATATATAATTATATAATTATCCTGACCTGAATGATAGTTACGAGATTCTTTTTTTACAAGAAAGTTGAAAAGGTATAGTTGATCTATTTAGCATATATTCTCCCAAGTGGTGAGAATGTTAAAAAATTAGCACCTCCATGTTAGTTAGTTTTGTGAGTTTGATAGAATCGGAATATCTGGTGTGTCTCATTGAACAATTGTTTTGCTTGCAGTTTTGTATTGGAACCATAAAAGATGACTTCTTGGGTGTGATCAATGACCCTTCAGCGGCTTAGGTCTTCATGTTTGATGCAAGTTTGTAGATTGTTATGTATTATATGTACGGATCCAGGATTCTTTTACCCCAATACTTGTGTGATGGTATTTGAAATGAGAAATATATTTGTAGGATTAAATTATAAATTTGAAGCCTATAGTTTCCCCATCTCATCCATTGCCACTACAACACACACACCTCTCTATTACCATCTCTACACCAAATTTTCTTTGCTATCTCAACCTCAAATCTTAATTCGTTTTATGTGGTTTCAATAAATTGTGAATAGGTTTGGTTAGTTACTCCACTTCAATTCTCCTTTTATCAAAGGACAAAAAATTAGAAAGTAAAGAACTCTTCCTTCTCTTGTCCATTGTAAACTACTTTTTACCCAATTTTCATTGGACGGTAAATTAAGTCAAATCTAGTATAATTCAACTTGTTACATAAGAGATTTATGGTTACGACTTTTCTTTTGGATGTTATGAACTAATTAAGGAATTAGTATTAAACATAAAATACAACTTTTTCTTTATGAAAAATCTATATATATATAACTTTTAAGAGGAATAACTCTAAACCCATATCAATTTCTATACACTTTGTAATTTGTTAAATTTATAACTTAAAAATTTATTTTTCTTTGAATTGGACCCTAAACTTAAATAAGTATTTTAATTTTACCTTGTATTCAATTTTTGATAGTTGCTTGACTAATTTAAATGAAAAGCGTTGTAAAAATCTAATGAAAAGATACTCATTTATTTTAAATCATGAGTCCATAATGTTGTGAGTTATGATATGAAATGAGAGATATCTTGGACGTGAAGTTGAACCAAGGTCTGAACCAATTACTCTGCAGTTCAACTGTCTTTGACACATCTCCTCCCACCTGACACTGTTAACTTATTGTATAACTTTTCCAATAGTGTTAGACAAAGCAAATATATATACATGAGTCTCTCCCCCATCCATGTTAAGGTATACAAACATATTTGTGCACCTTAAGCATGATAGCACGTCAAGGGAAGCAACACCTCGATGTGAGATCTTTGTTATAGATCATTTAGGTCGTTCAAAATTAAACCAAAATCAACATGTCCCGTTGACTCGAGTCACACGTCAACATACTTAAATAAATTTAAATCATGTACAAATTTAAGTTCGATCCATACACACAGTCAACTCTCAAATAGTTCTTTTAAAACTCACAGATTTTTTTTTTTAAAAAAACCTACAATGTCATTTGCTTAGAAATTCTTCAAACAAACATAGATTACAATGTTTTGATTTTCCCCCCCTAATTTTAATGAAAAAAGAAACCATTGGAAAAATAAAATTAGGGAGCAAAGAAAGAAAAATGTTGGAATTGAAATAAAAAGAAGGAATACGAATATATATTGATCATGAATCTTGTGTCCTACACGTGTATGATGTAAATGGATCTGAGCCGTTGAAGATCTGAGATCTTGCGATGATGTTTTAATGTTATTCCTCAATGAAATCAGAAGAGAGAGAAACTCTTTGATCTTCTTCTTCTTCTTCTTCATCTCTCTCGTTTTCAGTTGATACTTCCTTCAACAGCTTGTAAACAAAGCTGTAATGGCGAGCCGATACTGGATTGTCTCTTTACCTGTTCAAGGCTCCGCTTCTTCTCTATGGAATCGTCTCCAAGAACAAATCTCCAAGCACTCTTTCGATACTCCTCTTTACAGAGTACTCATTTCACCGCCAAATCTTCAAATCTGCTTGATTTCCATCACTTTTTTTCAATCTTTTATGTTTATAGTTTCCTTTTTTTTAGTTCAATATTCCTAATCTCCGTGTTGGAACGCTCGATTCGCTTCTTTCTCTCAGCGATGATCTTCTCAAGGTATTTCTTTCCTGTTTTTAAATTTAATGTTTTTTTTTGTTGAATTCAGCTTGAAGTCTTCTGAATTTTCCAATGCGATTTGATTTTTTTAATGCTGTAATTAGAATTGGGCCAAAAATCTTTGCAGTCTGTATCATCCTGTTTCAAATTCCATTTTTTTGTGCAGTCGAACACCTTTGTGGAAGGAGTTTCTCAGAAGATCAGACGGCAGATCGAGGAACTGGAGAAGGTTTCAGGTGTGGAGAGCAATGTTTTGACGGTTGATGGAGTCCCCGTTGATTCGTATCTTACTAGGTAAAATGGGCGTTTTCTAAAGATTTCAGTTCCATTTGGGAAATTAGGTTTGGATTTTGTGGTCGCTCGTCTATATGATTTGCTGAATTGTGTTTGAAACTTTAAGGTTTGTGTGGGATGAAGCCAAATACCCAACAATGTCGCCTCTGAGAGACATTGTAGATAGCATTCACAGCCAAGTGGCCAAGATTGAGGATGACCTCAAGGTAACGTTCTTTGCTTGAGCTGATGCCTAGTTGATGTGTCTATCATAAGTTGTGTTGAAACTCTTGTTGAGATTGTGGAAAATTTTCTCCATGAGATTTTCATAATCCTATTGCAACATAAAGGAAGATTAGAAGAGATATATTATCCTCCATTTAGGATTTCTCCCTTAGCATTTGTTACCATTGTATTATTTTTGTTTTAGTAAGTATTTGCTTTGCCATTGTTCTTCATGCTTGCTGTGAATTTTGATCTTTGTATCCATTCATTGCTGCCGCCACTTCCATTTTTGTCTCTTGACCTAGCCTTAACAGCAAGGCGGTAGATATTGATGTAGGGTGATATATCAAATAAATATATAGCATGAGACTTCAGCAAGCTTACTAGAGTTTGAGACAACGAACAAGTGCAGAGACTTCCATATGCAATTAGTTACGAAAGAGAAGTGTTGGAGCTTTTGTAGTTATGTCCTAAGAAGCATGGACATGCACATGACGTTTATACTTCATATTCTAGAAATTTAAGAAATGAACATGATGAAGACATGTGTATTGGACTATAGATTCTAAATACATTTGAATATTTTCATTCAGTACATTGATTTTAATTTTCACATTAGAACTAGTTCATATAACTGAAGACATGTGCATTAGACGAACCAAAAAAATAAAATAACTGAAGCCTTTAAATTTCCTACTTTATGTACTTCATTTAATTTTTGGATCCTGGAGGGTTTCAAGTAGAATATTTCATTTAAAAGCTATTTCTATTGTTAGATTCGTGTTGCTGAGTATAATAATGTGCGGAGTCAACTTAATGCCATTAACAGAAAGCAAAGTGGAAGGTATGAATGCTCATAATATTTACATTTGAATTTAGCTAATTTGATATTTCTAATTGATCTTACTTTCATCAGCTTGGCAGTCCGTGATATTTCCAATCTTGTAAAACCAGAGGACATAATTACCTCAGAGCATCTAGCAACCCTTCTCGTGATTGTTCCCAAGTACTCTCAGAAGGAGTGGCTCTCTAGCTATGAGACACTGACTAGCTATGTGGTAAGTTTGTGTTTTTAGCTTCTAACTCCCTCTCGTACAACATTCTAATAGGATTTTGATTTGCTCGGTCACTTTTCTATAGCTGACTTAGGTTATGTTAGAGTAGGTGAAATGAACTTCTGTAGCTTCACAATGTTGAAATGGCTGGGGCTGGGACTATAATGCTGCTACTTCTCTTTTCTTGTTCTGTTCTTTTTATGCTCTCATAATTATGCTAAGCTTTTTTAGGTTCCCAGGTCTTCCAAGAAGTTATACGAGGATAATGAATATGCCCTTTACACTGTAACACTCTTTAATCGCGTTGCAGACAATTTCAAAACAAGTGCACGTGAAAAAGGGTTCCAGGTGAATGTTTAATTCATTTTGAATCATCTTTTAAAACCGAATTATTAACATACAGTAGTTTTTCAGGCCTAATTTCTTTTAATTTTTAATGTGTTGGAGATTCGTGAATTTGAATATAGTCCAGAAGCACAAGAGAGCAGAAAACAGGAGTTAGAAAAGTTGGTGCAGGACCAGGAAAGTTTTAGAAGTTCTTTATTGCAGTGGTCCTACGCTAGTTACGCTGAGGTTGCTCCTTCTTCCAGGTGTTACTGTAAAAATGCTTGTTATTTTATTCCTTTCATCTGAATGAGTTTCTTACAAATCTGCAGGTTTTCATTTCCTGGATGCACTTTTGTGCCGTACGTGTCTTTGCTGAGAGTATCCTGAGATATGGTTTACCACCATCGTTCCTGGTATATATCTTGCATTTGCTCCTTCGTTTCTGCCAAACACTTCCTCTTTCGACAGAGCTGATTCTTTCATTGGTGATTTGCAGGCATCTGTTTTGGCTCCTTCTGTTAAAAGTGAGAAGAAAGTAAGATCAATCCTTGAAGGCTTGTGCGACATTGCTAACAGGTAAGTTATCGAGTATTTTCATGGTCTACTTGCATTTAATGGATGTTTACAGAATTTTCTCTCAATAAAATTCAACTGTCATGTTATGTTGACCGACAGTAACTGTCTAAAGGTTTTCTTTTTTTTTTTTTTGGGGGGGGGGGGAGGGGCTTTGGCCCTCAACTTGTCTTGGTTGAAGTGGGTTATTTTAGTCACTCAATGTTGGGGTCTCCCAGTCTAAAAGTTGAAGTTCTTAATTGTTATAACCCACACTCTGCTACCCTAAAACGATTTAAAAACTCTTATTGTTTATAATGTTTACTATTTTGTTACCACATTTATTTTCATTTGTAACTCAATCTAAAATAGTCTGAACTCCAAATACAAATTATTATAAGTTATAAGTATACTCTAACAAATTCTGGGCTAGATTATTGATGAATTCTTTTGTATTTAAGAAATTATTGGGCCTAAAATAAACATTGGATATAAAAGATCAAATTTGAGTGAAAAAGGATTAACTCAAGATAATTTTAGATTTCTTTTTTTTACAAAATATGGAGTTACTTAAACAAAATTATTCTATATTCGGTCTAATACAGAGTCTTGATCTTACCCTTACCATTTTTTAACTCAAAAAAAGAGAAAAGAAATAAAAAGGGAAAAACTTGTCTCTGTTCCATGTTCTATGGACTGGACTTCTTTTGGAATCGTCCACAACACTTGTTGGGAACTTAATTTGAAAGTTATATTTCAACCCGGAAGCTTTTGGGATGCCCCTAATAACTAATGAATGGCAATTGACATTTTGCTTGTGTGGATTTATTGCAATGGGAACTTGAAGTGTAGCCTTCTGCTTACCCTTTTTACCTTACTGTTATATATCGGGAGTTGCTTCAAAACTGAGTGAATTTTTTTTTCTGATTTTGTGTACATGGAATGCACTATGGACATGGTTGTTTATGATGCAAGTATTTTAATGATATAGAAATTTGGTTTGTGGCAGTACATATTGGAAAACTGAAGATGAAGTGGGAGGAGGGATGGCTGGTCTTGGAGGAGATTCTGATGCACACCCATATGTCTCCTTCACAATCAATCTTGCTTAATTCACCAAATTTCTGAAGGTTTGTTCTCTATAGAGCAATAATAGTGGAGTTGACCAGACCCTATATTTTATTATTTCACTCTCATATTCCTTCCTATTTGTGGTTGTTTATGAATAATTGCATCTCAATTTGTTCATGTGAGGGTTTTGTGAAATATATGAAGCTTACATAATTTATTGGAGGTTTTGTCAATAATCTTATGCCCGAGAATTACCGTGCGAGGACTTCAGCATTTTTGGAAAGGTACGACAAAATTTATGATGTACAAGCTATAGAACAGATCTTGTTGAAATAAGGTCGTTGCTTGGTTGATGTTTGAATTTTATTGAACTGTGATTTCGTACCAATGGGAGGCATTTATTGGAAGAGTTAGAATTGTGGTGACTTAAAGATATTTGTGCTTTTGGTTTTACTTTTACCTTGAATTGGTGTTGAACTTAAATATGTTTGGCAATAACCTATTTTTTGTGAAGTTAATTTAAAAAGGAGTGTTGGAACCATGGGGATTAATTTAGTTTTACGTACACTGGATCAATGAGTTTTTTTTTTTTATAACTATTTTGATTTTTAGTTTTTGAATATCAAGTTTATTTCATCTCAATTTCTTACCATAGATTTTCATTTTTTTAATAAAAAAAATTATTTCTTACTTCTTAGCCTTTCTTTCATTTAAAAAAAAAAAAAAAATCTATTTTTCTTTTAAATTTTTAAAATTTGGCTAGATTTTCTAAAAGATCGGTAGTAATTTGCTAACAAAGCAAAATATTTACGTGGAAGACGTATTTATAACCTTAATTTTAAAAAAGCAAAAATTGATACCTTATTTATCATTTCTTTTTGAAAAGGTAATTATATAGCTATGTAGTTTGTGCGTTAACACTCTCAAGAACAATAATTAAGTACTACCATATTTTAAATACTCGTGGATAGAGCAAATTTGCTAGTGATAGACTATGGTTGATAGATTGTTTTTAGTTGACTGATGGATTGAACTTTACTTAAATCTAAATTCTGCTACATTTACAATTTATTTGCATCTTGTTATATTTGTAAATATTTTGAGTTTGATTGTTATGTTTGCAATTATCTACGTTACGGTTTTACTTTTCGATATATAATATATTATATTAATATAATTTTGTATATGATTTTAGGGGGGGGCAAAATGACCAACTTATTTAAAAATATAGCAAAATGATATAACATTTTCATTTTGTCATTTTATCGTATTTAAAAATATTTTCAGGAGTTTTTTTTATTTAAAATAATTTCTCTTAATTTAAAATAGTGTACACAATGTTAGGCTAAGCGGGATGTCATTTTTTTTTTAAAATTGACATTATAAAGAATTGAATATATTTGATTAAATTCTAGAACGTGATCTTGAACTTTGTCATTAGTATAAAAAAAATATCTTTATTCACTTAAAAGTTATAATATTATGTTTGCTTTTATAAACATTTTAAAACTATTGTTGGAGTAGATTTTTTAAAAAAAAATTGGATGAAAATTGAGATCAATATGATATGGTGGAGCAAAATTTTGAATGATTGCACTGTTTAGGTTCAAATATTCATTTAAAATTCTAAAGAATTTCTACGAGAAAAATATTACAACGTTCGAAAGATTAGATATACCTTTTTAAACTACAGTTAAAGTTTAGAGTGTTTTTTTCCTACTTAGCTTATATTTCAGCACATGGTCGAACTAAATATTACTTGGTATATGATAAATCTATACTATCTAAAAGGGGATAGGGGGAGAAATATTTATTTTCCTTATTTGCCCCTCTTAGTGATTTGTTGTCTGGTTAGATTATGTAATTTTACATTAAAAATAAAAAAGAATTAATAGATTATAGATATATTCGCATAGGAAACAATCTTTTTTTTTTTTAACAAAAAAAATTTAGTTTCACGTTTACTTTTTTTTAAAATACCATCCACATAGATTTATTGGTTTAAAATATGGTTATTTTAGTTTTAATATTTGATTTAAGATTCAAAATTTATCATTAAAAAGTTTCATGTGAATTACAATCTCTATTTTAGGATTAAAAGAAACCATATTCTTTAAATAAAAAATAAAATAATGTAAAATAAAAAGTTATCTCTAATAAAAATCAATTAAAAAATTATTTATTTTGAAATAACACAATTAGTATATATATGTATATATATATATATATATATTTTAACATACATCACTTCAAAATAATAATTCTAAATTAATTGGTAAAACCAAATTATGATTTAAAATCTAGATTTACTCTATAAATAATTAAGTTAAACCTTCACTATTCACAAGAATATTTCTTCTTCTTCCTAACGTTTTTTAATTTAATAATTTTGTTGGTGGTTCTTTTTTTCTTTTTGTTGGTTTAATTTTTTCCGTTCTCTATGGTTTTGGTTTTAACTTTATTCACCTGTTCTCTCTAATTTTTTTCTTTTAATTTATTTTTATAGAATTTTATTTGTCAATTTAATATTTTTTTTTGTTTTAACATGAATTACGAAGATTTCACTTGAGGATTACAATAAACTATCAACTTATGATGCATATTATACTCCTCAATTTCAACATGTACCATATGAAGATTACTGGACCACACTCACAAATATGTCTGTCTTACATCGTGACCCATCGTTGTTGAGGAAATCAAGCAGACTGATGCTTATTTTGTGGTTAGCTCAAGAGACATATACTTCAAAATGAGATGGAAAGGACGGAACCAAGTGCTCAAGAATGATGCTCATTTTGTGGTTAGCTTGGTCACAAATGAATGAGGTGTCATTCGTTACAGAGACATGCACTTGATAATTAGAGATCTTTGTGTTTAAGATTCTTACCTTGTAAATGTTCAAATATTTAGTGTACTTATTATTTTAAAAAACTTTTTTTTTTAAAAAAAATATTTTGTGTGTGTTTAGACTTTTGTAATTAATGTTCAACTCTACAAATAAATAAAATGTTTTCATGTGGATCATGACCTTAAACTCAAGACCAATTGATCCCGACGTTTTATATAATCAGAACATTAAGTGATGAGCAACTATATGGAAAGATTGGACGACACTCGAGATGAACTGTAGACGACGTGAGGGCGATGGTGTATCATACTATTCCAATCCACCTTAGCATACTTCCACTACTTCATGCTTTTGGATTTTATGGGATTGCCAGATTGAGATTCATTCAGTTAGATTGGCATCTCATCACTACACATGTTGAGAAATGGAGGCCAAAGACACATGCATTTCATGTTCCGACTGGAGAATGCACAATCACGTTTCAGGATTTGGAATGAGATTACCTGTTGATGGGTCGAAACCATAATGATAGCTACATGTTTGTCAAATGTCACTCGGTGTGATCCAACATGCTGAACAAATCAGGGGTTCAAGATTAATTTTAACATGGCATTATATAATTGAATAATTAAACACATGTAATTATTTAAAATATAATTTCCAAGATTTAATTTTTTTAAATAAACACATTTTTTAATTTTGAGACAAGACTTCCAAGATTGGATGGCGATGCAGAAGAGAAAACTGTCACGAGATATGCACCCGCATATATATTACAAATGATGGATGGAAGCATGTTTTTAGATAAATCAACTTGTTATGTGCACCTAATATTCTGCCATTATTCGCTTATCTGCATGAAGTAAGCGGTATTCTTGGGGTGGAGCCTGTTTAGCATGACTGTATAGACATCTATGCAAGATATCAAAACGAGATGTTTGTGAAATCGCTGGACCATTGATACTTTTACAAATATAGACATGAGAACAATTTTCAATAATGGCTCCACAGCTTCAACATGTCAAGGATCATCAATTACCTAGAAAAAGTCGACGGTTCACGTAGTTAATTTATAGGCATGAGAACAGTTTTCAATATACTTTTACAAATATAGGCATGAGAACAGTTTTAATTTTATTTATATTAGCCAATATTTTTTTATACGACTAAATGTAGTTAATTTATAATCTAAAATATTAATCGAACAATACAGGTAGATATATCAATTTCGTGTGACCAGATCAGCTACACATGTAATGTCTCAATATAGGTACATGGTTTGCCTTCTTCAATCTAATCAGAAACGTGAATGTTGAACCTAAATGTTATGTTTCATATTATTTGTTTTAATATAATATGTTATGTTTCACATTATTTGGGAACCATACAAAATTGTCATGGATAGTTTGTCCAATTTCTTTACGAACGGTCAAGACATATGGTGGACGGTTAGTCCTCTCATATGTTTTCACACCAGTGAGTGGCATCATTCTGATAAACCAATCAGACAATTTAGTCTCAAACAAGAGTTCCATCAGACTATAATACCAAATCAATTTTGCATAACATGGCCTGAGAACTGCAAATTGATCTTAATAGAGTTGCTCATTTGATAATGCGATAGCTAAATCGTAGAAGATTTATTGCTATGAGGCCTTCAATTGAGCAATTCGATATGAATGTAACTTAGTAATGCATCAATTGGTATAAAAATATCACGAGGCTTTACACTCGATCGATGTAGCTGTGAGTCATATGGTACATATTTAAATATTTTCTAATTTATTTTAATATTTTACAGAGATCGAACAACAATAGACTTCGTGATGTTGCATATGATATCTTTGATAAACAACTATATTTAAATAAACTTGGCTGTTGGACTGTTGCATGCTTTATCAAGTTTGTAATTGCATACATATAGGTTACCCATAGCACAACATATATCATAAAGTATACAAACTATATAGTGTTAGGACAATGGGTCACTTCTACATGCCATAGTAATACTCACACCATATCCAAATGCTCAACAGTTCAGTTTGGCATTCAACAATTTATCCCAAACCTTTTGGACTAAAACATTATATTCATTACAGATAACGAACATTGTCATAATTTTATAATAATATGACTTTGAAGGTTTGTTTGAATAATTTTGAGGTTGGATATGTTATTGGACTTCAAACAATAATCATATTTGTATCTAAAACGTTCGGTTTTTTATCTTCAATTTTGCGCATAATAGATTTTAAAACTTTTAATTTTGTAACTAATAAATTTTTTAACATTGATTTTTCTAACAGTGCCAAAGAAGCTTGGTCTAACAACTATTGGGCTTGCGTTATATATATGTATACATGAATTTTAAAAGTTGGTCAAATATCTATTAAACATAAAATTGAAAAAGATTGGTTAACAATTCAATGTTTAAATAGGAAAAAGCGAACATCATGAGCAAGAATCTGTAAGAAAACAAGTATAATTTTTTTTTTAAAAAAAAAAATCAAACGATTACAAAATAAAGTCTTAGGGATCAGTCGAACATTTTGTAAAGTTTAGAAATTTATTCAAAATTAAAAGTTGGGTCTATTTAATACTTATAAAAGTTTAGAGACCAAGAAACTTTTCAAGGACTGCACCATTTTAACATGAAGTTTATAATCTAACAAATAATTTCTTTTTGTAAAAGTTAAGAAACTAATTCAATAATTTAGAAGCTAAGATGGAATATACTTTAGAAGATAAAGGATTGCAAAACAATCTCGACCTTTAAATTATTAATAACATTGACATTATATAATTGAATAATTCAAATTAAAATGAAATTTGTAGAATAGAAGCCATTGTAATTCATTTATGGTTTTCCACTAATAAATGAAGTCGTTGAAATTTGAAGCAAAAAGGATAGAACAGAGTATTAAGGTACGATGGGAAAGAAATGGAAACATTGGTCATAGTTCAATGGTGGTTTAATTGCTATAAACAAATTAATAATATATTAAGTATATTCTCTCCAATATTTTAGCTCAATTTGCTAAATTCTACCTTTAGTTAAGTGTCTATCTCAACCATAAAAGTATTAAATAGGTCAAAATGAGTATAGTTCAACTTTTATAATACTTATATTATTAATCACGAGGTAGAAGAAGTTTGGTTCTCTTACTCATTCATCAATCTAAAACACTAAAAAAATGAATATCTAATACTTAATAGATAATGGACTAGTAATTCTATGTCTAGTAGACATTTAAACTTTTAGATAAAATATCTAAGTATGGCTTTAACTCTCAATTGTAAGATCTCAACGTGTTCAAATTTTTCAAAATGAATTAATAAATACATACCCAAATATGAACAGTTAATGATATATATATATATTGAAAAACAAAGGACATAGAGAGATTTGAGAAAGCAAATCACACGCATAAAGCAAATGAAAAAGTGTTGAAAAGAAGAAGAAGAATTTGAAAGAAAGAAGAAGGAAGAGAAGGGAAATATATGATTTGGGAAGGAGAATTAACTCACCTGAAATTTGAAATGGAATTTAAGCCAAGTCAGGACCAGTGGGGAGAGGGTCATAACCATCATGGAAGTGAGAATTTGTTTTGGAGTTTGAAACAGGAATGCATTTCAAGACCACTGCTATTGGCAAACTCAAAGCTCCAATTACAATGCTGCCTATCCATAACTTCCAGCTTAATCCCACTGTTTCTGCAAATGTCCCAAGAAATTCCACTATTATGATTTGGAATCCTACCGTTGATCCCATCACTCCAATGAATACCCAGCTCCCAAATATCCCTTTCAACACGTTTATCTTTTCCATGTCACGGCTGTTTATTTCATTGAACACCTGTCCATTTTACATCTCAAGTCAGTGTCCGTGTTTGTAACAATTTAATCTTCGAACTTTATTATATTACAATTTAGTATTTGTACTTTAAATTTTGTAATGATTGAGTCCATATTGTAATAATTAGCGTAAAAAATTAATAAAATTTCTTCTATAAATAAATTGGCAAACTAATTAAAGTTTCATTAATTTAATATAAAATATAAGGTCTACTTCATAAAATAATAAAATTTGACATCAAATTTTAATGATTTTTTTGTTTACTCTGATTAGCTAAATTATTAACAATTTGAAAGTACGATGATTAAATCGTTGCATGCTGAGACTAAATTTTACAAATTTGAAAGTACATGAACTGAATCGAACTAAAATTCAGGCTTTTCTAAAAGTTGAAGGATGAAAAGTATTTTTTAAGTACGCTAATTGAAATTTGAATTTTAGTAGAGATAGAAAAGAGACATGCCTGGCAAAACACGAAGGAGTTGAAAATGAAGGTGTCGAGAATAATGCTTGAATCAGTACCAGTGAGATTCAGCAAGCGCTTTCCTTCAAATCTGAGGATTAATAACACTATGATTTGATAGATGCTCTGACCAATGATGTTCCTCCACATAATCCCAGTGATGATATTAACGTTTCTCCCAATTGGTTTTCTTTGCATCAGCCCCTCGTTGGGAGGCTCTGTGGCCAAAGCTAGAGCTCCAAGCGTGTCCATTATCAAGTTCACCCATAGCATTTGAACAGCCGTTAGTGGAGCAGACCCTGCAACACTCCATTACTCTCAAAACTTCCGATCCCCTTTAAATTAAGCTTATAAAATAAGCCAAACGGTTGCGTTATATAAACTCTTTTATCTATAATATAATATTCTCTTTAAGAATAAACGGCTCTTCTATTGTCTTAGCTAACAAATTATGTAAATATTTAGGTCAATCCTCTATTGATTTCCAATTTCTTAACAAAATGTTTAAAAAATACAAGTCAAGTTTTATAAACTTCTGGATACGATGAAGAAGGTAGACGGATGGACTGATTTACATACCTGAAGCGCATGCAGATATAAAATTGAGCATGAGAGCGACCACGTTGACTGTAAGCTGAAACTGAACGAACTTTTGAATGTTGATGTAGACTGCACGTCCCCATCTTGCAACATTAACAATGGTTGTGAAATTATCATCCATTATGACTACGTCCGCATTTTCTTTTGCAACCTGTATCCATTTTTCAGACAAACGAAAGTGTCAATAATGCTTCGAGTTTCTAAAAGGAAAAGTACGAAACTTCCAGTTCCCAGGGCCTATGACTTAGTTCCTAAAATAATATGAAATCAATCAAGAATTTCCACCTTCTTTGTCATTTACTAAGGTATAAGATTGTAATTTTACATATTGAATGCCTTATCCAGTAAGCCTTTTTCCCCTTTATTTTTTTCTCGTAGACCGACTCAATCTTTGGAGTCAATTTCCGATCCAAGTGTGGCCAATTCCATAAATTTAAGGGTTGATATAAGAGGGGAATATTGTTTTTCCAGAAAGATGTTGACATAATGAAAATAACATAATGAATTTCTCTAGCCAATTCTATGAATTTAATGGGTATTTAATTCTAGCTAAACACGGACCAATGAAAATGTGAACCTTCAACCTCAAAGAGAGTACATATCAATTAAAGGGTTTACACCAATTCTCCCAACTATAATAAATGAAAACAAGTGGAAACATGAAAATTTGAATCTCTAACTTCAAGAAAAAAAGTACAGGCATGTCCCGTGACCTATATTCATTTTTTACTTAGGTCCTATACAGTACAAAGCAAAGTGTATAACTTGTAAACAAACCTCTGTTCCCGCAATACCCATGGCCAATCCAATGTCTGCCTCATGCAAAGCAGGGGCATCATTAGTCCCATCACCTGTGACAGCCACCACTTCTTTGAACGTTTTCCTTAACTGACCTACCAACATGTGCTTGTCAAGAGGAGATGATCGAGCCATCACCTACAGATACAAACAAACAAATAAAAACCAAAGACAAGGTGGCAACATATCTTTTTTTTTTTTTTCCTTTTCTGATTATGAACATCATGTTTTTTTGTTTATAATATGTAAAACCTGTAGTTTTGGTATTAACTTCTCCATTTCATCTTGGCTCTTATTGCGAAACTCTGGCCCTTCTATTGCTAAACCATCTTCTGTCAAAATGCCACATTCTTTGGCTATGGCTCTAGCCGTATTGATGTTATCCCCAGTCACCATCCTTACAGTTATTCCAGCAGCCAAACAAGCTTGAACTGCCTCCTTTACACCCGGACGTACAGGATCTTTAATCCCAACAACAGCTATTAAAGTAAAATCATTATCTGGAATTTTGTCTGGTGCAGAAGAAACTTCTATATCCTTGTAAGCGATGCATAAAGTTCTAAGAGCACCGTTGGCAAAGCTATAAATGATATTCGAGATGTTTATTCTTTTTTCATCTGAAAGAGGCAATGCTTCTCCATTAGCACTGAGAACCTTGTCACACATGGATAAAATGATTTCGGATGCTCCCTTGCAAAATGCGCGAAAGCCACCACTTGGAAGAGCCACAAGAACAGACATTTTCTTTCTATTTGAATTGAATGGCTCCACTTTGACGATCTTATACTCATCATTCAATGTACCAAAAGCACCACCCAAAAGCAAGCCAAATTCTAGCAATGCAGTCTCAGTTGGAGTGCCTAATATGGTGTTTCTGCCGTCTTTGCCTCTGACCACCTCTGAGCTGGTATTTTGAAATATAGATTGTATAAGGAGATTGTATACCGTTTCATTTACAGAGCTTTTCAAAGCAGTTTCGTTGTCGGAATTTTTTGTTGTCCTCGTTTCTTCACAGATCCACATCTTGTCGACGACCATATGGTTTGTTGTCAATGTACCTGTTTTATCAGTGCAAATGCACGTTGCAGAACCCATAGTCTCACAAGCAGAGAGATGCCTCACAAGTGCCTTATCCTTCATTAACCTTTTCATGGCAAAGGCAAGACTTAGTGTCACGGCCAGAGGTAATCCTTCTGGAACTGCAACAACAATTATAATTACAGCAATGGCAAAGTAATTCAGAAGCGTTGATGCATCTTTCGAGGACCAATGCCCAATTTGATTGTGTAACGCTTTGAACACAAGATACCTTGAGATCAGAACTATAAATGTTAACACTGCGAATACCAAGCCGATCTTTCCAATGATTGTCGCAACCCCATTAAGCTTTACCTGAAGTGGTGTTTCGTCATCTCCTCCTTCACTCAAAGTGACCATCAATCTTCCCCATTCAGTTCGCATGCCAACTGAGGTAACTAGCATTTTACCAGATCCATCCTGCACTTTGGTCCCTGCTAGAAGAAAAGGCCTATTATCATCTACATTTACAGGTTCACTTTCACCTGATAAGCTCGATTCGTCAATTGATAAGCTGTGGCCGGACACCAAAATGCCATCAGCAGGGACTTGATCTCCAATAGACAAATGAACAATATCTCCAACCACCAAGTCGTAAATAGAAACCTTCTGTCTGCATCCATCTCGAGTAACTTGAATGATAATGTTTTTCTTCTGTTTTTCCAAGTCCTTAAATTGCAAGGACTGATTGTAGTCACTGACTGCCGTTACTATCACGACCAGAAAAATACTCATTATTATTCCAAGTCCATCGTACATGCCTTTAGGCCAACCTTCAGTTGCATTTCCAACGCCAATGGAAATCACAGAAGAAACCAAGAGAATGATAAGAGTCAAATCATGCAGGGCTTCCCATACAAACATCCAAAAGCCTCTTGAAGGCTTCTCAACATAACGGTTGATGCCGTATATGTTCTGCCTTGAAGTTATTTCACTTGTAACAATTCCATCTTTCAAAGAAACGTTTAATTCTCTTGCCAATCCCCCAACGCCCCCATAATGTTCCAAGCTCTTGGCGTTGTGGGTTTGAACCATGGATGCTAATGTATCAGGTTCAACTCCATAACCAGCTTCCCTAACTTCTGTGGAGAGCTTGTAGTCACCTCGCTTCCCGGCTGGTACATAGCGATAAAAAATGTGTATGTGTGTATTAATATATAATTTTGAAACTGAGAGCAAATATGCAGTGAATATAAGATACTGTAATCGGGAATCAGAAGACATACCATCAATGAAATGCAATGCTGCTTTTTGTACGTATAGAGCTACTCGTATCTTTTCCTGTTCAGCATATAGGGAAAAGCATTAAAAGCAAGAAGTCTTACTGTCTTTTGGCAATTGGTCGAACTAAAAAATAGTCTTAGTCAGATTCCTGCCTTTATGCTCCTTATTCTCCAATATTTTCATTTATTCACACTGGTTGACAATGGTTATGATCCTATGGATATGCAAAGGACTAGTAATGGATCTCCAACTAAATCTCCACCGATAATGTAACCCGAACAGCAAGTTAAGCTAAAATACATGCAGTCTACATTTATTTGCAAAAGGAACGAAAAAGAAAACATTGTTTTGACGTGGCCATAATAAATAGAATAATATGGTTAATCAAAAGTTTTATTTTTTTGTTTATTTATTATTATTATTATTTATTTATTTATTTATTATTATTATTATTATTATTATTATTATTATTATTATTATTATTTTGCGGTTACATAAGCATGAAATGCTTAAGATCACTTGTTTACAATTCTTTTAAATTCTCATAAAAAAGGATATTTTAAAGGGTATTTCACTTAAGAATACCACTTAATAACTCTAAGCCCAGTACCATAGTCAAAACCACTCGCCAGAGCCATCAATCAGTTCAGTTCTAAAGCCTAAGCAAGAATACGTACTTTCATGAGAGAATGAAATTACATCAAGGGCTATCTCACGTCGCACTTCACTGATCTAGATCATTTTTAGTTACTGAAATGGTGCCTTTATGAGCCCGGGCGCATTGGAGAGAAGAATGGATATTTATATCTTTCAGAGACAACAATGGGAGAAGAAGGAAAAGTACTCCGATTATCAAATCTGAAGCTTCTAAACCACTACTAGAACCTGCTTCTAGCTTTTAGTATACGGATACTATATTGACCATGTAGTAATAGAAATGTCATGCCGCATTAGGCGAAAATAATCATGCCATACAAGTCATATAGACACACTGAGCCTAGAGAAGCAAATGTGCCCACGTAGGGAGTGGGGGGAAAATTAAGTTTGACACAGACAGGGACATGTTGCACAATATCATAACAGGCGAAAATGATGTTGACAGGATACTTCGTCTGATCCTATTGGTAACGAGATGACGAGAAACTAATGCAAGGAAATTGCGAAGAAACTTCCTAAATCCCAAAGTCTTGGAGCTTCAAGATGATGCAATGTTCTTTTTTTATTCTCCACTTTAATTTTTTAACAATGTTTTATTCGACAAGTCTTATTAATTTGGTTATAACTACGACAGTGTTCCATTAGCTCCACTTTATTAAATAAATGGAAGACTCCGAAAGGATTTCTCCCATTTGACTTTTATTATTCGTTCACAATTGGCTGCCAATCCCGTGTGGAGAAAGAAATCCGTCCTTTTAATTCCAAAGAAACAACTTGTGCATTTCCCTCAACGACTTCTCATTCAAAGACCATAACCAAATTCTTCGTCTACGATTAATTACAATCGTTTAATCAATTTCAAAATCGAAAAAGAGCAAACTAATATCAATCTGTTATGCACTGCAATGGAATCAATCATGTAAGCTAATTAACAAAACCTTCTTGAACTAAAAACACAGAGAACAAATAACAACAACAACAACAACAACAACACAAATGCAAGATCAGACAAAGCAAAACGAAAATTGAAAAAAACGAGACCGTACGTAAATAGGAATAAGTTAGATCCGAAACGAGAAAACGTAAATGGAAATGATAACCTGAAGTTTCCTGCGTTTCTCCTCAGCCTTCGCTCGCTTTTCGAGATCAGCAACCATACGAAACCTCCGACGGCGATTCTTGACGATAGAAACAGCAGATCGCCATCGCATTTGAGCCTCTTCTGACGGACTCTTGGACTCGAGGTCGAAGTTCTTTCTCAAGTAGTTTTCGATGGTTTCACTCATAGTTTCCGATTAAATTTTTCTCCTCCTACGCAATAACTTGAATGATCAATCCGAAGAGAGTTTGATAATGATGATAATGATGGTGATAGGGAAGAAGAATTCAAACAGCTCCGTGGAAGGCGGGAAAGAAAGAGAGAAAATGAGATGCACGAAGAACAAGACTTGATCGTGAAGGCGAGGACATGAGGACAATGCAAAATGGAACCAATTTGCATTATATTTCATTCTCCCTTATTTATAGTCTTTATCATTTTTTTCGCCATCGTGGCCCCACTCAATTTATATTTTATTTATTAAATTAATCACAATATATCATCACATTATCATTTTAACATAACACATAATACCCTCCCACTCCAATAATATATAACAATCCCATGCATGTATTTGGATAATGTTTCGTAATTAAAATTATAATAAAATATCACAATCTATATGAAATTATAGTATATATGTGTCTATCATAATACAATAGATAACAATAGTAGCTTATCTTTGACCTATAGTTGTCCATCGTAGATAGATCATGGTATATATGAGTCTATCATAATGCACTATGAATTGCTCGTCGATGGTGATTATCAAAGTTGACTAATGACGGAATTCTTTGCGGTTGTTCGCCAAAGGTGGTCGTCGATTACATTGGTGGCCAAAGGTGATCTCTGTTGGAGTTGGCCATTGAAGTTAGTCGAATAAGTGGTCGTCGAAGGTGATTGTCAAAGTTAGTTATCGAGGTAGTCGTCATCTCAGTTGGGCATCGCCAAAATTTCCATGGAATGTGTTCTTTAATGGAGTTGGCTAACGAAGGGATATAATTGAACGTGATCATTGCCAAAATTGGGTGTCGAATATGGTCTTCACTGAAGTTGGCCCAGAGTTGGTCGCAATGGAAATATTGGAGAGAGTGAGAGTTTGTTATTTTTATCAAGAGTTGTAAATAGTAATAACTCTAACTTTCCATTATTTTAACACATGCCCCAAATGCTAAGCGGACCATTACTATTATAGCTCACTCAACTCAAATCACCTCAAGTTGGAGTTCCAAACACTCCATCAATATTCGATGAACGTGAGAAATTAATAATATAATACTTTATTAACATTTATGAGAATGAATTAGAATAATCACAGTTCCATGATAATTAACACTTGTTTTCTTCTCTTGAGGTCAAAGTTTTAAATCTCTACATCACGCCAGTTGCTATACTAAAAAAAAACAAACATTAATATGAATGATTATCACGATAAATAAGTTTCTTTTGTTGGGTTAAAAAAAAAAGTGGAAAAGCATTTGTCTCACTATCACACTTGAAAAGTTCGTAGAACTTTTTGTGTCCCATGATTTTGGATTTTCTGGTTTGAATTTTTTCACGTTAATTTTTGTATTCTCAATTTTATTATTATTGTTACTAGTTAATCTAGTTATTGTTGTATAATAGTAGTGGAAAAAATATTTACACCATTGTACACTCTAAAATGTGTATGGTGGGCCTTGTTAGTAGTCACTTCCGAGTGTTTCACTATTTTCAGTTTTATTTTTCTTAAGCAAAGACAAGAACGTTCATGACGATTGATAGGATGTTGGTTTATGGCTTAAAAGACCGTGTTGGTCATGCTTTCACACTATGATTTGTCGTTGAGTTATTTAAGAGTACGAGGACTAGCCTTGGAATAATTGTTTTTCAAATATAGCAAAATAAACAAAAATAATAATAAAAGTATTATTATATAGTACAAAAGCTTGTTTTTCTTTTTTAAAATTCAAGAATAGATGGGTTAAATAATAATAATAAATAACACATTGCAAAGGTCTACCTTCTGATATATTCTTTTGTAATTTAACATTAATAAAGCTTCATTGGTTAAATAAATAAATAAAAAAATAAAAAAAATGTCATCCTTACTAAAGGTAATGTTGTGTTCCCCATGATTATGCATTACATGTCCCTATGAGTTAGACAAGTCTTTAACTACCTATTACCAACTATTACTTTGGTATCTTTGTAACACATTATTGAAATTAATTTTCATGTAACATACTTTTTATTATGAGTTAACATACCGACTGATTTAGTATAGGTTCAGGAGGCTCAAACCCCCCCCCCCCCCTCAACTTTATGCTCTTTATATAGTATATATACAAAAAAAAATTGAAGTTATACTAATATTGGAAGATAGCGTAATGGTAAAACTGTCTCCAAACCTCCTCTAAACTCAAGTTCAAATCTCATTCTATCCATATTACTTTTAGCCTCCGTCAACAAAATTTTTAGATCTGGCACTGAGTTGACAAGACTCTACAATCTCTTTGCATTAGTTGTTGCAACCATTACTACATGGGGACATTATTTAGTGAACTCCATTTATTATTGCCACTATTCAAAACGTACAATCTGACATTGTCTATTTCTTTGTATTATTGATAGAGTGATTAAATAATGTATTTAAGTAGTCATATTTTTAGTTCAATAATATAACTTCTAACATTATACATCCACAAATTTCATGTTAATTGAGCTACATTTAGTTTAATTTTAACTAACTAATTCTAATCGTATTCAAATAATTAATTTGAACCTCTCACTTTGAGAGAATGAAGTTGAATTTTGTCTATTTTTACCTTATAATATTAATGATATATTGAAAAAAAATACTCTTTTATGATTAATCTTTTAATTTCGTTTGATCTTTAAAGTTTTTTAATGGGTTGTTTGCAAATATAGCAAATGAAATAAAATGAACTAAAAATTATACGTAAAATCGTAGAAGTCTTACTGTAGTTTAATAACAATCATGATGTGACAATTCATACTATTTTTTTTAGTACAATAATTATGTGGATTGGAGATTGAGCTTTCCACCTCTCGACTATAAGGTTATGATAATTCTCGATGAGCTAAGCTCATTTTGGCCAATCCACCCTACTTTTACACTTTGTTTTTAGTTCAAGTATTTAGGTAGGGATGTGGAAGATTCAAAGCAAAGTGATCTTTAGTGTCCAAAAAGAGTATAGTTCTATTGACATCAAATATGTATTATCACCTTAAGGTTAGAGTTCTGATCCAACACTCCCCAAACTGTCAAAAAAAAAAAAAAAAAAAAAAAACTCTCAAGTTGAAAGCAATGTTTAAAGTATCGATGACAATTAAAATATCGAGATCTTAGTTTTAAAGAAATTTCGATGAAAATATCAATAGTTTTTCGATTTTCATAGATATTTTTGGTAGAAATATGAAAACAAAAAATAAATTTTACTTTAGCAAATAAACATTTTGTTATTTTTGAATCGTTAAACATATCTATTATTCATATAATATTTATGTTAGTGTCATTTTAATGTTTATTTTTTTGTGTTTCGTAGATTTTTTTATGATATAATAGAAATATCGATTCACCACATGTTAATATCAAATCCATCGAAATGTGAAAATATCAACGCGACAATGAAAATTTAGTATTATGGTTGAAAGTATATACCTAAACTAGTTAAAATTACAAATAAATCAACACTAAACACTAATCATTTTCTTAACGTTAGCTCCTAATTTGTCTCCATGAATTTTCTCATCTTCTTTTTATTCTTTTTCTTTTTCCTACTGTTGCTGTGTATTCTTGTCATGAGATATTTTGTATCGAACCTATTTTATCATCTTAGTCGCTAATGGAATGTCACCACGCGTTCATACTTTAACAATTCCACATTAATTCCTCCAAAATTTGAGGATCATCAGATAATAAATCTCCATTTTTTTTACCAATTCTTGCTAAAAAATAAAAAATAAAAAATAAATCTCCATTTTTTTTACCAATTCTCTAAACGAAGGTGCTCATCGAAGTTCTCCGCCCAATTTTGTCGTCGAAGGTAGTTGCCAAAGCCTAGGGTTGGTCATCAAAGTTGGTCGTGTGAAACTAGCGGTCATCGGAGTTGGTTCTTGAAGTGTAGCAAAGGTAGTCGTCGATAAACGGACCCATTGAAAACATTGGAACTTGGGAGGAGGGAAGGTTAGAGTGAGCTAGTATATTTTATCAACTCAACTCCATCCACATTTAAAGTTAAATGAGCCAAACATTGAGTTAATATATCTTATCAAATCAATCTAACTCATAAAGGTAAGCCAAATAAAATACCCCTAGAAATTATATTTTAAACACTGCATTGAACAATAATTAAGAGATCACTCACCCTACCATTAGAATCCCATGAATCAAACAAAATCTCAACAAAAAAAAAAATTGTACTCTCTTTTTAAGAAAAGACTAAATTTTTTGTTTTCGAAGAAAATTAAAAGACATTTTCAAACCGTTTTGTCATTTACAATAATTTTTCATTAATTTAACGATAATTAGAATAACGTAAACAAATCATAAATAGTGATGAAATTTCCAATTGAGCAATACATATATATAAAGGCCTATTATCATTTAATAATTACCACATTCTGATATACAAAGAAGACTGAATTTTGAACAGGTTGGCCTGCTTGAATTCCGCTTGTAAGATTTACATTGGCAAGAGAATTACAATACCAAAACTACAATCCAATCCAATGTCTCTCTTTGCCATTTTACACTCCTACTGTTTCTTCTCCTCTCTTTTACTTCTGTCTTCACTTCAACTAACACTAATTCAATTGAAAGCTAAAACTAGCTTGCTCCTACTACTACTACAACAACAATCTTCATAGAAGAATAACCTCCCATTTTCATTTGTCGGGAGACTTCCCGGGACGAACTGAACGAAAGAACGCCAACTCTAACAGACAGCAACAGTTTTGATTTCATCAAGTACTTCGTTCAGTGGCTCCATCTCGAGACTTTAACATACCTATGGTTTTTTGTTATTTTAAATAAATACTATTGTTATGGTGATTCTTAGGTCCTTTGGTGATGTAGGCTCTCTTATGACAACACTTCTTGAAACTTCTGTACAAGACAACAATATGGTTGGATCAAAAACAAAACTTGCAGATAGAAGAATGTTGAAGGAAGAACTTACTCGATAAGCTAAAGGGGAAGCTAAATCCCGACTCTGCACGTCGGTCCGCCCGTGTTTGCATACAATCCAATGGCTCCATGGCCAGAAGAGTACCTGAAATTGATACACAGATCTCATCATCTGCAAGAAATGAAAGATATTTTGTTAAAAGGATCAAGGCAAGAAAAAACCGCGTACTGGCAGTTGAAAGATTTGAAGGGTGGTGCGGTAAGGTTCGATGTTGGATTGAAGGACGAAGCTGTGGAATAATTGTCAGTTGAGGCATCCGATTCGTCGGCCTCAACAACGCTTGGCGTGTAAGAAGCAGAGGCGAAGGGACTGTCAGGAAGATTATGCTCCAAACTACAACAAAAGAAAATTAATCAAAACTGCAATTTTAAGAGCCCATATCAGCTAAGAAATGTCAATGAAAAATCTTAAGACCTTTCTTCAGCACATTTTTGCTTCTGTTACGAGAAAAATAACCACCACCAAAGAACCTTGGTTATAAAACATTTTTATCACCGATTTGGTAAGTAACAATTTAGTTCATGTACTTTAAATTTTCAATAGTTTACTTAGTCCCTAAATTTTAACCCGTACCAATTTAGTCCATCTAGTTTTAATTTTGAAACAATTTAGTCCATCTACTTAAATTTTGAAACAATTTAGTCCATCAGAAACGTTTCATCAAAATTAAGCGACAAAGTTTATCATGTAACAACTTAGTTTTTATAGTTTATAAATAATTTTGATTCCCAACTAGTTTAATAATCTACACGTGCAAGAAATTTCCTTAAATTATACCATTCAAGACAGATTTAATTGTCACATATTGAAAAGTACAAGGACTAATCCTTACTTATTAAATTTCAAGGTGACAAGAACTACGTTGTTATAATTTTTTCTTTTTATTATTATTATTTTTTTTATTAGATACTATTATAAATTTGAAAGTATAGAGACTAAATCAATGCTAAGTTTAACGAATAAATTATTACTTTCATGAAAGTTCAAAAACCAAAAATGTTTTTTTTTAACATAGAACCTTTTAGTACCTAGTTTCTTGCAAGTCAGTTTCCTTGCCATTGCTACTATCACTATCAGCTGTCAAATCTAAATTGTTCATCACTTGAGGCTCAACACGAATCTCGGGCAAGTGGTTCGATCCGTTCTCTACAAAAGACAGGTGGATTATTATAGCTAGAATGAAGAACTTGTGAAATTCAAAGTTCCCTATGCAATATAGAGAGAAAATGTACCTTGGAGAAGTTGTGAGTTGGAAGGAATTGAATGAAAAAGGGTTTGATTGAAGGGATTGGGAGAAGGAATAGGGCTACATGTTGAAAGAGGAGTGTGATGATGGAGAGGTTTTTTGACATCAGCTAGTTGCAAACTCATTACTCTTAAAGCTTGAAGTTCAAGAGCTTGTTGCAAATCAACTTGTTCCTCTAGTTTCCTCCTCCACAGCATGTCTTGACTGTTGTAATACATTCTCGCACCTGCATTATAAAACAAGTTACGAGATCAACTTTTTGAGACTTTTGCAGCTACACTTGAGGCTCGTTTAATTATGCTCTTGCTTCCTATTATCCATTTCTTGTTTCCCGTTTTTATAGACATAAGTGTTTTAGACTTGGATTATGTTTCCCATTCCAAGTTGCCTGCTAGATTGTGTTCGAATTCCTAAACATGCGACTTCAAAATTCCTATACGTTTGAGTTTAGGACATGACTATAAAGCATTCGAGTTTCGAACTTCATCGTTTTAATACTTAGATCAACTTCATCCTTTTAACAATGCTCATAAAATGAGACAAAATAAAAGGTGGATAACATTACTAAACAAACCCTTAAACATGAGACTTTAGAATTCCTATACGTTTGAGTTTAGGACATGACTGTAAAGCATTCGAGTTTATAACTTCATCATTTTAATAATTAGACCAACTTCATCCTTTCAATAATGCTCATAAAATGAGAAACAAAATGAAGAGTTGAGAACATAACTGAGCGAACCCTTAAACATGATACTTCCGAATTCCTATACATTTGAGTTTAGGAGATGACTTTGCATTTGAGTTTATAATATCATCCTTACTTGAACCAACTAATTTGCATGCTGTAACATTCTCTAAGCCTTACAAGTTGTAACAAACAAAATATCATTAAGAGAGAATTGGTTTCTTACCATGATGGAGATCATGCAGATCTCTAGAATCAAGACCAGTAGGGGTACCACAAGGTGAGAAGTCTCCCCTTTCCATTTGTTGTTGTTTCCTATTTATAGTTTAAATATAAGGTTTCAACTGGACAGGGAAAAAAGGACTAGAAAAAAGAAATGCAAGCTAAATAAATTTAGGAATCAAAATAGAATAAACACAAGAGAGAGTATGACTAAAGAAAGATTTAGGCATTGTTTAGGACCAAAAAGCACTTTTTCCACCAAAAGAAGAAAAAACTCCTTTTAAAAAAAGTGTTGTGTGAGAAGGTACATATTGAGTATTTTCTACCCTTGAACTTATTTAGAAAGTACTTTAAAATACCTTCAAGAATATATAAATCAAAATTCAAAGTGATTTGTGCCCAAAGTACATTTTACTCGAGCACTCCTAGAATTAAAATACTTCACATTTTTTGCATCATGAGTGTCTAAGCCAGCATACGTACACCTCAACTAATCTTGCGAGGCAATCAAAACACTTTACTAAAATGACTTTCTTTAATAGTTTCAAAAGCACTCTACATGTATTTACTCACAAAGCACTTATACTTCAACTTTTGGAATCATACACAAACATGACTGGGCGTGAGTGGAAAGTGGTTTTGACAATGAAAAAAGTGTTATAAGTAATATCAATAGGGAAATAACAAAACCTGAACTTGTCAGGGACTTTGCCCTTCTCCTTGTAAGGCTTAACTAGAACACGAGAATCACATACAAAATGAGGGTTCCCCTTAGCCAAGATAAGCTTAACCGTTTCCGCGTATACGAAAGTTACGAATCCAAACATCCTCTTTTGCTGATATGGGATTCTCACGTCTTGAACTGGTCCATAAAAACTACATGTATATACATTCTCGCATTAGAATCATGAAACCTCCAAAATAAAAAAAAAAAATCCTACTACTTGAAATATGATATATAATTTGCAATAATGTTTTGAAATGAATGTAACTACGATACGTTTGATAATCATTTTGTTTTTGAAAAAGCAAGTTTATAAGCATTATTTTCACTAGTTAATCTTTTTCGTTTATTGTCTTCATGTTTTTAAAATCAAAGTCAAGCTTCTTCGTCTGATAACAATTTAGGAACGTTTGGCAAACCATTTGGTTTCTTAATATTAAGCCTATAAACACCATTTTATCTATGTTTTGTTGTCTATATTTTAGGAGTATTCTCAAAATCTAAACCAAAATTTGAAAACTTCAAAAAATAGTTTTTAAAAACTAAATTGTCTGTGTAATTCGGTAAAGAAAATCGTGATCAAGAAATTATGTGAAACAAACACAATTTTCAAAAACCAAAAATCAAAGGATTACCTACCGGAACCTTATACCTCTAATAACTATTATACCTCCACCAATGTTTTCAAAAACCAAATTAAACTTTGAAAACTAAAAGATGCATACATGTCTGTATATATATAATATAACAAAAATTTGATTAGGAATTTAGCTCTTGTACTGAAAAGGACGCTAACCTATCTAAGAAAACGAGAGAAATAGGATTAATTTTCAAAAAAGAAAAATAAAATACCAAACGACGACTAGTTTTTAGTTTTATTGTTTTTGAAATTTAAGCTATTTTCTCTTTTCATATATATATATATAATTCATATCAAATTCCAACCAATGCTTACAAAAACCAACCCAGGTTTTAAAAACTAAAAAATAGCAGGTTTTAAAAAATTGTTTTTACTGTTGAAATTTGGCTTAGAAAAAGTAGTTTTTAAATGCTTGGTTTTGCTTTTCAAACCTAAAAGTTCAAGTGTTTTTAAAGAAATGTGAAAAACAAAATTGAGAAGAAACCAGCATAATTTTCAAAAACACAAAACTAAAAACGAAAGCTTTACCCTTTCTTAAAATATATATATATATATTTGGATGTTTTATGAAAATTTGTGAAATCCGACGTCTTTTAGTTTTATCAAAACAAATACCGGAATTCATTTGAAATGGGTCTAAAATAGAAATTGTGTTTTTTTTTCCTTACCAACAGAAGAACCTAAATACAATTATTACAAAAATGGTAGAAATTAGAACCTGAAATATTTGGACACATCTTCCTCTTTGAAACAGCTTTCTGCTGGGAATGTTAAGTAGATTTGTCTGGCTGCCGGATTCCCCATTCCTCCGCCGGAAAAATCAGTTCTTTCTAGCCGGAATCTCCCTGAGTTGCTCGACTCCTCCCCCATCGATAAACCCGCCACCGTTCTGCATACCATATTGTGATTTTTAATTATCATGTTTGGTTTCCAGAGTGACTTTAGAATTACCAAATTGTTAAAATGACATTTTACATTTTTAAAAAAATAAATAATCAAATAATCTAATACATTGTTGAAAAATTTTACTAAAAGAAAAAGGAAATTGGGACAAATTTCCAATTTTACTAATGTCGAATAGGTTGTTATTTTAATTTTGTTTCTAATAAGATTGTACCATATTAAAAAATTAAAAAATTTATTAATTCATTAAATATAAATTTTAATTTAATTTTATGTCTAATAAATAAGTAAATTTTTTAAAATGTTAATTGGATAAAATAATCTTGAACAAAAAATTAAAAAGTTCAAGATCCATTCTTTTCAAAGTGTTAGTACCCAACACAAATTTGGTTATTTGTAATTTAGCCTAAAAAAACTAAAAAAAGAAAGAATTAAGTTAACTTTCAAATTTTTCAAATGTATGGACCAAATATGCAATTAAACAAAAAAGAATTATATATTTAATTTAGTAATTAAACCAAAAGAAATTGTGAAAATACCTTCGCACTTCGTTTTGCTGCTGTTGAAGAAGCAATTCAGAAGCCGCCGTCGGCGAATAAGGAAAAAAACCATTAACAGATCCCACTCCCAATCTCTGCTGCACACCGGAATTCGACCTGAGAAGAACCACATCGTTACACTCTTCAACCATGTCCGCCCTTCCACCGACACCGGAGTGAAAAAACCTACACCCACTTCCATTCTTACAAAACCCTCTAGCATAGTAAAGACACGGTCTCCATCCAAGCCCCAAACCCCCCTCTTCCGACCAATTTCCGCCGCCCGGACTCGCCGGAGCAGGGTAAAAGAAATCTGGGTTTTCATTTACAGAGCAATCTGTAAGGAAAGAGAGATGATGCTGTTGTTGATGTTGATGATGATGATCTTGAAACTGAAACTCATCCACAAAATCACCTCCTACTCCAACTCCTCCTCCATTGGTGTTGTAAAAAGGTTTGGGATTATTGTTGTTATTGGTGGGTGTGATGAGAAATTCATCATCTGGGTTTGGAAAAGAATGGTTTGGAAGTGGAATTTCAAGAGATGGGAGATTGAGTTTATGTCTTAAAGAAGAAGAAGAAGATGATGATGATGATGAAGAAGAAGAAGAAGAAGAAGAAGAAGAAGAAGGGTTGAAGTTCAATTCATTTCTAGCTTTGAGAATGATGGAATGGAGTAGAGGTTCAGGACCAAAAGCTAATCTAATAATTTCTTTTTCACTTTGGTCTTGAAGAAGAAGAAGCCCCATAATCTTTGAAGCATTTTCAGGGTCAAGATTTTGAAGCCTTGAGAATACAATTCTTGTTGCTTCATAATCATCCATCATCACCTAAAACAAACTTCAAAAAACAACAAAGTGAGAGTTTGAGTTTAAGCATTGAAGTTTCAAACCCATCAACAACAACAACAACAACAAAACAGAGAAAAAGAAGAAGAAGAAAGGGAGGGGGAAAGTAAAGTATTCTTCTTATGTAGCTTTTGATACTAAAAAAACAAAGGCATAAAAGAGAGAGAATCAAGATGTTAAACTAAAAGCTTCAAACCAACCCCCCAAAGAAAAAGAGAAGAATGAATGGGGTTTGTTTAGGTAACCCCAAAATGGATGAACAAAAAAACAGAGAAAAACACCATGAAATGAAGATCCAAAAGAAAGAAGAAATACCTGTGAGGGGAAACAATAAATTAGAGGAGGAAGAAGAAGAAGAAGAAGAAGAAGAAGAAGAAGAAGAGGGAGAGGAGAAATGGGGGTGTGGTCTTTATTGGGAGAGGAGCTTATAGTGGGGATGCTCAGTAGAATTGCTTTCTCCCACTACAGTACTTGTCTTTTCTCTCTCTCTCTCTCTCTCTCTCTCTTATAAGCTCCTCCCATACCCATGTGAACTAAACAAACAAGGGGATTGGTAAAAGTGAAGGCCATGGAAAGAGAGAAGAAGAAGGAGAGAAGTGGGTTTTGGCTCCATGGGATGCATATCTCTAATAAGACACACTAAGCTGAGTGTGATTGTTGTTGTTGTTTTTTGGTTGGGGTTCAATTATGCTTCATTTCTCCTTCCAAATACCACTCAAAGGTTTTCACCTTTCCCAAATAATTTCTTTTCTTCTTTATGTATTTCAAGGTTAGTTCATTTTTGTTCATTTATTTTTAAAATATTTATTTTAGTCCACATACTTTTTGGTCCATACACTTTTAAAATATTTATTTTGTTCCTTGTACTTTAAAAAAGTGATTATTTCGACTCCTCATAAATAAAGCAAAAATGAAAATCAAATGGCCATAATAGCTTTCTGAGATTAAATGAATGAAAATAAATATTTTGAAAGTACAAAGACCAAAGTTTAAAATAAGAAACTAAAATGAATGTTTTGAAAGTTTAAAGATTAAAACGAATTGTATGGAAACTAAAATAGTATTTAAACCATATTCCTATTAGTCAATTGCTTTGGTCTCGCATCGAATTATTAGATGAGTTATTAAGGCAACTGGCAAAAGAAAATTTGTAACAATTTAGTTTCCAAACTTTATTATGTAACAATTTAGTCTTTGAACTTTAAAATTTGTAATAATTTAGTCCTTATTGTAGAAATAAGTGTGAAATTTGAATGAGATTTCTTTGTAAATAAATCAATAAACTAATTAGGGACTCGATAACTTTATAAAATACAATGTTAATATCATAAAATAGTAAAAATTGACATCAAATTTTGATGGAATTTGTTTATGTTGGAACTAACTTGTTACAAAATTGAAAGTTCAAGAATTAAATTGTTAGATACCAAAGTTTAAGGACTAAATTAATTCAAAATTAAAAGTTTAAGAGCTAAATCGCTACAAACCAAAATTAATGGACTAAATTGCTACTTTTGTGAAAATTTGGGGACGTGTTTGTTTCTTAACCTTTTAATTTTTATTTGAAATTTTAACGTTGCCCGATGGATTTCTACTATAACTAAAAGATAAAAAAGTAATATCGAAACTTTTTAAAGTATGTGAGTTTTTTTTTATAAAAAAAATCAATATATATATAATATTTTTTTTTTGGCAATTTAGCATATATTATAATGAACCATTCATTCATTCATGCTTCTTTTAGATTCCTTTTTATTCAATGAATATTTAAATACATGATATCCATGAATCTTAGATTCTCGAATAGATTTTAATCATGTCTACGAAGTTTCAAAAGTTTTATTTTCACCTTTTATTTTGAAATTTATTAAACATATATATAAATTTTGAGAGTTATTTTCGTTAAAATAAGATATAAATTGATGTAATGGTTAGTGATAAGTTATAGCATAATTCACATAAATTCATAACAAGTGATATGTAACAACTTGATTGTGTAATTATGTAATGACTTTAACGACAAACTCTTAGATCAAAATAAATGGTCACGATGATATTTCTTTTACATTATTTCTTAAATCATCAATTTCACAAAAAAAAAAACATAAACTAGTGAGTAAGGGTAAAATTAACAAATGGAAACCAATATTAATTGGAAAGAAAACTAAAATTGCAGGGGCTCGAACTAGGAACATCTTGAAGCAATATGCTCTGATACCATCTTAACAAGCTTAAGCTAGTAAGTGAGGGTAAATTTAATATTACATCTAGCATTACTATAAATAATCTTTTTACATCAAGTTATCATATAAATTTTCATCTTTTATTTTAAGGAGAAAATATTTTTTAAAAAACAATTTAAAACTTTAATAGAAAAAATAAATATATTTGATATTTAATATTAAGAAATTATTGTAATGGAAACATTTTTAAATTATTTATAAAATATGACAAAATTTTAGATTTCACGAAGATATTGATAGACAGATATTGATAGAAGTCTATCAATATCTATTATCCATAAATATTTTTTAAGAACGTCCCTCTAATATTTAACGACATAGTTAAAACTACACAAATTTTATGTATATCAATTATAAGCTAATTATTTGTTGTGCTTTTAAGAAAAAAACAAAAAACTATAGTATGTTTTTAAATATAACAAATTGAATCACAATATATATATAAATATAACGATATGTCAGAAATGATGTACGTTTATCGATGTCTATCAAAATTTTATAAATTTTACGAATGAAGAAATGAATCTTTAATCTTAAAACATGTAATGAAAGTTGTATTTGGATTAGTTTCAGTACAGGCTTAACTCGACCAGCATAAAACTATTGGTATTATTAGTTTCAGTAGAAGGCATATATTCTATTTTCTCACCCCCATATTGCATATATTCCATACCTTTCCCCTTTTATTTTTTACATTTTCACAAATCTAAAAAAATGAGAAAAAGGACGCTTATAAATCTAGAACTCTTCCTCATTTCTTCACTCTCTCATGCTCATATTTCTCGCTCTCACGCTCAATCACCACTACGAAAAAAAGCATTGGCAAGTAGTTTGTAACCTAACAATAGGTTTATTATCCATTATTTTAAAATTTATGGTCAAACAACATTTTAAACATTCATCCAAAATTCTCGAGATTCAAATCACTCATATTTATCAGTCGTTGTTTATTTTGATATTATTTGTCCAAGTTAAGTCATTACAGATAAATTGTAAAATTTTACTATATTTGAAAATATTTTCAACAATTTAGTCATTTAAATCAATCAACCCTATCGTAGGAGAATACATTTTAATTTTGCAGTCTAGAAAAGTTACAAACAATTACAAAAACCACTATTTTGAAACAATACTATCAAATCAACCACTATTTTACGATTGGATTAAAAAACATACGACTCACTATATGACACATTGAATTCGTTTATTCAAAAGACGAAATTTAGTTTTTTAAAAAAATAGCAATATCATAATTAAAATAAAAAGTTTGGAAAATAATAAAAAGAAAATGAGTTTGTTATTATTATTGTTATTTAATTTTGAAAATTAGGGGGGGGGGGGGGGGGGGGGGATTTATAGAATAGAGAGATCCGTGGTTCCAATACAAAGATGGTGCACGTTCCGTTGCCCCCAACCCTCTGACACATATCCAATAAATATCTCTTTTTAAACTTCTATCCAAACTTGTATTTCCAAATGATGTTTCAAACCTTATTATTATTATTATTATTATTATTTGTTTTTTTCAATAATAATAAATTTTGATTTTCAATCAAGAAAAAACATGTTTGAAAAAAGTCTTTTTTTATATATTGTTTTTATTTTTAAAAATTTTAAAAACCAAACCAAACATACCATCATAACTACTTTTGAGTTAAAGTGTATTGGGAAAATAAAAAAAAATTAGAAAAAAAAAATCAAAACTTGTGTCAATGACATTTTCTTTAATTTCCCCTTTCTCGAAAAATGGAAACCAAAATTTGTTGTGATTTTCATCTATTTTATAATAGTTATCCCAAGTTAAAATAATAAAAATACTAATAATACACACATGTTATGAATAAGACGGTTTTATATGAATATGAACGGCAGATCTATTCAAGTCGGGCAGCGCTAGATTCAGAAATTTTGTTAATAGAGATTTTATAATTTAATAAAAATAATTTAAAAAAATATAAAGAGTGAGGATTAAACTAGGGTCTACAATAATTTTATCATTAAACTAGCTTCTAATATTAGTATTATTTTATAATTCATTCTAAAAAAAATATTTGAACATCGAAAAATATTGTGAGTAGTTGAAGATTAATATCCCTACGAACAACTTGCTGCAAAACCTAAGGTATGAAAAATTGAATGTCTTATTCATATATGTTTTGTACTACTACTATTATTATTTTGTATATAAATTTGGTAGTTGATATTGTAATTTTTATGCTATTTAATTATAGTTTTTAATATTTGTGGTTGTAAAACCTAGTTTGGTTAAAGTACTATTTCAATATTGGGTTATTTGTTTTGATACTATATAGTTTTAGTTTGAAATGTTTCCTTCAACTTTTAGGGAAATGTCATATAAGCTTTTCCAACAGCCATTAGCATGCTCAGTATGGAAGAAGGGTCAAACTTCTTCGGATCGTCAAGATGTCCATGATCAATATGTGACATATCAATATCGTCGCGATGATATACAAAACATAAATTAGGGACAGTCATCAAATGTAGGAGGTAGCAGTGATCGTGGACATTATGTGACTCAGAAGAAGTGATAATCTTGGAGTACTTCAAGTATCGAACCAACATGACTAGCAGTAGTTTAATTTGTTTAAGACTATAAACTTAGTGAAACTGAAGGTAACCATAATGAATTGTGATGTGAATGTCATGAGTGGGCAAGAATTTAGATTAAAAACAATAAACAATAGTAATCGAACATAGGCTAACGATGCTTCAACCTTTTGGGTTCTATGCCTTAAGTGGTGTAGTCGGCATGAATATTACTCCTATTTGGTTTGATATCCAGTTCCTTTAGGAGGTGTAAGCAATTACTACCTAATGTTTCTATGGGTAATTGAATCTTAAATTAATCCAATTTTAAATTTTTATCCTATGTCTCCCTTATTTTTAAGGCAACCCACCTATTTCTAAGCTCCTAGACTCATATCCTCTTGTGACATCCGTTTACACCCTAGTCTTCTCAACACTAACTCTACTAAATTGTTAAATTAAATGGGCGATTTAATTTACCTAGGTTATCTTTCATTTGAACGAAGATACTGCATAAGACAAGTTGGTGTGAAGTGTAATATTACTTAAGCCATAAAGACTCTAGGGCATCCACATTTGTTGAACTTCTAGAGAAATTTAGCTCATGACTTTTGATAAAATAATAACGGTTATTAAATTAAGAACCACCACAGGATAGAATTCGATCTGAAAAACAAAGAAAATAATAATAAAAAAACTCAAGAATGAAATGGAAATAAAATGTTGGAAAATTAAAACTCTAATGATCGTGAGATAAATCCACAAAATTCTAAGTCTTTCTCTAGGTTGATTTTTCCATTTTGCTAGGTGAAATCGTCCTTTAACACACAATTTCGTGGGATGAGAAATCTTAGAGGCTGCTACGTCACATAGGAACTTTCGTTCTTGAGGCTACTGGCTTGGAACTTTGACAAAACCTAAGAAGACTACTGTAAAATGGAAAAAAAATTATGCGAAGGTGATGAGGAATTCAACTATCGTGAGTTGTTCTTCTAAAATGGAAGGCTCCTCGCCCTTTTATAAGCACCAAAGTAGTTTGGGAAGATCAAGATTCAAATTCTGAATGATTTCCAAGTGAAAGTGGGGCTACCCAACTTCTTAGATCGTTAAAATCAGAACTGATTTTGACTGGTTCGAATTCTGAAACTCTACGGTTCAATGATGTGAGTGTTGGGTTTTATGTCATAAAACTCTTAGATTGTAAATGTAATCTATTGATTGTTATTAATAAAGAGCTATTATTGCAATTTCAATAAAAAATTATTGATCATTAGTTTTGTCTTATTAACTAAAATCCAATAAACTAACATTCTAAGCTGTTTAATGAAATCTTGAACTGTATGTGGAGACATACAAAGATCAATATTCGAGATACAACTTAAAGAGTTTATAGTATAGCAATAAGACGAGTATCTTATTTCGGTAACACTATAGATACGACACACTTTGTATTTGATACAAACACAATGTTCCAACGTATATATATATATATTTTGTTATTGAATTATGATTAAGAATAATCTTTTTCTACATGAATATGACTGAAAGTTTATCTAATGGTTTAATTATTAAGTAACAAAGCATTAATGGTCAGACTTTGAGCACAAATTTCTAAAAAAAAAGTGTATTCAAAGTAAAAATTAGAAAAATTAAGACACTTTTACCCCATTAACAGTAAAACAAAATGATTATTTTCCTAAAAAGAAAAAAAAAAGTAGCATTTCTAAAAGCAAAAACCTGATGAAGCTCCACCTTGGTTGATTGGGACGTGATGAACACGCGCCAATGTTGGATTTTTCATTTTTTTTTTAAAAAAGAAAGAATTATTATTAGTATTATTATGTTTTGAGTTTTAGCATAAACTTAAAAGATGCTTATTAATTGTCTCATAATTAGGATTTTCATTGAATGAAATGAGTCAATGCCTCCCCAATGAAAATATTCCAACATGTCCCACATCTATCACTCATTTTTCAAACACTTAGCCATCCCAATCATTTAACCCATTCATATAACTAAAGTTCAATTATACTTTTATCATTGAAGACGGACTAAACATGTGCTCGGGGGATAGTTGTCTATATACTGATAAGAAATATATAGATTCTTGAGAAGAGAGGAGCTGAGGTGGCTCCCTCGATCGTCCAAATTCCACGAGTGAATTTTAAGTTGAATCTACATTAGATCTCACCTGAATCGTCTCATTTGTCCTCATCAGGAAAAGTTTGGTTTCAAACATCTCTTCAAATAAGAGAAGTATGATGATCCATATCACTCTTGAAAATACGAGGTTGATTTTCTTAACACCTTCATTTTTTTCATAATATGTGGGCTGGACAATCAAACTTCTGATTTCGAGGTTGATAGTACAAGTACTCTGTCAATTGAGTTATGCTTAATTTGACATTACACTTCCAAAATTTTGAAAACCGATATCATTAAATTTATAGGTAGAAAAGTTATTTTTGCTTATGTAGAAAAATCTAAACACATGCGAGGAAAAAAAATTAAACACATGACATTTGTAAACCATACGTTTTGTCGTCTTCTTTATGCCTTCAAACCTTTTATTAGTTCGTATATGACTTTTTTCCAACACTAACACTCAATTTTTTTAAAAAAATTGTTCACATAAACAACACATGAACACACAAACTTTTCCATCCATGAATTCAAAAATAGAAAGTCGTAATAGTTGTTTCATAACAAACTTCAAATGATGAAATGAAACTTTTCTGTGTTTTAAGATATAATAGAAATCAACCTAAGAGTTTCGGGATATTTTGATAATTTAACCTATAAAGAAATATAAAAGTACATTTTATAAATTTTTCACCCATATTGCCAACCTTAACTATTTATTTATTTATGCTTTTGAGGAAAAATGAGCGAAGGGCCAAAGCCCCACCAAAATCTAGATAACATCATTAAACACAAGACCTGAAAACTATTGAGGATAAGGAGTATATAAAATTAAAGACACCCAATTTGCCAACGCTTTGCTCGCAACGCAGTGTGTAATAGTATAATCACAACGACAAATATGAGAAGAAACGAAAACCCTAAACTCATTGCCACGGTCCTTAGTCTCTGCAAGGATGAAAGAGACATTAGTAAGATCAACAACATTACTATTCAATAGATTGATAACCTTCAAACAATCAAATTCGACCAATATATTCGAGAAATGAATAGAAGAAACATTATCAAACATCACATTTATTATTATTATTATTTTAGTCATCATACATCACCTTTATTAATTACGGTCAACTATACCACCAAACCTAACTATATAACTCTACTAATAAAACCATTCTCATATTTTTCTGGAACTTGCACTTTCAACTTTAAAAGAAGCAGTACATCTCATTTGTCGCTAAACTATAATCACTTTGAAAAATTTTATCCGAATATTGTTTTTTCTTAAAAGAAAAAAATATAAACAATGAAACAAAAATCAAATAAACATCTTCGCGTTAGGTTGAGGAATGCATGTGTTAAAGGAAATGACAGATTTATGGGGGGGAATCAAAATATACCCCTAAACTTTAAGAAGAAAGACATAAATGAAATGAACTAAAACTTTTGACTAATTAGTTTTCATTTTAAAATCTTACACTTCCATAATTAAAATCTAACTTAGTTTTTTTTAGCGATCTATAGCTTGTTTCATTTACTTCAATTTAAAACTAGCTCAACTTACTTATAAAATTATATATGCATAGATGATGAATTTATTATTTTTCAAAAAAAAGATATTGTACGTAACACTGTAATTATTTGATTACTTTTTTAAAGCATAACTTAAACTTAAGACAAAAAGAATCTAGATCAATTGACGTCTTTATGTATTGAGAACCAAAATGATGGATAAGCATGATAGGTTGAAAAATCGAGTTGACCAAACTGACGTTGCGCACTCGAAGGAGAGAAGAGGTTTAGTCAGTGTTGATTTTAAGATATTAAAAACCGGTTAGTGGTTGGTTAGAAAGGCTAGTTCGGTTGAGACCCGACCGACCAATCGACCCCAATTCTTTTATTTTTGAAAATAATATAATATAATATAAAAAACTCAAAATAAAAAAAAAACAATGAAGAATTAGTAATTTAAAAAAGTTTGAACACCTAATAAAGCAGATTTTAATTTAGAAAAATATAGGGAAAAAAACAGAAAAGAATAAAAGAATAACAATAAAAGAAAAAAAAAACCCAACAAAATTGATCCAATTCCTTGACAGTCAAAATTGGTTTGAACATTTTCCATAACCGTTCGATAAAAAAAACTCAACGATTCCATAAATCATTTATAGTTCAAATTTGTCACTTTGTTTGTACTAAAAAGAATTAAAAGGTTGAAAAATCATATATATATATATATATATACACACACTTATCCATGAAAGCCCAAATTAGAAACAAAAACACAAATAATTAGGGTGGGAACATTAATGTGAGAGGAAATGTCCCACCACCATATTTATGCTTCATTCTCTTTACCCCATATTGTCCTTTTGCTTTGTCCCACATTAAATAATTGCTTATATAATCATTACTTTCAAATTTTAATCAAATAAATATTATATTTAGATTATTGAAATATAATATAATATAATATAAAGTTATGATGGATTCTTTTTTAGTTTGGATATATTTCTTATGATTGAAGGAATGTAGAAGAATATCTCTTTCTCAAAACCTATTTTCAAACATAATTTTTAATCTTGTTGGCCTTTAAATTTTCATAAAAACCCTTTTTTTTTTTTCACATTTTCCTCCTAATTTTTTGGAGTGAATTTAACCAAAATTGAGCATTTACATTCTAAATCAATTTGATATTAAATTCAAGAGTATGCACTTAAAATTATATTTATTTTAATATTATATTTTTTTCGAATTTTATTTAGTGGGAAAAACAATGATGTTTAGGTAAAGCATGTGACAAGGGTGTGTGAGATTGACATTTTAAGACTTCTTTTTTATTCAACTTTCTTCTTTTCTTTTCAACAAAATATAGCTTTTTCAGATAATAAAATAAAATTTCAATTTGAGGGATTTCTCAACAACATTTTTGTTTTATTTTATTTTATTTATTTATTTACTTACTTTCAAACATATTTCTCAAATGAATATATATATATATATATATATTAAAATGGAGTTTCATTTGAGAGAGTCAAAAGTGAAGGGATTTTCATATTCTCTAGGGAAAAAACGTAATTGAGATATTCGGTGTAGAACTTTTGAGTTCAACGCCTTTCAGTACGCAGTGTTTGAGCTACGTAACATTTCATTTAGATTGTTATTGTAGAATGGTACAAGCTAGAGAACATACTTGATGCATATGTGGTTGATATAAAGAAAAACATAATACAGACGGTGGAGAGAGTGATGAGATACCTACGCCTTAACCTAATCGTTACCTTGTTTATTTCTTAATATTTACTGCAATTTCTTCTCTGTTATCTGTAAGTCTCCAAACATGAAAGATATAGATATGTACCCAATATCATATTTATAACTTTCTTCCTTCCAAGTAAAAGTGTATATATTATGTATATGTATGTGTGTGAACTGTGAGGGGGGAAAGTATGGGTGTTGCTTTTCTCAACTGTCAGCTTTCCAAGAGAGATGCCCCTTCACAAAGCCAAAAAAAAAAAAAGAAAAAAGAAAATGATGACTGAATCTCTCTCTTTTTCAACTTACACACTTTCATTCCTTCATCACTTTTTACATTTCAACTTTATTTATTTATTTTATTTAGAAACTGATGTGAAGATAAAAAGCAATATCTGGTTGGACCCTTTGGGGTTGGTTCTTGTTCCCTGTTTGTGGTGAGTATCCAAAGAACTTTGTGAACCTTGAAAGAACCTTTGGCTTTCAACTGTATATAGAGATCAATTATGATTTACTTTTTATTGGGACCCCTTTTTGTTGTTGGAGAATTTTGAATTATGTTATCTTTTTCTTTCTTTCTTCCTTTCATGTTTGTTTGGTAGGATTGGGAAATATTCTATCAAACTTTTTTCTTCTTCACTTCAACACAGTATGTAATGGTTACACCAATTTTAACTTCTAACCTTTTGATCTGCTGTATCTTCTTAACCATTTCATCATGTTTGTTTTCATATAGTTTGGCTGCATCTTATTTGATTGTGTTCTTTCAACTTTCAATTGTTTTATTAGGTATAGAACTAATAAAGGTATTTATTAGTTTGGGTTTAGGTTTGGGTGGGGTGAGTTCCGTCTTCCTTCTTTGTACATTTGGTTGTTAAAAGATGGGCTTAAATGATAAATTTTAAATTTGTAGGACTACAATTGTTGGCCCTCGGGTTCCGTCTGCATTGAGTGATTGTGAAGATCAATCCGCTTCTCCTAGTCTTGTCTCAAGTTGTTTCAAGTTGGCTTGTGTAAGAGATCCTCACACTGGTGTCGCACCGAGCCTACCACACTTTGATGTTATAGTTTTTGTCGAGAGTGTATAATTCAACTTAAGCACATAAGAGAGTTTTCCTTTGGAGATTACTTACTCTTCTTTGTTGAAGTCATTGAATTGGAGCTTGCTTTTTGTGATGGAAGTTGTAGGATATCATTGAATTTGTACATTTGGTTGTTAAAAAAAATGTTGGGACTACAAATATTTACTAACTTGGATACATGGTTCTTCCTTTGGCCGCATGAGTTTGGTGTGAGGTTCACTTGATCATGCTTGGCCATAGAGTGGCTTGTCTTAGGCTACACTCCCCCCATGCCACTCAACAAGTTTTAGGCACCCAAACACTTTGAAATTTTCTTTCTTCTAACTTAATCTCTCATAAACTCAGGTTCATTTAAGCATACTTCTTCTTAAATATAAACGACGTCAAACAACAAAACATAAATGAACTTAAACAAATTAAAAGAAAGAGTTAGGTTTGACAACATAAAGCTCAAGTATTCATATTATAGTCAAGAAACCTTAGTGTATTGAATTCAGAGCTCATAACTAACAAATCACTTATTCAATAACAATTTGTTAAACATTACCTCAATAACAGTTTTATTGTGCAATAAAATAGTTTGACATTCACAAATTACGCGTTTTAAGTAAATTTCAATCATTCTCATGTACCTCACTCGATGCCTGATCGATACTCTCATCCAGTCACCATATGGTAAATTCCTTACTTTTGCACTTCTAGTAGCTGCATTTCACATTCACGTAAGACATGCCCTACAACTATAGCAGAAAGTTGGTAATTTTTCATATTAAAAAATGCATCATACCTCGTTATTCTCTTGTAGCTTGATCTCCAGTCCACTTTGACATGTTGTAATGGTTTTGTCAAATCTACTCGAATTTTGATGGACATACATAGATGAATCCATTCATTACTCGTATCCCCCGTCAATCTTCATTAACTCTCCGATCTCATTGCCAATAAGCACAACCATTTTCGAAAACAGACAATTAAATGGCAGATTGTGAACTTGAATCCATAAAGCCTCATTTGAAAATAAAATATTTGTGATACTTTCTGAGTTCTTAATCGAATTGTAAAAGAATTTTTCTGAATTTTTTATCATAAAATAATTACTAGCAAAATATGTTTTCTCAAAAAAAAAAAAAAAAAAAAAAAACACACACACATACACATGTTAATAAAAATTTTATAATTAAAATTTATATTTCAAAAAGCAATAATCACGTGAAAAAATCTAATGTAAATAAGAAACAAATCAATATTACAACTTTTTTAAAAATTAAAATAAAAAATGGATTTAAAATTACAACTAAAAGCTTTTAATAAACTAAATCAAATTTATCGTTTTTTCGTGTAAAGATCTTTATCAAAGTTGCCGAAAAGTTGTGACTTGAAAATTTTGTACTTTATGACTTAAAAATTGGACAAAAAAATGTCAATTTTAAAGAATGATAAACATGCAACAGAAGCGAAACAGATCAAAACACTATACTTTAGATTTAATTTAAGGATTAAAAACTTGAAAAAGAAAGTTCCTTGAAGTCCAAAATTGAATATGAACTTCTAAAATTCTATTCACTAATTTTTTTTGTAGAATATGAACTTCTAAAAATTCTATTCACGAATTTTTTGTAGACAACTACGCGTGTCTTCCCTGCTATTCTTCGATCCTAAAATGAGGTGAGGGAAGCTCTTGATCGACAAATTTGAGAGAATGTTGCTACTTTGGAGAGGTATGATAATTTCATCAAGTTTCCAAAAATTCAACCAATATTCCAGCCTTCTCCACTTTGATCAACACTTGACCTTAGTCTCTCTTGTGTATTCACATGCAAAAGAGAGTTAATTTCATGTGAAGACACCAAGTTGAATAGAAAACTTAGTGGAATTAAGTGGGGTCTTGTAGTAATTACATGGAACTTAATTTAATTTAATTGAATTTCCAAAAACCCACTTTCGTATTAAATTTAATTTTATATAAACAAATTTATTATATTAATTTAATTTAATATCAAATATTAAACTAATAATTTTCACTAATCCCTAGCAATCCAATTGACCAATTTCGAATCTCTATTCGAAATTTTCTCTCTCTTAATATGTTTAATTCACAATTAAACATTAGATTAAATATATTGGATATATTTAACATTTTTCTCCTTAAACTAAATTTCAACATTTGAAACTCATTCATCAAATTGTTCTAAGGTTTAGTCCAATATGAGCTACCATGGGAACCTAATGGACCTACAAATCATGAGCACCAACGATCCAAGATTAATTTGTTAAACTTTTTAAACCTAACTAACCAACATTCGATAACTACCAGACACTTCACCAAAGCTCGTAGTTGCACTCTCCTCACTTAGATATATTTGTGTCCGCTCGATATAACCATCATCCGTAAGTCAACCCTTCACAAGTTGAAATTACATCTCGTTCCTTAAGTCCCACAAACTCTCTAATGAACAATTGATTTATGGTCCAACCAATGAGTGTGTGGGCTCCTTATTTAAGACCTGAAGTTTGCACTTAAGGGAATAACCTCTCTACTATCCTTAATGGCGAGTAGGAGTAAATTTCATCTTTCACCCTATGTCTACAACTATCTACTTGGTCTTACCCCAGAAATGGGAGACTTGTTGAGGCGGCGGAGATTTGCCCCTCTCACCCATGCATATCAAAGGATATCCCAAATAAATTGAAGTTCATAGTTAGAACATGATTAACGTCAAGTTATCTAAGTCATCATGTTGAAATAGTCAGTCTTAAACAGTAAACAACATTATAAAGTAAGAGTGATAATTTCTTGGCCGAGTTTTATACAAACTCTTTTGCACAAGGACACCCCCACTTGGATGTCTCTCCATGAATGATTTAGGATCACATTGTTTGTACTAACTACAAAGCGGGTCACATCCAATAGTGTCTTTAGAATAAGGTACCCAGCCTTATCCGTATACTATAACCCATTTTGGCTATCTACTCAAACTTGATTCACTTTTATGTCTCTACATAAAGTTTAAGTACTCGTACTCATAGCCATGAATCTTAGTTTATTGGATTTTAGGATTTTTTAATACGAAATAAGCAATTCAAATATCCATTAACAACTTTATTGAATAAACCTCAACAACAACTTTATTATAAATAGAATTGTGTTTATTGTTTACAAACCACGAGTTTTAGGACATAAAATCCAACATAAAAATCTCTTTGATGATATTATCAAGTTCAGGTGAAAATTACCAAAATATACTCGAGTGCAAATGGACAAGCATCTCGCTCTCTCATTTGGTATCGCTTTCGCTCTCTCTTCTTTTTTGTCTCACAAATCTCTCTCGCTTTAGCCACTTTCACTCCTCTCAGTGTCGTCACTCACGCTCTCTTTTTGTTTCTCACTCACAAAATCACTCCTCTCTCTCGCTCTTGTTCAACTTAGTTGGTCGCGTCGAAGCTGCTCGTGTGGAATCGCGATGCCAGAAAAGAAGAAGAAGACGTGCAAAAGAGAAAGAGCGAAGAAGAAGACGACGTGCATAGGAAAAAGAATGACAGAGAGAAAGATGGGGCAATGCTAGAGAAGAGGGGGAAAAGAAAAAAAAATATCAAGTAATAAAAGTCAAAACACTAACAAGAGTTAACATTATAACAAAATTTTCAAAAACCCTTTAAAATAGGTCTTTTTTTTTTTTTTTTAATTATTGTGCAATTTTCGGTTGCGAGTTCCATACCTTATCGCGCTTGTACGATTAATAATTTGTTCTAAAATGCTTGAATGAGTCTTCATCTTCATATGGTTGAACCATTCACGCTCACTGCAACTGCTAGCAATGAGTCTTCATATTCATCTCTCAGGGTTCCTCCTCCCCAATACCCGCATAATCTCGCCGCACCTCTTTTTCTGCCGAAGCGGACCATCTCCACCATCTCTCGCGCCATCAGCCTCTGTTTCTTCGCCGTACCCCACAATTCAGGTAACACCACGCATTCAAATCTCCTTCCAAGGAGCATTTGGCTGCTATTTTTGTTTCTTTAATTTTAATCTCTTATACTGTTTACCACTATCACAATCGTTCTTGTTGCTACTTCAGCTGTGTTACTCTCATTCCTTTCTATTAGCTTTTTATACAACTTATCTTTAGTAGTTATTGAATGTAGTTCTGGAATTTCATAATGTTTTAGATTGTTGGTGGTAGAACATCAAATTTCCTTGGAGATTCGACTCCCAAAGGTGCATCTAACACCGACCCACTTGAGGGAGATTGGGTTGATTTTGAAGCTGATCTGCATTACTGGACAAATACATTGCGTCCCGTTCAGGTATGATAAAATTCTTTCTGGTTTAGAAACTAGGGCAATATTCTTGATGAATATGCTAAAGAATATATATATTTTCCCTCCACGTTTGGTGCTGCTGTGCTGGCATCTCGGCAGTGGTATCCTGGCCATATAGCAAAAACAGAAAAAGAGCTGAAGGATCAACTAAAGCTGATGGATGTTGTGATAGAGGTTCGAGATGCTAGAATACCCATGTCTACAAGTCATCCGCAGGTTTTGCATTCAAGTTCTGATTTTGTTAATTCTATTTATTATACTCTTGACTCGCCATTTCTTTTTAATGTATGTATTATTGAAGTGTTTAGGATATTCGACTGTTTTCAGTTCTTAATTGGATTGTATACGTTTATAACTATCGGTACCCCCACCCTTACACATTGTCATAGACATGACGAAAAGTGTGGAGGCTGTAAATTTTTTGGCTAAAGTCTGAGTGAGGTTGGGAAAAGGAAAGTTGGTGGTTTGGGGAAAAATAGAACAGTGGCGTTTAGTAGATAATGAGATAGAGTGAACGAGGTGCTTGGCTGGGCTATTTGGTAGGTGTTAGGATGAGGTGAGTAAAAGCCTGTCTGCTGAATGGAGAAAGGAAGAGACCATGGCCGTGTTTTTGTGTGGATAGAAGAGGTTTGTTTGTTGGGAATGGTAAAGTTGAAGTGAATTTTGGGGTACCAATGCCTTGAACTGGAGGTGCGGTGAGAGGCAGATTTGTAAAGGGCTTGAAAGAGAGGGAGGACTTTGTGTTATTACCACGGTGGTGACTCTAGAGCTTTTGTTGGCAATTGGAGAACGAATTGCTAGAGGGAGACTCCATACTGGAGGAAGAAACTTTGTTTGATGCTTCAAGAATACCTGAAGCTCTAATAACCAATTACAATAAAGAGAACACAGAAAGGAATATTGATGAAAAAGAGAAAGCTCTCCGCTCACGTTGTCTGAGAGTAAAAGAATGCATTTAAAGCAATGTATAATGATGTGTCAACTACTTAGAAGATACAACAAAGTAAAAAGGAAAAGAAGTAAAAACTATAAAGATATAAAGATACACACAATTCGCATGATAACTGGGAGTACAGTGAAAATTAACAAAACTACAAATATAGCTTAACAACTATTAAAGTTGCTTTAACTCGCCACATTTTAGTGTATCTACGCTGATTTCCTTTACTAAAGGCTTTAGTGCTTTATATTCATCACCCAAAGATTATTTGACCACAATCTTTTCTTTTATTTACAAATTTATTCATCATTTCCATGATTAGATGGATGCATGGCTTGGTAATAGGCGAAGAATATTGGTATTGAATAGAGAAGATATGATATCTTCAGCAGACCGGAATGCTTGGGCAGCTTATTTTACAAGACAGGGAATAAAAGTAGTCTTTTCGAATGGGCAGCTTGGAATGGTATCTAAACAAGCATTATTCTCTTTCTGATCATGTGGAGTTTGACATTGTAATAGTCAATAATGTTTTCATGTGGCAACCTTAGGGCACAATGAAACTAGGGCGGTTGGCCAAGACATTAGCAGCAGATGTCAATGTCAAACGTAGAGCAAAGGGACTACTTCCTCGAGCGGTTCGTTGCATGAACTCACTCAATTCTAATGTTTATGCTTGTTTTCAAGGTTTTTATGTGTCTAGAATTCTTTCTATGTCAAATCATCTGCATAGCATAAATGATTTTTGTTCTATTTTGACACAACCAAAAGACATTTAGCCTTAAGCCTGAGCGAAGCATATTATTAGCTTTAACTGCTTGAGGCACCGTGTAGCAGCTATTTGATATTTTTGTGTGCTACAGCAATTAGTGAAAATTGTGGGGCTATCCAGAGTTTATCCTTAATAGTAAATCAAAATTGGTTTTAGAACTTGACTTGCAACCTTAATGATTATTGTATAGGTTCGTGCTGGAATAGTTGGATATCCTAATGTTGGAAAATCGTCTTTGATCAACCGTTTGTTGAAACGACGAATGTGTCCAGCAGCTCCAAGACCAGGTGTCACCAGAGAATTGAAGTATGATACTTTTTTGTTTAATCTCAGTGTTAACTAAGATGTAAAAGCTGGCAATGAGGGAGAGAATTAGTTATAAAGCCATTTTCATTCCAAGTAGGGTTCAGTGAAATCTATGATTAACCGTCTCCTTATTTCCATTCTCTCCTAAAAGGTGGGTTCGTTTTGGCAAAGATCTTGAGTTGCTTGATTCTCCTGGTATCATACCAATGCGGATTAGTGACCAGACAGCTGCAATAAAGCTTGCTATATGCGATGACATTGGAGAGAGGTCCTACGATGCTGCTGATGTTGCTGCCATCCTTGTACAGATTCTGACCAAGCTCCCATCAGTAGGTACCATGGAAATACTTCGATCTCTTGAAAATTTGCAGAGTACTAGTATCTCTCTTGGTGGGACTGACATATTTCCTGCACCATTACTTGATAATCATATCATTTGTATTCAAGGTTGATGAAAAACTGCCACGTTTCAGGATGTTCACTTTTTTACCTGCTGAAACGGTATGTTTCATAATTTTGATGAGTGACACTAGCTTTTGCGAATCTCCAGGTATAGAATCACTTCAAAAGCGGTACAAAGTTGATGCAGGCGGTCAATGTGGTCAGATGTAAGTTATCATATGCTGATCAATAGTTTTTCGTTTCTAGTTCAGTATTACTAATATTATATGTGTGAAGCATCCAGATTTCTAGATGAGAAAAACTCTACGTCTCTTTACTCTCATTCCACCATATTTCAACCTTGGGTTACGTTCTTTCTTTTGCCCCGTAGATGGAACCTATTTATGAAAAAGGAGTGCATATTTGCAGTCTAAAATAATTCCTAATAAATTGCTGGTGACAGATTTGTTCAAAAGTTAGCCCTCCAATTGTTCAACGGGGACAATCATCAAGCAGCTTTTCGCATCTTATCGGATTTTCGCAAAGGAAAGTTTGGTTGGACCGCTTTGGAGAGGCCTCCCAGATAATGCTGTTGGATGATGGTTTGCTCGGAGGTCAGAATTTCAGCTTCTCACTCTTACACAAGTTGTATAAATTCTAAAGGCCACTCTCAAACTGAGAAAAGAAATTCATGTTGCTTATATTGCTTTCGACTTGCGGACTTGTGGGAAGCTCAAAATTGGAGTCCTTGATCATAAATGGGAACGAGTCTCATTAATATGTGAAGCCATTGTGATCATGTATTATATGCTTTTATATCACTCATGTAATTAACACAATCTTTTTGGTTAACTTACATTTGTATCCCAAACGAAATTCATAGTTCTTTACTATAAATATCTTTATCATCTGGTCCCATGTGTTGCACATTGTACATTGTTTTGGCATTATATAATTCTGGCAAAAGAAAAAATGGATATATTTTACTAGAAATGAATCAGAACTGGTACATCTTCCACATTTGTTTGGCAGAGTGAGGGAGAGCCTGGAAATATGCAAGGTATACTATTTTCTTTGGTTTTCTTCTGTAATTACAAAAAATAAGAAATGGGGCAACAGAGCTTCATTCTGAAGCACTTTATTTTGGTAAGTTGATAGAAGTACAAGAAATGAGAATAAATATACATATTCAATACAAAAGTACTGTAAGATCTGGACAATAATGTTAGTTTCTTATCATCTAATTTACTTAATAGGCTTCTTTGTCTCCACCAATCTCTACACACTCTTCAAATCGCTCCTTCAACTCTTCAGGAAGATTTGTGGTACCTTTCCACCCTAATATATCTTGGGCTGCTCTTGGTTCTGCATAGAGATGCTATAGAAAAAAGGTACGAATGTCTAAGAGTTGATACCAAACCTTTTTTTGTTTTTTTTTGTTAAACTTTTATCTTTAGTTATCTCAAAATTCTAAATCTTCTATGTTTAACCCACAACACCAAAGAAACTATTTCATTTTACTCACCGTATTCCTGAAAGGAAAAGCTTTCTTTGCATTAACCATAACTGCTTTTGGATCATAATGCACTATGTTAACATGGCTAGCATCAGCTTTAACAGGATCGTGTCATAGTAATGGTGCAGATTTACTAGCATTCTCTAAGTGTCTACCTTCTTGGGTAAGAAAATGCATCTAAATTTAAATCTATATATTATATATGCCGATAGGATCATATTGAAACTGTAATGTTTAACCCTTCAACTTGAGGAGGCTCATCAGTTGGCTTATAAATTCCGGCACTGCTGATAAATAGAAACTGCTTCACATCAGAGCTATTTGCCCAATCAAACAGGCATGTGTCGAAATATAGGCCAAATGGCAGCTTAGATAGAATTATAGCTTGATTCTAGTTGATTTTAAGGTTTAAATCTTCTGGCATTGCAGAAATTTCTGTAGAAAAGAGCAATCTGCATCCTTTTGGTTTGTCTGCCATGTGAATTTCATGTATGGCATTTAATACTTCGATTATATTTCTGTGTGAAATTTTCAATTGGATTGGAACCATCAAATCAGACGAGGTTTAGTTTACAAGTTTAACTTTCATGCGTTAAATTTGTAGTTTCTTCCATCTAAATGAATTGTGTTTGATTTTGATAAAGTAATAACTCAATTGAGTGTTTCAGTTTTGTATTTCTCTGCTTTTATTTTTTAATTTAGATAGTTACCAACTTACTAACCTATAAATAACTTGCAGCTTCATTTGGAGCATCACAATCCAAATAACTTGAAGAGTTTTCTCTTTTATTTCATTTTTTTATCTTAAGTTCATTTGAGACCAAATATCTAAGAATTTTGTAAGATTCGAGTAGTTCGAGGTTGCAATTTTATTGAAATTAGTCGTTGTATCCTTCTGAGATGATTGTTATAGTTTGCTTGAATAATTGTCTTTAGGACAACAGTTGTCAGAGTCGTGCCTCAACTACCTATTAACGTTTCCACAAGATCTTTGAGAGTTTTTTTAGTTCTTTCAATCAATAAGTTTTTGTTATACTGTTTTACTTACTTTTGAGTCTGAATATTATTATTGTATTCATTTTGTACTGTAATTAAGTGTAATCAATTTGCTAATGTATTCAATTTTTATACATCATTTTTCCTAATAGTCCATCTACCATAAATGGAGATTTTATTTTATTTTCATCATCCTTAAAGGTGGGTTGCGTTGGATATTATATTAAATCTGTTTCCACCATCAACTTAAGGTTTTTGAACAGTTGGTGATTTAAGATGGTCTCGAAGCAGGTGGTCAGAGAGGTCATGTGTTCAACCCCTCATATTGTTGTTTTCTCTCCAATGATATTCATTTTCGCTTGTATGGTCTTTCACATATTTCAAGTTCCTAAAGGGAAGGTTTAGATATTATATTATATCTGTCTTCACCTATCATCTTAAGTTTTTGGGTCAACGAAATAAGAAACCTATCACTCACATAGTCTTTGCCTCCATTGCAAATTGTTATCTAATACCACACATCAAATGATGCTCCTCCCACAACCTTCCCAATTTCTGTTGGATCCTCCCATAGTCTTTGCCTCCACCACTTACAATTTCCTAACACAACGTCCACATTAGATTAATATTTAATTTATTTTCATCATTACCGATCATTAAGTCAATTAGTGATTTAAGAGCATGTTTGGGTATCAAATTTAAAAATTAGATTCTAATCTAAGCAATTGTTTGAAACGTATTTGACACTATATATTTATAAATTATAAAACTAGTTGGAGTTTCAACAAATTACTTTATTTGCAACCAATGCTCCCCTCAAGCTGGTTTAAATATATCTTCCATTGCCAACTCGGATATCACTCTATCGAACTATACTTTTGGTAGCCCTTTAGTCAACACCAGTCATTTCGCTTTGTTCTTGTAGGAATTAAATTCCTCTCAAAAGCGTACAATTCGATTTTCAATTTAAGAAACCATTAAATTCAACCTAAGCATGCTTTCTAAAGAGAAATTGAGGAAGAAAAACTTACCCTCGATGATTTCCTTTCTTCACGTAATTCCTCTACTTTTGGATCACAAATTCTTCACTGCACGACCCTCTTCCCCCAACCCACAGACACAACCAATGTGATCTTCCCTGTCATGCTCTATAAAGCAGAAGAGTAGCAGAAGAGTTGGATGTATGGGCTCCAAATAATTTTGCAGAATGAATCTTTTAGAGAGGAGAATGATAAGAGAGAAAGGAACAAAGAATCACACATTACACCATTTGTTGGGGGTTCTGACACCATCCCCCATAAGGGAAACCCTAGAACGTATATTAGTAGATTTAATATTAAATCTAATATGATTTTAATATTCAAACCTCCTTCTAACATCTCTCTCTCATATAATGTAGCTTTCCATTATAGATCATATTTATAATTAACTCTATCATATAATGCATCATAATACACTATATTTTATATTAATCATATTAACTTATTTGAAAGATTCAAATTATTTCTCGTTTCTATCCTCTGTGACTTAACAAGGAGATCTTATAGTCCTACATATTAGAAGCTTCAATGATATGAGATTAGTTAATTAATTAAACTCTTTAATTAAATTAATCATTAACTACCGATCACTCCACTGAAGATCGATAATTGTACTTTTCACGTTGTAGATATATTTATGTGTCCATGGATATAACTAATCAACAATAAGTTGACCTTTTACAAATTGCTCATAACTACAATAAGCCTTAAATTTGAAATTGAAGAATGCATGCATTTCAACTTCTTAGTATTGTTTCCATTGATTGACGAGATTTACGTTAAATGAAACTTGAGATGCACTTAGTTTAAGTGTATATCAATGAAGTTCAAGTGCATTGGTTATAATTCCATTATGAAGCTCTATGATATCTTTTCTAAGTATCACGAGTACACTAAAGATTGAACACGAAAAATCAAAGTTTCTTGAAGTGTCTTTGTCCTTGAGATCCTTGAAACATGACAATGGTATGTCTCTTGATTCAAACCAACGATGTTAAGACGTCAATTTACATCGATCTCAACGGACTAAATTTTTCTTTTTTGAAAAAAGTGTGAACAATACTTGCAAAATCCAACTACAAACATGCGTGCACCAAGTATATAACCACATAGGCAAATGATACTCACATATCAAAACTCCACAACTTAACTTTGGTTTAAATCAGGTGGTCATGACCCTGACATGTTGTGGTTGACATTTACATAACTACCTCATTGCCTTTTCAAATCCCTCCACAACAACACATGTGCATGCTAACTATTAATCAAAATCTATCACACTCACAAAACAAAATTCATCCAAATGTATTATTTTCAGGCCTTAAATGAGGAAGCAAGGGAAAAACAAATTCTTCGTAAGTAAAATGAGAATCGAGACAAGAAAAATATAAGAAAATATATTATGGTTCTTTGACATTTAAATATTGTAAGATTAGTAGTTCTCGCATAGGACTATTTAAAATACGTAAGTAGACCTAGTCAGTTACTAGTACAAAAAAAAAAAAAGGAGATTATTATTTTTTCGACTTGGGGAACTTCAATACAAGATTTAAGTAAAACGAGGAACTACAAAATCAAACTACTAATTGCTAGCTACTCAATTGGAGTAGGTTTATTGGACATTTCTTTGACAGGAATGTAATGGAACCATTAGAATGATACATCATGGCTCCCCCAATCATATTTATGACATGATTTCAAGTTTCACCCATGAATGGATAAATTTCCTTTTTCATCAATGGGTAAATTTCCTTCCAAAAAGGAAATTTAACAGCAGTAAAATCGAGGCAAAATAGAAAAGGAAAAAAAGAAAAAAAAAAAACCCTCCAAATTTCGGCGCCAGTTCTCGGAAAACAAGTGGACATGTCTTAAGTCTACCCACAGTTTCTCTCCCAAACCCTCCTCTACTTTTACGATCTTCTTCTTCTTCTTCTTCTTCACACCGCTACCCTTCTTCTTCTTCTTCTTCTATTTTCTTCTTTCATGGCGCGTGGAAGAAAGCGGCGCCGACCGGAGAATGTCTCCGAGGGTCGGGAAATTGAAGGGCATGTAGGAACTACTGAAACCAAGGGCTGGGTTGGCGATGGAGGGACTGAAGTTGGAGTAATTGATAAGGGTTTTTTGGGCGACGGTGAAAACGGGGAGCAATGGGGGACAAAGATGGAAGAAAGGGATGGAGGGTTGGTTTCAGAAAGTAAAGATGGCGAAACCCTGCAGCGGAATGAAGGTGAGGACAATGGTGAGGAGGAGAAGGGTTTTGCTGGTGGGGAAAACGGCGAATTGGAATGTGGGGTTCCTATTCAAAGTCCGTCGAGGAGTTTGAGAAAGAAAGCGAGAGTTTCTTACAACGAGGAGGTTTACGATTTTGATGAGGATGATGTAGTGGAGATTCCTTTCAAGAAGACTTGGCGAAGGGGTAGGAAAAAGAAGGTATTTTCTTCGAATCGGAATGTATCACAGGATGATGAAAAACGGAGTCCTGTGGAAGAAGAATATGGTGTTATGGAGAAAAAACCTGGCGTTTCTGGAAGTCGGAGAGGTAGAAAACGCGGTGGAAGACATGCTTTAAGAAATGAAGTTGTTGTTATACCGGAGGCCGAAAAGAAAATCAATAAACTCGACCCGGAAGTAAGAATTGGCAGTTTGTGAGTTGTGTAATTCTTTGTTTTTTTCTTGTTTATTACACTTATGATTGACTTTTTTTCAATGTGAATCTACAGTTCATCGCGAATATATCTTTAATGTGTCATCAGTGCCAGAGGAATGATAAAGGCCGTGTGGTACGTTGTACTAAGTGTAAGAGGAAGCGATATTGTGTCCCTTGTTTGCAGAATTGGTAGGCAATTCTTCCTTATTTCCTTCCAACTTTTTTTCCCATCGTTGCTAATGTTAAGTTAGCAGGATGTTATACATTTGATTGTTTATTTACTGTAAGTGGACGTTGTGTGCTTATAGCTGCCCATTAATTGATGCACCACTAGTCCTTAGTTTCTCATCGTACGGGAGGAATGTTTATCAGTTTTTCAAATTGTTGACTGCCGTGATGATCCGTCTTAGTAGATTGTGAGGCCATTCTACCACACAATTTATGGGATAAATGTGCCTTTTTCCCCCTCATAAGTAATTACTTTTGAATACACAAAAACATCAGAGGATAGGAAATCCTTTCCGAGCCGGGGAGTTCACTTAAAAGCACTCCAATTGTATACATAACACGGGTGCATTTACAAAATTGATTCCAGAGAAAATTACCACCAAAGCTCTCTCAGTCTCCCAAATGTAGTCATTTTTTCCTAAAAGAGTCTTGGAAATTTCTTATGTTCCTTTCTAATTCAAGTTCTCAACTTAACGGGTAGGCACCCGCAGAGAATTTGTCCTAGTATTTCTTCCAAACTGCTAGGAGAAGCATCACTGTAATTTGAAAGTCTGCAGAATTATGGAACACCTTTTGTTTTGTTTTTTAACTTTTTCCTTTCTGTTGGTTCCTTCCAAGTTAATAGATTTATAAAAGCAATCAATTTTCATGGAAATATTTTGATTTTCATGTTTTTAGACTAACTGTGTGTGGCAGAATCAATTGTAGGAATCAAGATGTATTAATTGTGATATACTACAGAATTTGATTTAAGCTTCCAAAATCACAACTAATGGTCTTCGATAGTTCTTCTTACAGTATCCAATCATGATAATTAGAGGATCTCTAGTCCTTTATCTCTGTCTCCTAATGGTTCTCAATGTTACGACTGTTTTTAATCATGATATTAGAGGATTATCATTGGAGCTATAAGGATGCTATCCAATTAACACCGATGGATGAAACAAAACGGTTGCTCATATTACTACAAAGTACTCAATAACTGACATCCTTGATGAAGAGTTTAATTTAACTGAGGAATCTACCTTCTCAGCTAAGTGGCCAGAGCATGAAGCTAAAGAAGTTAGCTTTTTGTTAAAGGGCTGTCACAGTAAAGTGTAGATATTTTTTTTCTTTCTGTCCACACAGAAGACCTATTTTTGTTAGGTGACTACAGTGGAAACTGTAGATGTTTGATAGCTTCCACTAAAGTTTGAGGGTGTAAGGAAAACCAATCGAGAAAGGTGGTAACATCCTCATTCCTTCCCTTACATAGATATCACCTGCTAGAAGGCAGTGATCAGTCACAGTTTATGTTCCTAAGCTGAAGCCTGCAATTAGATTTCCTCGCAATTACAGATTCGTCCAGTACTTAGGATCAACAAACCAAATATTTTTTATGCACTGATTTCATGGACGTTTGAATTGTCATATTCAGTAAATAAACATACTCAATCAAGAGTTTGGTGAACCTACAGGAACCTTTATCTTGAGTTTCTATGTCCTTGAATTCTTCTTGAAAAGATTATTTATCTGAAAATGTGTTTGTACCCTAAATATTAAATCAGTACATTGGTTAAGTTTTACGTTTTATGTTGCATTATTTGTATGGTTTATAGTTGTTTCATTCTTCCCTTTCCCTTTGGGAGTTACTAGGTGTAATTCTTATTCTGTAGGTACCCTCATACATCAGAAGAGGCAATTGCAAAATCTTGCCCTGTTTGCTCTGGGAACTGCAATTGTAAAGCATGTTTGCGTTTAGATGTTCCTGTGAAAGTGAGCTTTTTCCGATTGATTCTTCTTGATTCTTCTATTCATTTGATGATGGCATTCTCTTTGAAAATGGATAATTTCTTGTAATTTATAGAATTTGAAGAACATGGAACCAGTAGACACAGGTGAAAGCGAGGTTGATCATGCAAAATATGTACTACGTAAACTTCTACCATTTCTAAAATGGCTAAATGAAGAACAGATGTTGGAGAAAAAATATGAAGCTACAAGGCTAGGTACTTTGTGCTGTCCATGAATTATGGTTTAGTAATTGACTCCAACCATAAGCAATTCTCGTTCTCAGGGTTGTTACTGTTGAATTTGGAATTCTGTTTTTGTCTCCGCATGTAATTGAACTAATATTAGCATAGTAGCGTGTATTTAAGGAATTTACTGTCTTCTTTAGTGCATAGCAGCAAAACAAATTTTGACCTGGTTTTTTTTAGCTTCTTATAATATTGGGGCTATTCAATTATTAAAACATATATTGGTCCATTTCTTGTGGTTGATATGCTCTCAGTTTCTTTTAATGGATTATGTAGTTCTTTGGTATTCATCACCATATGGACTATTTATGAGGTTTTTATCAAACCATATGGATGAATTTCTAACTATTAAAACCATAGGGACTGAGTTCTAACTTTCTTCAATTTGTAGCGACCAAATTTGTGATTTAACCTTGACAAAATGATCTTCTATCATGTTTTACTTCATAATTGGTGGGTTGCTTTTGGCAGGTTTGCCTCTTCAGGATCTGAAGGTGAAGAAGGTAAAATGTGAAGACAATGAGCGAATGTACTGGTAAGACATTCTTTATAATATTTCTTTCCTTGATGTATGTGTAATATTAGTTTGAGAACTCCCCAATTTCATAATCTTTATTTGCAGCGACATCTGTAGAACATCAATTTTTGATTTTCATCGAACGTGTGTTTCTTGTTCCTTTGACCTTTGTATCAACTGTTGCCGGGAAATCCGTGAAGGAGATATGCGGTGTTGTGAGGAAAAAGAGATAATACCATATATTAATCGAGGGTTTGAGTACTTGCATGGTGAAGGGCATAAAAAAGTAAAAAGAGGAAAAGCCAAAGTACTTGCTGAGTCTTGTCCTGCAGATGAAGTGGAATCGGGATTCATATGGAGAGCAGAAAAAGATGGAAGGATTCCTTGCCCACCATCCAACTTGGGTGGTTGTGGCAATGGTTTTCTAGAGTTAAGATGTATATTGAAAGATTCAATCTCTAAATTGGTGGATGAAGGAGAGGAAATTGCCAGAACCCACAAGATAATGGATGTGGATGAAACTGCAGAAAAGTGGTGCTCATGCTTTAACTCGGCTGGTGAAATTAATCTTGAGAGTGGTATGTTGAAGAAAGCTGCTTCCAGGCAATGTTCAAGTGATAATTATTTATATTGTCCTAGGGGCAGGGATATTCAACCTGGAGAGATAAAGCATTTTCAGTGGCATTGGAGCAAAGGTGAGCCTGTGGTTGTTAGCAATGTTCTTGAAACTACATCAGGTTTGAGCTGGGAACCCCTTGTCATGTGGCGTGCCTTCCGTCAAATTACGCATACAAAACATGGTCAACAGTTAGAAGTCAAGGCCCTCGATTGCTTAGATTGGTGTGAGGTCAGTTCAATTGCCTTGCCAGACAATGAAATAATTTAAGCTTCAAATTTCCTCTCCCAATTTGTTGCTGAGATAGCTTCTCTGTTCACTTTAGCTTGAATATTAAAGGAAACTCCACGTAGTGATTCATCAAACTGAACCAGACACCCTCCCCTCACACACTTGTGCCACATTGGGTGAGGGGGGAGGGGGAGAAATAAACTTTAACACCACTCTACATAGGGAACTGCTTTCTTCCGTTCAAAATCCATTCAAACAACAAAATCACAGATTTTTTATTCCACAGAAACTGGAAAAAGGTCAACATGTAGGCCAAAAGTTCAGGAAAAGACTACCATTTAACCCAAAAATTATCATTTTTCTGTACCGAACTATTGGCAAGGGAGGAAGTAACATAAAAAGAAAGGAGCCATGCAAAGGAAAATGAATTAGAGATCAAAGAAGCTTTTGATTTCCAAATGAGTGAGGAAGAGAGGGCCTCAAATTTTATTGAGACTAATTTTAACTTTTTAAGTGATGGCTTTCAATCCATCAAGCATAGCCAGCGGGGATGAGAGACACCTGCAACCATAGTGAGAGTTTAAGAGTAGCTGAGAGGGGGGAGGTGTATTTGTATGGATAAGAAGGATCACGGGAGGGAATTAGAAATGGACTTTGGAGGAGGAGAAGGCTTCTTCTTAACGTTAAAATGAGGCAGGAAAGGGATAATAAAATCTATTACTATTTTAATATATCAATATGTTTTTCTCTGGTTCAATCTGTATAAACTCCAAAAATTAAACTAAATATGGGTTTTCATTTTCCCTTGAAGTAGATTTGCTGAAGTACAAAAGGATACACATGTTTTTTATGGTTCATTCTGCATAAATTCTGAAACCAATATTGGTTTTCATTTTCCCTTAAAGTGAACTTTGTGGAATTACAAACGTTCAAGTTAACCTGTTGGGTTTGGTTTTGGGTTTTTTGCTTTTTTGTTCATTGGCATACCTTAATGATAGAGAAGAATGAAGGAAAATAAAATGTTTATGTTATTTTGTTTGTTATCAAAACATGTTTTTGCTAGGACTACTTGGGTAAAGAAATATCTTTTTCATTTATTTTTAATCTATTAGTTGGTACTATTAGGATCGTGTTGTTTCTGTCTTGATTTGAAGTGATTTTAGTTGGTCTGGATGCTCTCTGGTGATTGGATTATGAATTTCTAACCCCTTTTTTTTATCTATTCTGGTGATTCATAAAGTTTGACAATCGAGACGTTGAATCTGTAAAAAATTACAATTTCTCCTGCTGTAAGATGAAAGCAACTGCCTTTAATCTTAAGCATAAATATTCAGTGGATTCAGGCTAAAAAAACAATATCGATGTCATTAAAAATTTTCTGTTCAAGATCTATGTCCATTTTAAGAAATTTGAACTTTAGAGATACCGGGTTCTGCTAATGTTTCTTTTTCGAGATTCTTGCTCCTTACTGAGATGTATCAATGTTTCAGCTGTGCATTTGTTTCTATTATATTATTATATTGTAGGTTATGTAACTTTATTTTTGAGTTATGTAAACGAATATGGACTATGAAAACTAATATGCAGTTGTAAATTGCAGCTTGATGTCAATATCCACAAATTCTTTATTGGTTATACAGATGGTCAGTTTGATGCAAAATTGTGGCCTCGGATACTGAAACTCAAGGATTGGCCCCCATCTAATCATTTTGAGAAATGCTTGCCCCGTCATAACGCTGAATTTATCAGTTGCTTACCTTTTAAGGAATATACACATCCTTCTAAAGGCAATCTAAATCTTGCTGTTAAATTGCCGGCTAAATCTCTAAAACCTGATATGGGACCCAAGACATATATTGCATATGGAGTTACACAAGAGCTTGGTCGTGGGGATTCAGTTACCAAGCTTCACTGTGATATGTCTGATGCAGTATGTCTATCTAATTTCCTCTCATTGTAGAGCTATATTTATTTTCCTTTTTGAAATTAAGATAATCAGTATCCCATTCTTTGTGGATTTTTAGTTTCAATTTTTATCACTCACAATACAAGCCAGCACAAGATCATCTATGACATTATATGATCAGTTTCGTTGTTGCATTTAGCATTCATCTGATAACTTTATCACATGATAGACAGATTTACATATGTTTCAGTTGTCTCTTAGCATCAATCAGTTTGGAGGAAACCTTTTTCTTATTTTATTAGTTAATTAATTAATTAATTTTTTATGTTTTGAGACTGTTCAACGGATTTACTTGTTTGAAGAGTATTCTATCACGTGCTTAGGTAATTTTTGTTTGTGCTGCTGCTTGAAAATTTTACTCTGATGACGGGCTTAGTTGATTTCTTAACTTCTGATAATCTTTAATGTTTCCATTTTCAACTTTTCTAACTTCCAAATTATCTATCAATACAACAAAAATTTAATTGTTGGCCTTCATTTATCATTCAAGAATTTTTGTTAGCTGATTGTTTTAAATTTTTTTGATATTGTTTTATTGATACTGGTAAAAAATGGTCTATGTTCAGCTCAGTGTTATTAAAGATGCAGCCGGGAACTCGCCTGCAGCGAGAGGCAAGACGAGGCGATGCCTTAACGCTTTGCAAGTACCCAAGGCGGGCACCTTCAGTAAGGTGCTTGCCTTTTGTGTCTTTCAGTCGCCTTGAATATACATTCAAGGACCAGGCGCTCGCCTTGTTCAATTGCTCAACTTTTTTTGAGAAAAAAAAAACATTCTTATCCAATAGGATTAAAAGGAAGTATCGAAGTTTGTAAAGGTAGAAATAAAAAAAAATCAAAGAAAGGAAGGAGAATTGAAGAGGAAAGAGTCAGAGTAGAAACAAAATCATTTTTATTTCTATATCTTTTTTCAAATATTTTTTTCTTCAAGATCATTTGAGTTAATTTCTTTCAAATCTTATGTATTTTTTTATTTATATTATTATTATTTATTCTTTTATTAATTGCCCCTCACTTCAATGAGGCGATACCTTTTTGTCGTCTCTCGCCTTGAGGCGATTAAAAAGTTTGTTTCCTTAGAGTGTGCCTTGCGCTTTGAAAACATTGGTTCAGCTTACAACAATAAAAGTGAAAATTTTAAATTTGTTTCTTTGATGATTGTTATTACTTGTTAATTTTATCTCACTGCTTACCCTTCTTTTAATATGATTAGTTGCTTCGTTTTTACTTGAATTAAAACAATCTTATGCTGGCTTATTTCAGGTAAATGTTCTTACTCATGCTACCAATGTCACACTTAAGCCCGAGCATTTACATAGTATTAAAGAATTAAAAGCAAAACATCTTGCGCAAGATCAGGAAGAAATTTATGGTGCTATGACCAATACTAATACTGTCGATGGAGATGGAGGCAAGTTTTCCAATGACCCCCGTAGCACCGCTGAAAATGGAAAGGAACATGCTTGTGATATTGGTCATCAAAACAATAATGCAGTCTTGGAGGATGCATCTAGCTCTAAGAGAGGCGATGAGGACGAGGGCGATCTTCGAAATTTGAATGAACACAATGGCACTGTCTCTGATGAATCTGTAAAAGTAAATCCAGCTGTAGAAACTTGTAGTGAAGTGAAAATCTCAGAAGAAATGGAAAGTTGGGAGGCGTCGGATGGTGGTGCATTGTGGGACATTTTTCGTAGGCAAGATGTCCCCCTACTGCAGCAGTATCTCAACAAGCATTTCAGAGAATTTAGACACATTCATGCCGGTACTGTTCCACAGGTTAGGGCGATCATCAATTGGACATATTCTACAGTTATATTGATATTCGTCTTTTTACAATTTCAGTATTCTTTGGGCTGAACTACCTTTCCGTATACGCAACATTATTAGGCCTATTATTTATTCCACTTTGAAGTAAGAAAAAAAACACTTCTCTCCTATCTGCCCAAATTTGTATCAGTTTCTTTGAAAGGAAACACAGAGGAGTGTTCTACCTTGTAATTCATCTAGGTGGTTGATCAAAGTTGGCTGTTTTGCATTATATTTGAACTGGACTATTTTTTTATTGAAGTATACATTAGATCTAACTTATGAAATAATGTGCATTTCTATAAATTTGATCCGTTGTGGATTTGGACAAGAAGTTTCATACCAAAACTATCTGCACTTCTATAAGCTTGTCTATATTTTAATTATATGTTTTTAAGTTAAAATAGCGTTTGATGTTTTTCTCTTATCATAAAAAAAATATATATATATATATGTTTTTAAGTTAATATCTATACTTCGTCAAGACATCTCCCCATGTTTATTAGGTGCGCTTGTTTTGGTAATTCAGGTGTTTCATCCGGTGCATGATCAGTCATTTTATTTGACTATGGAACACAAAAGAAAGCTCAAGGAGGAATATGGTTAGACTATCATGTGTTATCACGTTAACTTTTATTATTACCAGCAGTCTTGATAATAATATTCTGCTTGCATTTTATACAGGAATTGAACCTTGGACATTTGTCCAAAATCTCGGAGATGCTGTCTTTATTCCTGCTGGTTGTCCTCATCAAGTCAGAAACTTAAAGGTAATTATCGTGATCTTTAGAAACTGGTTGATGTAATTGTTTGGACTTGAAGAGTCAAGAGCTATGGTCAATGTTTTTTTTTCCTTGCATGCTTTTACAATACACTCTTGTCTAGATAGCAGTTTGGAGCATTAAGTTTATTATCTCATCCTTTTCTTTTATTATTCTCAGTACTTTTTCCCTTTTTTGAGAGTTCAACAGACACATAGGGGTGGGGATTCAGACCGTTTGTGGGGGATACAGACCTCCTCTGTTGAACCAACTTTGTTCTTATCTAAAAAGAAAAAACTTGATTTGTTTTTATTATTCATCAGTTGGACCTTTTGGTCTTACTCTTACATTTCAGGGTTTAGGGTTAGTGAATTGGAATGTATGTTAGCTAAATATGATTATTTTCCTGTATTATTAAATTAAAGCATATTTGCATCGCATCCAACAAGTATTTTATTTTTATTTATGTATTTTGTAAAGTTAGCACATACAAAATGGAGTTTCCATTAACGATAATTGTCTGGTTATTTTTGTGAAAATTTTGAGCTGTGTAATGGCTGTAACGAATCTAAACCGCATTATCAATGCCATGACCTGGAATTACAACTTGCCAGAGTGCTCTATGTTTATTTTATTTTAAATTTTCCAAATGTGGATCATAAATGTTGTTCGCATACAAATGGATAATTGAAGCAGCTGCATAAACGGTGCCTTCAAATGCTTTTCAACTCTGTGTGGATTTCTCAAGAAAAAGGGATTTAGTAATAGTTGATGTTTGATTTATCATTAAAATATGTTGTTCGAACTATTATATGAATATCAATTTTTTGTAATGATTAATTTCCTTGGCTAAATCCGTGCATGGCTATTATTCTAATTATGTTCCAATTCATGTTCTCCATAGTCATGCATAAAGGTTGCTATGGACTTTGTGTCACCTGAGAATGTTGGAGAGTGCATCCACTTGACTGAAGAATTTCGCAGGCTTCCGTCAAATCATTGGGCTAAGGAGGACAAGTTGGAGGTAAACCATCATTTTCTATTATCAGCCTTTTCTATTCCCTTAAAAATATAAATATTCTAACAAGTTATTGTTTGGTTGAATTTTATTAGAATTATCCTTTGGGGTTTTTTTTTTTTTTTTTTTTTTTTTTTTGTGGTTAGAAAGAAGCAATAAAATCTTGAACGAAGAAGTGCAGATTGTTTCAGCCTTGTTTGATGACCATTGGTTTTTGGTTTTGAAAAATCTTGCTTGTTTCTCACAGTTACTTAGTCTAATTGTCATATATTCTAAGTTAGCATTTGAATCCTTGATCAAACTACTTAAAAGAAAAACAAATGGTGCTTTAATGTTTCGTTTGGAACATATTGTTGATGTATCTATCTGGTAACCTTTTAATATTTTCAATTTTCTATCCCATAAAATTGGATGCAAGTTTTTAGTATGACTTGTGCTTGGAACAGGTCAAGAAAATGAGTGTTTATGCTATGAAAGCGACAATTGATTGTTTGAAGGGAAAGAAAGAAGAGAAGGAAATTGATTGTTTGAAGGGAAAGAAAGGAAAGAAGGGAAAGAGAAGTGATGCAGAGTGACCAAGATTTTCCTAATTTAAGAGATTTCTTATGAGGTTAGTTAAATTATTCTGAATCCACACAATTTTCTAGGTCCAAAGATATTTTTTAGATAAATGTCGTATGTGGGTGTATAAGAATTGTCATTGGTATTTAAAGTTGATTTCAGTTTATCCCTTTGTACTCGGTACAGCCTCGGGGGTGGAGACACTCTGCACACAAGGGTTCAGTTGGTATAAGAGATGTTTCATCCTCAGCCTCTTGTTGATGCCAACTATTTTGTAGCCATAGAACTATGCCACCATACATTTTGTACAATGATTCATTGGCCCTTTTGCTCCCATGTATGATATAGTTCAACAATAACTTATGCCGCTATGTCATTTATCAGCGATGTGAATTCCGGTATCGCTTTCAATCTTTTTTGGCATTTTTTGTATAGGTAACATTACTCTGCCATAATGGGAAAGTCAATCCACAAAGCATGTATGTATGTTTTGGAAAGTTCATATACCCTATCAAACTTGCACGAATTGTACTCGAGCGTTATGAGCCAAGATCAAAGCACGAATTGTACTCTAGGTTTAATTTGAAAAGAAATTGTGGAAGATGGAGAAATAAACGAGAAAAGATAAAATTGTATTAGATATATATTGATTTATATATTTGATTGGAAAAAAAGAATTAGGGTTTTGAGAAGAGTAAACAACTCTCACATATAGGTCCGTGTCCACCACCGCCTCTCCCTTAACGGTCGCCGTCGGGTTTCGCTCGCTTAGATCCAACTGACGCCAGCCGCGTCGCCTTCTGCCTTCATCTCGCGTTTGCTTTTCGCGCCGCTGCGATTGGGGCTGCCGCTCGCCGGAATCTTGAGGATCGGGTAAGTTTGGGGTTTTTGGTGTTGTTTCTTGGGGAAAATTGGAGGAAAATGACAAACTTTTGTTTCAACTTTTCAATAATTCCAAAATATTCTTAAAAAAATCTTGGTATAACTAATTTACTAAATCTCTAATATTTTATTTTTAAAAATGGAGATTCACTGAATCTAATAATTTAAAAATTGAAAACAATATTTGTAACAACTCTTCTTGACACACCTCCTCCGCTCTGTTGCAGCTCCAAGATGCTTCCACTATGTCGTTCCTGGTAAGTTTCCATTTCTCTTTCCCTTTTGATTTCTTATATGGTTTTACTTTTCCCTAATCCCACTTTCTATTTTGGTTCTTTATTTCCATTTTTTACTTTTAACTCCTTTGAATCATATTGATCCCTGAAGCAAATGACCATGGGTCAAATGCTGGCACCATCATCATCGGACTACCATTACCCGTTTGGCTCTATATCTATGTCATAGGAGGCATTTCTTTACACATTTTGTTCAACCTCGTCGAGTTTAGGTTCTTCCACTCGATGAACTGGTGCAGGTACAAATAGGTACATCGTACATATATTTCCTCGATGTACCTCGCATTATTATTGCATATATCAATGACTTGTCGTGGATCATGTGCAACATCAAGAATTCTAGCGTTGTTTGATCTATGTGAATTGTTGAAAGAAGTAAAAAATATTTAATTTAATGTGATTAAAAAATATTAAAATATGTACCAGATGACCAACCGCTGTTCCCGGTCGATTGATGTAAAGACTCGTAATATTATCATACTAGTGGATGTATTGAGTTACATCCCTATCAAATTGTTGAATTGAAGCTCTCATCGCAATAAATCTTCTTCGAGCTTGTCATCGCACTACCAGATGTGCGACCTACTCTGACCAATCATTATTTCTCGATATTGTACAAAAATGGCTCACTATTGCATTCTGATGAGATATCTTGTTTGAAACCCAACTGATCACCCTAGGATAATGTCACTCACCAATATGAAAACATATGAGAGGACTAATGGTCTACCATATGTCTTGATCGTTCTTACAAAAATTGAAAAAATTGTCCATTACATTTTTGTAAGGCTCCCATATAACTGAAGATCGATGAATATATTGATCGTACAGAACATTGGGATCAATCGATCATAGGTTCAAAGTCATTCTCTATACCAAAATATTGATTACGATTCTAGTAGATTATGTAAAAGAAAAATAATTCAGAGTTTTTAATTAAATGATTAAACTTTAAAGGTAACTTATTTTCTTTGTTTAATATTGGTTTGTATGGTTTTATATATATATATATATATATATATATGAGGTTTTATCAAATATAGAAAAAAAAAACAAACTATTTACACCTTATAGAAAAAAACCACTAAAAGACAAATCAAATGCACATGATTTTTCGATGAAGTATAAATATTTTATAAAATTTTATATTCTTGATAATTTACCTATATATATATATATATATATTTGAGATTAGATTTTTGAACTTTCACTTTATCTTAAAAAATATCATTAAAGTTTCAATTTTAAATGAAATGATTAAACTTTAAAAGTAACTTATTTTCTTTGTTTAATATTGATTTGTAAGGTTTTTTTCTTTCTTTTTGTAACTAACATTAGATTTTTAAACTTTAACTATATATTAGAGTTATATCATTAAACATTCAATTTTAAGTTAAATTATTAAACTTACAGTAACTCATAGAACTTAACACAATATAAAAATCATCGTATAACTATAACCAAATAACTTATAAAATCATAGGATTAACATAATATTTTTTTAAAATAATTTTCTACTAGTAATATGTTTCTAAATAATTTTTTTATCATAACATTATAGATCAATTTCAAATAAAAAGAAACTTACAAATTAAAGAACGATTATACGTTTTCTTCAAATCGACAAAAGTTTCTTCTCTTTTGATATTAATCCAAACCAACAAAACTACAAAAGAAAAAAAATATATATAAATATAATAATATGAGATTGTTGTTATAATTTTATTAAAAAACAAAACTATTTAATTCAGTACAAATTACCTCTCTTTTGGTATGACAATTTTTTCTTTTGTTATTTATCTTCAAATCAATGTCAAAATCTAAGAGTAGAATAATAATAGAAATATAAATTTCTAATTAAAAATATATAAATTCAGTAGAATAAATACAAACCTCGCAATACAATAAAAGTCATGGGTTTAATTAAAAATCTATGTGGAGTGGATTTAGAATTAAGAAGGTGAGTAAGAAGTGATTGAAGAAATAAGAAATTTTTTTGAAGGCTCAGAGGTTTTGAAGAGAGAATGGAAAGGAAGTGAAGAAGGAAGGCCGAGAGTGATTTTGTGAAGTAAAGAAGTAAAGGGAGGGCAGGATTTTAAAAGGAAGAAATGAGTGTTCGAGACCTGCCCTTCTGCCTCGTGGAGTTGTGATGGTTTGTTTTGTCTCTTATTAAAAAACAAATTAAAAGAGGTCTGGTGTTCAAAACTAGACTTATTACGCTATTTTCATAAATATTTTCAAAACCATCATATTCTTCTAATTATTTTTCTCAACATATTTAAAATAAAACATTCGTCAATTTATACCCTTAATTTGGATTTTGGTAACAGTTAATTCTTATAGAAAAGACAAACTTATAAATTTAAAAACATACCAATTTCAAGATGTGAAAATTAATTAAACATTTTCAAAAAATTAAGAAACTAAATAGACACAAGTTTACAAATTCAGAGACTAAATTTGTAATAGGTATGAAAAAAAAATCTTTTTGAAAAAATAAAGGCATTAGTTTATTAATTTATAAGTTTTTTTTTAAGAAGATAAAAAGATTCAAACCAAATAGTCACTTCATAAGGTGACCCCTTCAACTGCGTTGCTTTTACCAATTCTATTATCCATAATTTCTTTGAAATACAAATAAGTAGGAGATTTATGTTTCTATAATTTTCTATCTAAATTATTCTACATAATTTAATCGAAAAAATAACTTTATTTTAAAAATAATAATTTTTTAAATTTTTTATCCTTTGTTTATATACTTAATTGGATAATTCTACCTAATTTTGAAATAAATATTGCTCAACATAATATATAAGAAGCGTGATTAAAATTAAAAATTATATGAAGGCAACAATATAAATAATTCCCACATATTGCCCAAAAAAAAAAAATCATATACATTCCTAAACTTTAAAGTTTAATAAATTCATGAGAATTTTGTAGTCAATGGATCAATGCATATATATTTGTAAGAAAAAGCTTTGTTATGTTAGAGAAAATTTAATTTTTTTTTCTTTTTTGAAAATAGAATTTAATATTACCTCTTATTGAACACAGAAGTTAATATTGACTTAAAACACTAAATTAAAGCTTATTGTACAGAAGAACATTTAACTTTTTAAATATTTTTGGACTATTTTTTTTTTTTTTAAATGAACCTTAATGCATACAAAATTGAAAGTTAAGGGATTTATTACACACATGTAAAGTTTAAGGTCCATAAAGATACAGACCTAGAACTTAAATAACTAAATTTGAGATTTAACTTAATTAATGCTCCCGTGACCATCACAATGTACAACAGTCTAACAACACCAGAAATTGACAAACTCAAACACACTAAATACCTCAACCAGATGTATTTTTCCTTTCCACTTTAAAGCAAAACAAAAAACTGCAAAGCGACGCTTTGATTCGATCCATTTTTTTCTCATCCAACTGTTCCATGTGTTTATCGCCTTTGGTGCGTGGTTGGCATCAATGGAAATCATGTATGATAAACTCATTTCTATACATCAAACCAATCCGGCAGCTTTCAAGGCTGCTTGAATGTCATCCTCGGAGTCTCGAACCTGAAATTCAAATTTCAAAAGGTGCTGAGACAGAAATTCGATATCAGGCAGATAAGGAAACGGGTGGAGAAGGAATCTTCTTACCTCTATTATTTCGGAGCGAAAATGGTTCTGAATTTTGTCCATTAGCATAATTTCCTCATCGCCACACAGCAAGTTAAACACAGCTCCTGTTGAATAACACACCACACAGCAAGTTAAATACCAAAAGAAAAGTTTAATTAAGGATATCCTTCTATGCAAATTCATACTACAAAAGAGTTCGCAAATCAATAGAAAAGCAACCTCGTAGTCGCATGGTGATGTAGTTTCCTATTTAGGACAGTACGAGACTCATATTTCCTTTAATTGTTTATCGTTTAGTTATGTTTTAGTAGGCTGTTGTTTAAGTTTTAGAAACTACCGTGTGGTAATTCATTTAACTTTTGTTGGTGTTTGTATTCATTTGGTTAAAGGTCCAGTGTGAGAAAATTTCTAGTATAACAGTACTATGGTAGTATGGAAAATTTTTCATACTACCTCTATTTAATTCTCGTCACCTAAGAAGCTTTTATGAATTGTGGGTCCACCCAATAAATAATTAATGACGAGTCAAATAATCAAGGTAGTATGTATTACTGTAGCACTAAAAATTTTCTGGCACCTTTGAATTGAGTAATCAATTCAAGTTCTCCCTCAAGTTGTTTATATAAGTTGGTATTAGAGAGCTCCAAGATTCTGCGGACCTCATTGTTAGGCCCACAATTATACACCAATATTATAGGAGAGGGAAGGTTATTTTGGGGAGAAATATTGTTGGAGGGGGACCACTAAAAAGAAAGAAAGAGTATAAATAGATAGTTTTTAGAAAGAGAAGGCAGTTACTAACTGAGTAGAAGCCTTCTCGAGAGTGAGAGGTTGGGGGTAGAGATGATCACTTGTGATTGATCTCTAAGGTTTGTAACTTTCAATCTATTACTTCTTAAATAAAGATTGATACCTTTCATCTTGGTATCAGAGCTTCAAACCTGGGAAATCTATCGAAAATGGCACAGGAACGTTTGGAGGAGAAGATCGAGGCTAATAAAGTGGAGATTTTTGCGATCAGAGTAGAAGTACAGAAGTTGCCGAAAATGAAAGAAACTATGAAATCGTTGGCAAAAAGCGTTGAGCGATTGAATATAAAAGCCAAATTCAGCAGCGAAGTTCCGATGGGATGAAGTAATTGCTAACAAACGTGTTGACTGAGATTGCGTAATCAAGATATCATCAATCCGGAACTACTGAACCTCCAGTGGAAGTAAAGAAGGAAAGGAACCGATGGAGGATTCGACAACAGTCCTAAATGAAGCATGCGATTAGGAGTGTGAAAAGCTGGAATCGGAAAGGGTAAGTTCAAGAAATTTGAAATGGTTATATTCAATGGAACAGATCCGGATTCCTGGTTCATTAGAGCAGATCGGTATTTTCAGATCCATAAACTGACCGAATCAGAGAAGTTGATAGTGGCGGTAATCAGTTTCGAATTAGTGGAATTAGAGTAGTATCATGCGAAGGAAGAGAGAGTCGTTTAACGATTGGAAGACGTTGAAGACGAAACTTCTGCCACGATTCAGATATCCACGACAAGGCACGGTATGTAGCCAATTCCTTGCAATTAAACAAGAAACTACTGTCGAAAAGTACATAAATCTATTTGATAAACTTGTGGCACCTTTACCACATTTATCAGATGAGATTTTAGAAAATACTTTTATGAATGCTAGTCCCTTGGGTTAGGGCTGAGGTTGAATGTTGGGAACCAGTTGGGCTTGTTAACATGATGAAAATGGCCCAACGAGTTGAGAATAGGAAATTGATCCAGTCCGAAACGGTGAATCAAAATTTTGATAAAAATCCGGATAAAAGTAAGTATATTGGAGCAGTGAACAACCCTAAGCAAACGTTTTCGATTGTAACGAAGGAAATATCGAAGGCGAACAAACCGATTCCAATGAGGACTATCACACTTCTAGGAGTAAATCTGGTCGAAATTCATAGAGAAGAAACGTTTAAGAGAATTCAAATCGAAGAGGAAGAATGGATAGTGTTTTTGCTGTGACGAATGTTACACAGTAGGGCATCGTTGTAAAGTCAAAGATCAACGCGAGTTACGAGTTTTGCTTGTAGAGGATGAAGTGGATGACTAGAAGTGTTTGAAGATGCGTGCGAAGAATTCGATATGGTAGAATTGCAAAGAGGTGACTGATATTGTCAAATTGTCAATGAATTCAGTGGTTGGCATGTCGAATCTTGGTACTATGAAATTCAAGGGAAAATTGGGAAGCAGAAAGGTGGTGGTATTAATTGATTGTGGAACAACCCACAATTTTATTGCCCAACAATTGGTGGCAGAAGATAAACTGAAGGTGGAAATTACTGCTAACTATGGTGTGATAATGGGAACGGGCACAACATTGAGAAGGAAAGGGTTGTGTAAGGGAGTCCGATTACAATTGGCAGAATTAGCAATTGTAGAAGAATTTTTGTCCTTATAATTGGGAGGAGTGAATATCATTCTAAGGATGAAGTGGTTGCACACTTTGGGAGTTACAGAAGTAGACTGGAGGACGTTGAAAATAAGATTTGTGCAGAAGGGAGAAAACATTGTGTTGAGAGGAGATCCAAGTTTACGGAAACTCTAAGTGAGCCTTAAACGAATGATGAAGACTTGGGAGAATGGTGATCAAGGGTTTCTAGTGGAATGTACATCATTGCAAGGAATAGAGACCTAAGAGAAATTTTAAGGGATTAAACCGATTTTCGATCCAACTGAGGCCTTAACGAAAATTATTTTAAAGTACGATGATATTTTTTGATTGGCCTGAAGAATTACCTCCAAGCAGGGGAATTGACCATCACATTCATTTGAAAGAAGGGATGAGTCCTATGAACGTTAGACCTTATAAGTATGCACATAGCCAGAAGACTTGAGATGGAAAAAATGGCAACTAAAATGCTGTCTTCAGGTATCATTAGACCCAACTCGAGTCCATATTCGAGTCCAGTATTGTTGGTTAAAAAGAAGGATGGAGGCTGGAGATTCTGTGTGGATTATAGAGCCTTGAATAACGTCAGTGTTTCGAACAAATTCCCAATTCCAATGATTGAAGAATTGTTTGATGAATTGAATGGAGTTATATGGTTCTCAAAAATAGATTTGAAATCTGGATATCATTAGATCAGAATGAATCCTGCTGATGTGGAGAAGACAACTTTCCAAACTCACGAAGGTCATTACAAATTATTAGTAATGCCTTTTGGGTTGACTAATGCGCCATCAATGTTTCAAGCTTTAATTAACAACACTTTCAAGCCGTATTTGAGGAAATTTGTTTTAGTATTTTTTTATGATATTTTGGTTTACTGTAAGGAGTTCGAGGAGCACATTCGTCATTTGGAAGTAGTATTTGAAGTGTTGCGTGAAGCAGAAATGTATGCTAATCGTCTCAAATGCCAATTATGCGAGGGCATTTAGGACACAATGTATAGGGCGCTGGAGTAGAAGCTTATCCGAGTAAAATTCAAGCCATAATTGATTGGCCACCACCAATGTGTATAAAGGAAGTAAGGAGTTTATTGGGCTGACTGGTTACTATAGACGCTTTGTTCAAAATTATGGAAGTATTGCAGCTCCATTAACACAGTTGCTGAAGAAAGGAGCTTATCAGTGGTTAGAGGAAGCGAGTAGGACGTTTGATCGATTGAAGACAGCAATGGTAACTTTACCAATGTTAGTATTACCCCATGTTAGCAAAGTTTTTGAGATAGAAACCGATGCTTCAGGGTATGGACTTGGCGCAGTGTTGATGCAACAAAAGTGTCCAATTGCTTTCTTTAGCCATACTCTGTCAAGGACTGATAGAGGAAAACCGGTCTATGAAAGAGAATTGATGGCAGTGGTGATGGTTACCCAGCGCTGAGACCGTTTTTTTTCTTTCTTTTTTTTTTTGAAAAGGAAACAAGTCTCTTTATTCATATATATAAAAAGAGACTAATGCTCTATGTACAATGAGAGTAAACAAAGAGCTTAATACTTAAACATAAGTCTAAGCTGAGTTAGGATCGCACCCGAACAGCTCAACTAGGTTGACACCCCCTTAGCGCCCTCATCATATCCTTAGTAATGAAACTTACAGAAGTAGCAAGACTTTATAAGTTTAGCCAAATGACACAAGAAATACAATAGGTTAAAAAAGCAAAAACCACACCAGTAGTAACTAAGAGCAAGTAGAGTACTGGAGTTGAAACTGATTAAAAGGAGGACAGAATACAAAAGGTGGCAAAGTGAACTATTGCTGGGAAATGAAAGCTCTCCAGTTTGGGTTAATTTCCTGAATTTATAGCTTGAAAATGATTGTAGAAGGGAGCACCATGTTGAGGCGTTTCTGTGGGCAATTCCAAACCTTTCTGAGCATCCCAGGTAATGTTTTCCGTCTACAAATTCAACTAAGACAGGAAAATTTGAAATTTCAATCAGCTAAGGTTGCTAAACGCATACTTCAAAAATTCTGTATTTGTTGGGGCACAAATTCATTGTGAGAACAGATCAAAAAGCTCTCAAGTTTTTGCTTGAACAAAGAGTGATTCAACCTCAACATCAAAGGTGGTTATCTAAATTGTGGGGCCATGATTTTGAAGTGATTTATCACCCGGAAGTGGATAACAAGGTGGCTGATACTTTATCTAGGAAACCAAAAGGCATTGAATTAGCAAACCTGGTAGTGCCTACTTTGCTAGATGTGGCATTCATCAAAGAAGAGGTTTATAATGATAGCAAGTTGAAGCAAATTATTGGGAAATCGAGGGAAGATGAAGACAGTGTAACTAACTACTCTTTGCAACAAGGAGTTCTGAAGTTCAGAGGTGCGGTTGGTAGTTTCCAAGACTTGTTCTTTATTACCAACAATATTGCATACATATCATGATTTGGTGTTTGGAGGTGTTTGGAGGACATTGGTTCCTTCGCACTTATAAATGATTGTTGGGGGAGTTATATTGGGAGGGCATGAAGGGTGATATAAAGAAGTATGTGGAAGAGAGTTTTGTATGTCAAAGAATTAAATCTTTGGTTGTCTCTCCAGTTGGACTATTGCTTCCTTTAAGCATTCCGAATGCAATATGAGAGGATATCTCAATGGACTTCATGGAAGGTTTACCGAAGTTGCAAGGGAATGATGTTTTTGTTGTGGTGGATCGTTTAACTAAACAGAGTCACTTTGTGGGCTTGAAACATCCTTTTACAGCGAAGGGGATTGCATATAATTTTGTGAAAGTAGTATGACTTCATGGTTATCCTATATCCATTGTTTCTGATATAAATAAGGTGCTCTTAAGCCACTTTTGGCAGGAGTTATTCAGGCTAGCGGGTACTAAGTTGAATAGAAGCACAGTTTATCATCCACAATCGGATGGTCAAACGGAAGTGGTCAATAAAAGTGTGGAAGCTTACTTGCATTGTTTTTTATGGTGAACGCACGTTACAGTGGTATACCTGGCTACACTGGGCAGAATATTGGTATAATATCACTTATCATGCTTCAATTGATACTACTCTGTTTCAGGCTTTGTATGACCGATTACCTCCGCCTTTGATTGCTTATGGAGAACAGTCCACAGCAAATTCAACTCTTGATCAGCAATTGCAGGAGAGTGATGTAACCTTGGGAATTTTGAAAGAACACTTGAGAATTGCTCAAGAACGTATGAAGAAGTTTGCTGATCGTAAAAGGCATGAGGTTGAGTTGAGGTTGGTGAACTTATTTATCTGAAATTCCGCCTTTATAGACAAACATCTGCGGTGACAAGGCGTAATGAGAAGATATGTCCCAAGTATTTTGGGTCGTTCTGCATTGAAGCAAGGGTGGGAAAGGTAGCTTATAGATTGACCTTACCAACAGGGGCTTCTATTCATCTGGTGTTTCATGTGTCACAATTGAAGAAAGCATTAGGCCCCATGGTTACCTTTTAAAGAACAATCAATTGTGTATTCCACATAAATTTCTTTGAGATTCATTGATCAAAGAATTGCATGAAGGAGGCTTAAGTCGATCATTTTGGTAAGGATAAAACATTCCGATTTATGAGTGATAGATACTTTTGGCCTCAATTGAGAAAATATGTCTCTAACTATGTTAAAAGATGCTTTGCTTGCCAAACATCAAAGGGACAAAAACACAACGCGTGGCTCAATTGCCCATTACCTATTCTTGAGAGTATTTGGGAAGACTTATCGACACATTTTATCCTTGGTCTTCCTAAAACTCAATGGGCGTACGACTCAGTTATTGTAGTGGTTGACAGATTCAGCAAGATGTCTCATTTTTTAGGGATGTCAGCATTTGAAATTGTCTACATTAAATTGACTTGACTAATATTCATTCCTCTGTTGTTTTAGCCAAGAAGCAGGTATTATGGCGAAAAGGAGTATTGAATTACATAAAATGTGGCTGCTCAAATTTCCAAGATGAGTACCTATAAACAGAAGGTTGAGCACCAAAGAGTTCCAAGAGGATGATCTTGCCATGATTCACTTTACAAAATCTCAATTTCCAGTGGCTACTTATAGAAAACAAAGCCTAAGAAGTTGGGACCTTTTCGCATTTGCAGAAATATGGAAACAACGCCTACAAAATTGATATACCAGCAGATTTGAGAATTAGCCCTGTTTTGAATGTAGCGATATTTCAGAATACTTAGCTCCAGATTCTTTTCAGCTCTCTGACTAACTTGAGGGCGAGTTTTATTTTCTTGGTGGGGGGAATTTGATATAGTTTCTTGTTAGGGACTGTTCGAGACTGTTGAAAAGGAAAATTAGGGTTTATGGATAATTAGTATTTTTCATTATTATTTTTCTTTTGGTATTTTCCATTTATTAATTTTCTTTTAGTGGTTTTTTGAGGTCTATTTATTCCCTATGTAAAAGATCATCATGTACTCTGAATTATCATGATTGAATACAATGATATAGAAGTTTTCACAGGGACTTATATTTACTTCGATTGTTTGTTGTTTAGTTATGATGTAGTAGTCTGCGTTTAAGTTTTAGTAACTACCATGTGATAATTCTTTTAACTTTTAGGTGGTTCATGGTTGTATTCATTTGGTTCAAGGTCCAGTATAAAAGCTGGCTCCTTTGAATTGAGTAATTCAATTCCAGAAGTATTTTTTCATAAACTCTTTCTCCCTCAAATAGTTTACAATCACATGGATTCCAACTCCCTTCTCTTATTTAAACAAAGAAATAGATTCGTAAGGATGATGCAATATTAAAGAGCTAGTTTAAGAGATTGAATCTAACTCCTATAAAGTTGCTTAGCTTCAACAATCAAGAACATGAAGGCATATCCAGGGTTAGGGCAGGAAGATTACAAGAATCTAGAAAAATAGGTACATAAGTATAATAGAAACGAAAACTTACCCTTGCGCCCAAAGCGACCTGCCCGGCCAATTCTGTGAAGGTACACCTCATAGTTAGGCTCAGACAATGAGGAAGATCTATATTTTGTCGCTTGTGGAGAAGGTTCATATTTAAGAGGAAGATCATAATTGATAACTAGATTGACCTAAAAAAGAAACAGATATTAGGGGTCCGAAAAGATGTTACAAGATATACTATCAACAGACAAAAGAGATGATGGGGAAATAATATTTACCTGCTGCTGATCAAAGCCTCGAGCTAGAAGGTCAGTCGAAATAAGAACTTTGGTCAAACCATCCTTGAACTCTTTTATTATTTTATCTCTAATTTCAGTTGTCAATGCCCCTTGAATGGTAGTCACCTCATAACCAAGATCAACAAGTGCCTTATGTAACATGCCAGCACTGTTTCTTGTGCGCACAAATATAATTGTCTGACCCAATTTGTCTGCAAGTTCAAAAATCCTATCTTTTATGACACGAATTTTAGTTAATTCATCCGGACATATCAACTTGTATTGCTTCACACTCTCCAAAGATAGTTCTTCCTTCTTCACAAAAAGTTGGTTGTAGTCTTTAACAACCCTAGAGACAAAGTTCTTAACATTCTCATCAAATGTAGCAGAGAACAGAAGAACCTGAAACAAAGTTTTCAACAACAGAAAAAGGAAAAATGAGATTACTGAGATTTCATGGTTGAGATTACAAATGGTTATTAAATACTATAGGCAGACCTGGCAATGAGGGCTACTTCTCTCAATGTCCCTCATGATTCTCAATGAATCATCCTGAAAGCCATCCTGAATAAAAAAACAAAAAGAAAAAAAAGGAAAAATAACTACAACTATCCATCCTTACAATTACTCAAAATAACTATTACTCTCTTAACTCATCATTAATGATACAAAAATGCAAATTAAGAAACTATGTTCTTGAATAACAAATCAAGATCACTACTTCCATGGACACAGATGCTACAGTATGTGAAGTCTAAGTAATAATTTACCTCGCCAAGCATATGATCAGCCTCATCAAAAACAAGAATCTTCACACAACTTACTCCCAACTTCCTCGACGACATCCATTTCTTTATTGTGCCAGGAGTTCCGATCACAACTTGTGCAGTTATTGGTGGTCTCTTTGACATAGGTATATAGTTAGCACTGTCAGCAGGAACAGCACACTCAGAAGTTATCCCAGTGTATTTTCCCATCTTCTTGAGAACCTCAATATTCTGCAATTATTATATTAAAGAAAAATGAAGACCTAACATAATTATTATATTAAAGAAAAATAAAGATCAAACATAACTAAGAGCCGAAGACATCCAGTTAAACGTTAGAGAGAGCTTTTTACCTGCATGGCTAACTCCCTTGTAGGACATATGCAAAACGCCTGAGGAGCCTTCAAGTTGACATCAACGCGACTCAACATCCCAAGCACAAAACAAGTAGTCTTTCCAGAACCATTGTGTGCTTGAGCAATTAAATCTTTGTAAGGAGGAGTCAAGATCATAGGTAAACTTATAGCTTGGATTTTACTTGGCTTATGGAATTTCATCTCAACATACAAACCCTTCAACAACTCTTTAGACAGATTCAAATCCTCAAAAGTACTAGCTGATGAATATGGAGTATCACCGGTGGTCACCTACACCAAATGAAAAATAAATTAAACGAATAGCATAACAAGGAACCCCGCATTATTCTACGACCTAAAAACAGTTCTCTATGCAGATCGGAATTTCAATACGCCATTTGAACCTAGACTTGCTGGCACACTTGATGGAGAGAGTGAGGAACTTACCGCTGTGATGTTAGAGTCTATGGGTTCTTCAAGATTTGATTCGTCTTGAATTTTAAGGGATTCCAAGTACTCGGAAGGCGCAGAGGATGAGTCTCCAGATTCACCCACATCATCGTCTTCTTCATCGCCCCAAGCTCGTTTGGGCACTGGTGTAGTAACTACAGGTGGGGCAGAACTCGAGCCGGCGGTGGCGGCAGCAGCAGCGGCCGACACGTCGCTGGAGGTAGAGTCTGGAGCCGCGTGATCTGCCATCGGTGATTGGAACTGAAACAGAAAATAGTTGCTTATGTGTGCCGCTAATAGAGATGTCAACGGGGCGGGGATATTCCCACCAGGATTTCGCCAGGATCGGGTTTCCAGTGGGAAAATTCCCCATATTGTTTTCTTTTTCTCTTTAAATTAGACAAATATTAGACACCAAAGATCAATCAGCCGCAAAACTGAAACTAGAACTATACACGAAAATTAGACTAAAATTAGACACCAAAAACTTGCCAATTTCAACAAAATAATACCTTGGAGAAGATAATACAGAGGAGAGACCCAGCTAAAACTAAAAGAGAGATGGGCAGCGAGAACACTGAAACTGAGAGGGTGAACCGGCGACGAGGAAGGAGATGGGGACGAAGGACCGGCAACGGGAATGGGCTGGGTGGCTGAAATCGTGGCTTGCCGGTGATAAGCTAACAATGGGAAAGAGATGGGATGGACAGCAGACCTGGGCGGCAGCCGGCGGGAGCTCGGCTTGGTAATCGAAAAGAAGAGCACTGTATGTGAAGGACGCTGTCGCTGGGTGGGGCGGGGCGGGGCGGGGCGTGCGCTGCAACCGGGGTGAGAAATTAGAATCTGGGATTAGACCACGAGGGATATATGTAGGGCGGCAATGGCGGTCCGATCCAGCCCAATTCTCTTTAAGCTCGGCTCATTTATCACTATTCGAATTAAATTAAGAATTTTGGGATTATTTTGGAGAAATAGAAAATTTAAATACCAAAAACGATTACAATGGTAAAAATAGTACGTCGAATTTTATAAAATAAACAACTAGTCTTTCAAATATCCTTAATAATGCCCCCAATCTTTCGAGTTTGGTAGGTAAATAATCTCCTACGGAAGCGATGTGATTTATTAAAGAAAGGGGTATTTTTGCCTCAAATAATCTCGAGACTCCCAAAGTGCTTTTGTTTCTGGCAGGCTCATCCCTAATAATATACTTATAAGCAACGAATGCCTCCACTATATTGCGTGCATAAGACAGGGGAAAAAATGTTCCATTGTTATCAAACTTGATATAAGTAAAGCGTATGATAGGATTGAGGGGTGTTTCTTAAGCAGAGTGATGGAAAAATAAGTTCTCATCTTGAATGGATTGAAAGCATATTGGATTGTGTTACTATTGTGAGCTATTATGCTTTGGTTAATGGTAAGTCTATGCCGATGTTTATTCCTCACAGGGGCTTTACAATAGGGAGATCCCTAATCGCCCTATTTATTTATTCTATGTGTCGAAAGCTTTTCCTCGCTACTTAGTAAGGAAAGTTTGGAAAGCAAGCTTATTGGTTGTCATATTGTCAGAGGAAGCTCCAATATATCTCATTTGTTTTTTGCTTGACAACTTATTATTTTGCAATGCGTCCTCCAACTTACTCTAAAATCAAGCAGATTTCTCAAAATCTATGAAGAAGGTTCTGGTCAGTGTATTAATTTCCATAAGTCTAATGTGATTTTTAGCCCTAATGTTCCTCCTGTTAAACATAGTGAGTTTGATAGCTTGCTACAAGTTCGAGTCGTTGATGACCTTGGTAGGTATTTGGGGCTCCGTTCTAAACTAACACAACGTAAGTGTTGGGACCTCAGGCACCGTAAGCAAAGGTTTCAAAAATGTGTATCCCTTTAGAAAAGTAAACTTTTTTTTAGATGGTATAAAGTAGTTCCTCTTAAAGCGGTTGCTCAAGCTCTCCTGACTTACACAATGTCATGTCTTAAACTTCCTAAGGCTTTTTGTGATGATCTCTCACATTACATGGCTAGATGTTGGTGTGGTTCCTCATGTGAAAAACAAAAAATCCATTGGTTAAGGTGGGAGGACCTATGCAAATCAAAATTGGGAAGAGGACTTAGTTTCAAAGAGTTGGAGGGTTTCAACCAGCCTTTGATAGCTAAATAGTTGTGGCGCATCTTGCAAGCCCTTTTCGCCCTTGTGGCTCGAGTGTTTAAAGGAAAATATTTCTCCAATTCTAATTTCTTAAATGCTAAGGAGGGTCACAAATCTTCCTATGTTCAACAGAGCAGTCTATGGAAAAGGTCACTTCTTAAAAAAAACATTAGAAGTCAAATTGGTACCGGATATGATACGTTTGTTTTCAAGCAGCGTTGGATCCCTTGGGAAAGTTATTTTAAACTGATTACCCCAATGCATCCAATTGATGAAAATTTAAGGGTGGTGGACCTTATGGATGAGCACAAAGCTGGAATGTGTATGAGATGCGAATTTTTTATGGGAGAAGGACATTTCTAATATTCTTTATATCCCTATATGTAGAACTTGTATCCAGATTGGTGGGTATGACATTACACAAAGGATGGAAAGTTCTCAATAGTAAGTGCCTAACAGTTATTCACTCGGACAAAATCGGTTCCATCTTCATCATCAGAGGAGACAAATAGACAGTGGTGGAAGTCACTATGGGAATCGAAACTTCCTCAAAAGATTAAAATTTTCGTGTAGAAAGCTTTTAATCTCATTCTCCCTACTAACATGAATCTATTTAAGAGAAAGGTCTCTTTCCCCCTTGGTGTGCGTGTTGTGCTAACGCTTTTGAAACTGAAAACCATGTTCTATTTCAATGCAAACAAATGTTAAAGATTTGGGATATAGGCTTACTGGTTGTGCAAAAGATCGTTAATTTAAATATCCTAATACGGGACCTTTTTTTTCAAGATGGTTGCTCATCTTAGTTGTGCGGATTTTCTAAAATTTGGTGTGATCTGGGCCATTTGAAAAGATAGAAATAGGTTGAATGTTTTCTCCCATATGGCCCCGATAAACCAAAAGTTGGTATGGATTGATGGTTGTGTTTATGAGATTGAATCTGCGAGCTCTTCATCTCATTTAAGCATCAGAGACGATGTACACCCTAGACTTTGCTACATTATAACTTAATTATTTTGTTGAAGTCTAAATGATATTATTATTATTATTTGCTAGGTAGTGTAAGTTAACTGTTGTGGAGGAAAATGGCTAGTATTAATGGTCGAGAGGGGTGGCATATAGCCTAAGTATGGTTTGAGTTGTTGTGTTAATAGGTGACCAAAGAGCCATTGGCATGAGGTTGGCGCATGAGCTAAGAATGGTTGAGGGAAAGATGTGAGAAGATAGACGGCCAAGTGATAGAGGAAAGATTGGAGATTAAGTGTCAATGAGGCGTCAAGACTGCTCACCCAAGTGTCTTATAGGCGGCCAAATGTGAAAATGAGTTACGATAAGCAAACACACCTAAATGTCCCCTATACTGCCTCAATAACGTGAAATAGACAGGCCTAGGCATTATGGGCAAGTTAGGTCGCCTAAAGTTGGAAGTCGGGCAGTAGGGGAGAAGAAGGGCTTGGTGGCAAAACCATGTGACTAAGGGCTAGGCGGCTTAACCATGAAAGCTTAGGCAAGCAAGGATTGTGTTGCTAGGTGTTCGAAAGTGGATTGGTAGACAAGAGGTGAGAAGACTAAGTCGATTTAGTGGATAACAAGTGGCAGATTAAGGTTAAGCAGATTAACCCAAGCAGGAGGTGGCAAAGAGATTGCATGCAGACGAGTCTATAAGTAAGTAAACTTCAGTTGAGGAGTTCTTCACTTTTCCTCGTACAAATATGATCATTTTGGTCTTAAACGAAAGCTATTTGAGTGTAGTTTCTGTGTGAGGGTTGCTGAAAGAATAAGGGTTGAGAAATATGACAAATTTCTTAAGAAACTTTAAGTTGTTCAGTTTTCTAAAAAATCCAAAACAGTGCATGAAGATCAAAGGTTAGCCAGCGTTCTACTTGGAATTTGGAGCTGAAAGTTTGAGGTAGGTTAATTAAAAGGATAAGAAACAAGTTTGTAGAAGGAAATTCTTTTAAATTTTATGAGTAGAATTTGAGTTATGTTTGATTAGAAGTGAAATCTGGGAAATTTTGATGGAGCGGGTAGTTGCAAACCAAAAACAAGAAAGAAGGTGCATTGGCTAGACATTTTGGGTGCTAGGCGTGATGGGTGTTGTGTGAAGATTGATGGTTGAGAGACGTTATCAAGCTTGGTAGGCAGCATTGTGTAAGCACGCGAGCTGCACAATGCCAAGGCACCAATCACGTGTTGTGCAAGGGGAAACACGCACACTGTCAGGTTAGTGTGACTGTGTGTGGCGTTGAGGGCACAAGTTCTAGGCGATGGGCAAGCGGCCTGAGAAGGTTGTGGTGCGCTTGGGAGGGCCATGCCAAGGCCTGTGCACGCGTAGTCTATGCCCATTGTGTAAGCACTCTCTTCTTTTATTCTTCCTTGGAGATGTTAGGAAACTTATAGGTCATGGTTGAGCTCGAAGACTCGAGATTAAGTTTGATTTGGAAATTTTAGTTAAAAGAAATAGTAATTTAAAAAAATGGGATTAAACGATGAATAATTTGAAGGCAACGAACTTAGACAAGCTTGTGTGGGACTTGTGAGGGTGAAATAAACATGCTCGGGTCAAAATCAAAGTCAATGGTCAACAGTCAAAGTCAAAAGTCAACATTTTGGAATATGGTAACTTTTGGTAATTTATTTAGATTCAAAAGTAAATTTGGGGTCTTAAAGGCTTGTTAAGTTTTAATTTGGCTAGAATAGAAGAGAAAAACGGAAGAAAATAAAAGGAATTGAGCGTATACCGTGAGCATGAGAGAAAATGAGAAATTGAATCAAAGTTTGAGAAGTTGTTCTAATTGGTCCCTTCACCCTAATCGGCTCTCATCCTTTCACCTTAATCGGCTCTCATCTCTTCACCCTAATCTTCATGAATTTTGTCAAACAAAATAAAATTATAAAAATAAAAAAATAAATTAAATGTTAAAATGAGAAAAATCTAATTTCTAATCTAATCAATGTTTTTTTAAGTTATTAAAGGATAAATATCTATATAATAGATAATAATTTAATTAACTATATATATCCATATATTTCAAAACCAAAATAAGCAATAAATCCTTTTTATTTTCATAATAATAAAGAGAGAAAATCTTTGCACATTTTTGTCAAGGATTCGGTCCCAAAACAAACATTTTCACATCTATCTCCAAATCAATTGGATTGCGAATCCAATCACAATGGTCGGCCATGTTAATAAATAACTGTCCGAAATTAATAAATCATGAACTTTAGGGTTGTATCGATTAAAGTATCAAACTAATGATTATATCAATTTTAACGAAAAGCTTTTTGTATCCATTTAAACTTTGTATAAATATATAATTTAAATTCTAAACTTTCATAAATGTCTTGAAATAAAATATAATTGAAGATTTAAATGGATTAAAATATGAAAGCTCAAAGTTTAAATTGATACAACAATTAATTTGAGTTTATCGATAGATCAAAATTTAAAATTTAAATAGATACAATTATTAGTTTAGGTTTAATCCGTTCAAAAATTTAAGAATAAAAAATGATATATTTTTTTTTTCAAAAAAATTAACCTAGTCGATAGAAAGTATGGAAAATAAAATAAAGGATAGGAAGAAATCGACAAAAATCTAGAATGTTCTAAAGTCGTCGAGAATGTTCAAGAGGCAATTAGAATTTAGAGTGATGACTAAAATTCTCATTTCCCAACAGCCAATACAGTTGAGGACCACAACATCAGATCCGCCGTTCTTCTTTTCGTCTCTTTGAATTCACCATTCGTAATTCCTCTTTTTCTCTCCGGATTTCATCGGTTGTTTTCGGCGGCCACCACCACCACCATGTCCTCCGCCGTCGACAAGCCTTTCTTCTGTCACCAGTGTGATCGCGCCGTTACTGTTTCTGTATCCATTTCCTCCGATCCTCTTTGCCCACTTTGCCATGACGGTTTTCTCGAAGAGTACGATAATTCCAATTCCAATCTCAATCTTGATCCCAGGTCCTTTTTCCTTCCCCAACCTTTCCGTCGTTTCAATCCGCTTGTTTTCTCCTCTTCCACAGTTGTTGATCTTCAAAACCCTGGTATATTTTCAAGAACTTTGACTCCGCCTTCCCAATCAGGTTCCTCTGTTCACCCCGAGCCCTACGATCCCTTTGTTTTTCTTCAGAATCATTTACGGAGCATCTTCGAAAGTGGTGCCGATGTTGTGTTTGAAATTCCTCGCCATTCTTCCCACTCTGGTGTTCCAATGCCTCAAAATGTTGGCGATTACTTCATTGGACCAGGCCTCGAGCAGCTTATTCAATTGCTGGCTGACAATGATCCCAACCGATATGGAACTCCGCCGGCTTCGAAATCGGCAATTCAGAACCTTTCGACTGTGACTGTTACTGAGGACCTTCTGAATTCGGAAATGAATCAGTGTGCCGTTTGCATTGATGATTTTGAAAAAGGTATTGAGGTTAAGCAGATGCCTTGCAAGCATGTATTTCATGATTATTGTCTATTGCCTTGGCTTGAATTGCATAATTCATGCCCTGTTTGCCGGTTCGAGTTGCCTACGGATGATTCTGATTACGAGAATCGAACACGTGGAAACCGGATGCAGGAGAATGCATTTTCCGGGGAAGAATCAGGATCAGGAAGCAGTGGGAGCAGCACAGGGCGAGTTGAGAGGAGGTTTAGAGTGCCGCTATGGTGGCCGTTTGGGAGCCGGAACGATGGGAGTGACTCCGGTGGTGGGAATGACGCTGAATGAGAAGATAGGCCTCAGGACAAACAAATTCCGAATATGGTCTGGTAACTTTCTTTCTCGTCTATTGTTCCTTTTCGTTTTAGCTTTTGCAAACTGCTTGCTATGCTGTTTTGCCCCCATGTTTTAGATTACTTTTGTTGCATACATATGATTATTGAATATGTTCTGGTAACTTGTTTGTCAAATGGCTAGCCCCTAAAGAAAAGGTAGAAGGACTAAAGAGGACAGAGGGGAAGAGACAGGAAGAAAATACAAAATTAGGATTGACAAATGATTCTTTTAAGTAATTGTTCCAAACTTTATTTCATGTAAACTCCGTGAGAACAATTTAAACAATATTTATATATATATATATATATATATAAATTGAGTAATATTAAATATATCTCTAGGATGTTTCGATCTCCAGCCTATGTAAAGGGATATCTAATTTTTTGGTTATTTATGGGATCTTCAATGAGGGGGAATGGCGAAATAAATGGTTTGTTGTGTTCAGCTTATTAATTTGTAGATAATGGAAACCTAGTATTACGATTAGGATGATGGTGTGGCTGTCATTGGTACTAATGTGATTAAATAGGTGATGATCCTGGGGACATCCATAGGTAATAAGAGGAAGAGCTTGGAACCTCTACAGCCATCTCTCTTTTTTATAGGCAACATGAAATTTCATTGATAATACTCTGAAGAATCAATGGGATGAAGGATCTTCCGAAGATGATTGTAACAAATTTCTTCTTTGGAGTCTTTTTTAAAATCTTCCTTCTTCCTTCTATAAACACAGAAAATTTGTTGTAGTTATAGTCTTTTGATAATTATAATGACTTGAAGGGCATTTCTTTTGTTTGCTTTTTAAATAAGAAACTTGACTATATTGAAGGGGAAAAGAAGACGATACCACTTAAAACGACATCCCCCTCCCAAAGAATGCTAACTGCTCTGTTCCAGATTGAGGAAGATGTAAATTTTGAAAAGCAGGTCGCTATAATTCACTCTCAATCTCAGCATTGTGGAGTTCTAGAGCATTTGAAGTCTTTTGTTGAAGAATACGGAATAACTTTGGGTTGAGTTCTCGAAAGTAGATTTGTTGTCTGCTTCATCAGTCAATTATCTCTGAATTTTGAATAGGATCACGAGGTTTTTGACGGATACTTCAATAGTTTGGCCATCTACAGCTTCTTGGTCAACTTAATACCGATCTAGTCATTCTTTCAAATTTTAAAGGTACTTTAGGAGGCATGTTGAAGTAAGCTTCTTTGTTCAGCCCAGCTCCTCTTTATTTCAGAAGTTGTTTTTGGCAGTTTGGAGCTTTGGTTGTTTGTTTCATCATTTCTTAACAGGCACAAGAATGGTTTTCTCTTGAAAAAGAAATTAAAGTTATTTTGCAGTTTGTTGGGTTGAAAGTTGTTAGCAAGCCTTCTCGAGCTCAAGATCGTTTCTTGCCTTTTCTTGGTGTTTCCTCTCCATTCATTTTGAAGCTATTAGTGTGCAGTCTTCCGCTGAATTTGGGTTTCTTATTGAAAAAACACTATTTTTTCTTTGTAGTTATTTCTCTTTTTCGCTTTGAGATCTAGAGGAGTTTGGCTTGTTTGTATGGTTATCTTGATTATCTTTTAATCAGTTTGCTCCTAGTATAATTCTCTTGTACTTTGAGCATTAGTCTCATTTATTATCATTAATAAAGAGGCTTGTTTCCGTTTCAAAATGGGGAGGGGAGGGCAACATAAGACATCAAATGCATCAAAGTTTGAACTAGTTCACAAAAAGGCAATCTGGCAAGTACTGTGATTATATAGATTATGGAGATAAGAGACAACAGAAACCCAATAATCTTCTAACATCCCAAACTTCCCTTGGAAGTTTTGACTTGTTCCTAAGAAATGGTATTATGTTGGAGCTTTACTATGACCATGCTCACCTAAAGCTTCCAGGAAGATTACAAAACAAAAGATTAGACTCCACTGTCTCTTATTTAGCTCCGACTTCGAAGTCCTCAATGAATATCACTGAAGTTTTCCTTAATCTTAGGTTTTTTTTTATGTGTTTGTTGATATCACTTTAGAAGTTTTTCTTTTGGATTGGAGGGTTTTCATTTTTTTAAAAAATTATTTATTTATTTATTTATTTATTTATATTTTTATTATTTTCTACTTTATTTTATAGCTATTTCCTTGGGCTGTTGGTTTCTGGTTAAACTTTAAGTTTAATCCTTTAAATTTTGAAATTAAATTCATATCTAATAGATAGACCAATTTTTAAAAAGTCTGAATATGTCAAGAAATTATTGGACATAAATTGAAAATTCATGGATTTATTAGACACTCTTTTTAAGTTTAGAGATCAAATAGACACAGACTTGAAAATTTAGATGTACTAAAACCTTGTTTTCTTAGACTCTTTTAAATATTTAATCTTTTCTCAATAGAAAATTTGGCTGCCAGGGATCAAAATCTTGTTCAAGTGCATGTATCCCTCCTAGAGTGCAAGCTATATATGGTTTTTTACTTAGATATGAAGAAAACGTTTTCTTCATAGCTTTACGAGTAGCATGTGGCTTTAAAAATACACGTACCTTTCAAATAGATTTTGTGTCCACTCTCAAATCCTTTTGAACCATTGTCTATCAAGCTGTTTCAGTTTCTATGATATATCTATTCAAGTTTTCTTCTAGAAGTTGCTGCTGTGGTGACTGACAGATCTGCAAGAATGAAGGAGAGGCCTTTCTCAGTCCATGTCTTATATTCCTGACTACAATTTCTTAGCATTTATAGGGTGTAAGAAGGTTGACTTGGGTCAATTCGATGGAACCTTAGTTATTCACTTATAGTGTAGGGAGAGGAATGAGGGGTGAATGTAACTGTGGAATGCTGTGTGGGGCCATGCAACAGTGATTGTGTGGGATTTAGCAAATAAGTGAGGAGTTTTATCTATGTATATGCACTCGTGTAGCGAGGCATCTTTCTGGTTAGGGTATGATCGGGGTTTGCAGATCATTGCTAGACCCAAGCTAAGCCTCAGTTGGGGCTAAAGCTAATAAGCTGATCATTGAACTCTTTCCTCCACTTGTGGATTTGAAATTTTGTAGAAGGTTCATTGGCCAACAAGAATAAATCAATATAAAATAGAGGAGGAATGGTGTTTAGCCTTCAAGGCCTCTTGCTTGGACACTATGTTAAATCATTACTAACTACAAAAATTGAACAGATTGGTTGCATTAAATTTAATTATATTGACACTTCTCAAATTCTCTTATGATCTTGTAAGAATTGTTTTATATCAGATTGTTTCCTATCAGATTTTCCTTCGTTCTATCACATTTTTAGACCTGTTCTAGATGAAACAAACGAAAAGGGTACTTCAAACTAACTAAACTGAAGTGGTTTGGTCAGTTTTATGGGGTTGTTGGATCCTTATTTATCTCATTCTTAATATTATCGTTTTAGTTTCAATTTGCACTCGCACCTAATCCCAATCTCAAGTGGGGCGTTTGGGCCTTATAGGTAAGGCCAGTTCACTTTTGTATAAAAATTAATTTTTTTGTTCATATTTTCTTGGGGCCTGGGGACACTTGTGTGCTTTTACCCTAAACCCTAAAGAAAATAAAAATAAAATGAAACAAATCATTTATGTACAAATTTGGCCCATAGTTGAGGTGATTGATGTACGTGAGGGCTAATACCGTCCTTGGAGCAGTATTGACTATTCGTCTAGTATTTATGTTCAGTCAACTTTTTAAATGATTTAATTGACCTATGGATGTGAATATAAATTGTTAAGAGAAGGAGATATAGGATAGGATTATGTTAGTATTAGATGAGGATCTACCTTACCATTGAACTACTTTAGTTGACCAAACTCCGAGAAGCATGGACAAGAATGGCATACCCTTTACAGGCCACATTTTATTTCTATAAAACTAAGATGATATTTGTTATTACTTATGCCGTGGACATTTGGAACACATCATGAAAAAGAGATGGGTGGTTGTTAATATATTTCTAAGTATACTAGTACTGATCCCCTGACTGAAATTCTGATGAGCATCCAAAATAGAAATTTCTAGGTAGTTAATCTTAAAGGAAAGAAAGTTTTTTTTATTTTTAATTATAATTTTTTTTTTTTGGAATAATCTTTTAGGAAATAATGTTAAAAAAAATATTTATGTTAAACCCTTTATGAACAGATGAAGCATAAGATTTTGGCCCATGTATCCAGAATAAAAAAACTTGTGTTTTAAACTAAAGAATCTTGATGTCCAATATCTATTGTACATGTACTATCCAAGCATGTGCATATATACATAATTGGGAAATTGTGAAGCGTTTTGGAGTAATGTGTATATATTTCTTGGACGTGCATCAATCATTCCCTTTTTTATTTGACATTTTTGGATATGAAAAACCTTCTTAATGAAGGTGATATGACATATAGGTTAGGCTTATAGAACTTAAGGTTCAGAGCTTCTGTACTTGTGTCTATATTTGGAATACAATGCTTGCCATATTTCTAAGTTTTAGTAATACAAGCCTCATGAAACGCACCTTTTACATTGTTATAGGATAATTGTGCTGTAGTGATTGGACTTGAGATTTTCCCCAAGGGGAAAGATGTATATAGACTTTTTTATTCTAAATTGCAGATTTTGAGAGGTATAGTTTATATTCTAATACGGTAATTGATCTATAATGATTGAAATTTAGATTTTGAATAAGATAATCTCTATACCTCGGTCCTTGATTGAGATGTACGTTAGGCTTTTGAAAAGCATCTTTCAATCTTCATCTTCTTAATTTTGCTTAGTACTGATGTCAACATCATGCAAGGTGTTTTAAGTTGATTGTGTGGAGATTATGCATTAATGATGTGAACACTCAGCTTCCGGTAGCCATGATTGGCATTGTAATGCAATATGAAGGGCCAATGTAAATCCTAAACCATAGCTTAAATTTTATTTTCAGGCAAATGGAGCACTGTTTTGGCCTTAAGCTTGTCTCACATTTTTAGAAGGAATTTCTGCCGTAAAAATACCTTTGGAAAGTCGGTGGCTTTTAGTAGTCTCTCGTTTGTTAGTTATTATTTGTTTTTTTTTTTTTTTCCCCTTTCACATTAGAGTTTTGTTTCACAAAGGCAACATCAATTATGTACAGGTGTGTTCATTTAGAGTGACGTTTTTTGTTTCAACGTAGAGTGTAATACATTCCAAATCATCTCTTGTTCATAACTGCTACGAAGCCTGCTTCTTGTCAAATTTGTATCTATTGGTCATTAGCGAGTATGGTAACCAATAGATAACCATACAAGTGTTCTTAGGCTTCATGTAAATAACTATACAAATGTTGTACCAGGTTGGGTAGTGTATGGTAAACCACTGCAGAGACCATAGTTCGAGTATAGTTCAAGTGATTGATGACATACTCGCACCTACTAAGAAAATAACGTTTTTCACAAAGTTGTTTACATTTAAATACTTTCAACAAAAAAAAAGAAGAAAAAAAAAGTGATTTTACAAATTTGATAAATACTAAAAGTGTCTCTATTGACTTCAAATTAATAGTTAGAAGTAGCTGCCTAAAATCGTTGTTATTGGTGTGGAGGATTAGTGTGCTAGAGTGGAAAGTTGATTTAAACTGTCTCTCAAAATAAAGTATACTTTGCAAGTATATATATATTTTTTTTTTCCAAAAGTCACTCCAATCTATTTAAAATATATATTTTTTTAAATAACACTTAAATCAAACACATATATTATGTTAGAATTGAAAAATCTTTTAATCACACGTTAACTCAGATTAAATCACTGTATGACTTCAAGTATTTAGTTGCATAGTATACTTGAGTGAATATTGCATGGTGTCGGGGCTCCATAGTCCTTTAACCAATCAAACAATTGTCAGCAAATTATTATTATTATTATTATTATTATTATTATTATTATTATTATTATTATAAATGAAACAATGTTTCTTACTTTATACCAAAAACATGTCATTGGTTCAGTTCCATTGCCTGTCAATTGTTGAAAATGAACAGTAATATTATGAAGCAAAAATGAAAATACTGAACATGGAAATTAATGATAGTTGAAAATAATAGTAATAATAATAATAAAAAAAATAATAATAATGAACAAACATTTTACTTTAGTTTAAAAAGCTACATTACTAATATTGTGTTTCATGGATGTTTTTAACTCATTTTAAACTTGAAAATATGAAGGTATCAATGAAATTGTAATTCTATAATCTCAACTTAGAGGATAATAAACAATAAGTTTAGACACTTATCTTAAACTTTCTTTTATGATTATTGCTTTCTTTTCTTTTTTTTTTTTTTTTTTTTTTGGGAAAAAGGAAAAGTCCAATACATGAATGGGCCCACTTTCTCTTAACATCAAACCTTTTCTTTCTGTATTTAATTGTTGTTTCATAAAAATGAACCCTAAACCCTCCTTTTTCACACTTTTCCTTTTTCAAAGTTTATCCATTTATGTTCCCCATTTTGCAACTTAAATTTGTTTTGTGTTCTCTTCAAAGCTTTTTGTTTTGTTAGAGGAAATAACATATTCCTTCTCTGTTCGATAACTATTTGAATTTTGATTTTTGAAGAACGAGTTTGTTTTTCATCATTTATTAAAAGTTAGCACCTTAAAGTCGTAGATAATAAAATAAATAAATTTGTAGGTTGAAGTAGCAAGTGTGTGTAACATAATTTTTAAAAAAATTAAACGGGTTTATCAAATGAGGTTTTAGTGATTAGAGTAACACTTTGTCGTACTCTAATAAGCTGTTATAAATATATGGGTCTTCTGTAATGGATTAATTTGAGAGAAATTAATAAACCTTTTTCCCAAATTATCCGACAGTTTGTAAGGCCTATATGACACACTATCTACAAGTATATATGTCTGAATTAATTGTTGACAAAACTATTAAAAATATTACTATCTATATGTGACAGATCAAAATAGATTAAGAGAGATTACTCTATGCGTCTATCATAATATAGATGGACATAGATAATAATAGTCTACCTTGGTTTGTCGTGGTTCATCTTAGATAGACTGTGATATTTTGTTATATTTTATAAATATTTTGGTTCATTTTGTTATATTTTGAAATATCTCTTAACAAAAATATTCCAAACAATTCAAGAGTGAAAATAAAACATTTTAAAGTTTAGACATAATAATTAAAACATACCTCAAAGTTTAAGTATATGTAATACACAATTTATTTTACCTTAATCTCTGCAGGATGAAAGATTGAACCGTTAATCATCAACTTTTAGAATAGTAATTAATAATATGTTACCTAGTAAGCTACACTTTGATTAGGAATTGATGACAAACTTAGAGGAGATCTCAATATAGACTCTTTATGTGTTAGTATACACAGAGTATCATATCACCTTATGATCATCGTCAAGTGTAACTATTGACTACCACATTTTTTTTTTCTTGAGACTATAACTTATAAGACCCCACATATGTATACATATGTTCAAATATAGCAAAATGAATCAAAATAGTAACAAAATATGACAAAATTTTAGATTTTATCCATGATAGATACCGATAGACTTCTACTAATGACTTCTATCCGCGTTTATCATTGATAGAATCTAAAATTTTGTAGTATTCTGTAAAAATTCGTACAAAATTTACCATTTACAATAATTTTTTAAAAGATTTAATATAAAGTTCAGGTAATGTAAGTTACCTATAATATATATATTTTTTTTGGAGAATTATATTCAAAATTACCACATTCAAATGCATAACTTAATTATCCCCTAATTAATGAAATCAATTTAACCTTACATATATAGGAAAAAAAGGGTAATATTTTCCATTTGGCCCACCAATTTTTTATTTTTATTATTATTTTATTTTTTTGGGTATAGAGAGAGTACATGAACAAGAAGTGTACGGTCAAGAAAAAAGGACATATCGGTCAGTGGTCACCGTTTGTAAATGGAAGAAGATAAACCCTAAGTTGCCCTACTTGGGCCCATTTGCATTTACCC
>JBBPDJ010000026.1:8078626-8121336 GCA_037974625.1 Cucumis cinereus
TTTTTCTCCCTGAACTAGGGTTTTCCACGTATACCCGGTGTTATTCTTTCTTTTCTTCTATTATTATTTTTATAGTATTATTTCAGTTTTATACATATACATATATATATATATATATATATATTATATAAAGAGCATAAAGTTGAAGAAGGACTCGAGCCCCCGAGGCCTATACTAAATCTGCCAGTGCTTCCAATCATTCTATCCATAACCACCCAAATCCAATCAACTCATCAATAAATTATTAATGTAAGAATTGCTTGTCTTCTCTTTGTTGGCCAAACAAACTTTGACGATTTGACCCGCTGAGATTCTTGAAGATCCAACTTTCTATCATGGTTTTTTTTTTTTTTTCTTAACAAGAAACCACATCTTCTGATATATTGGAAAGGAATAAATGTTCAAGGTATACAAACTCCCCTAGGGAGTAGTCATAAAGATAAAGAAACAATTGAAGAACTAAGAACTTTTCTAAGATCGATGCCTGAATGACTTATGGCTTTTGCGAACAAAAGCTGAAGCCAATAGAAAGGCCACCACCAAACACTGAAAACCCAACAAATACTGAAAACCAATGCTGGTAGAAACTTCAAATCTTCTAAAGAAAATCAAGAACAGAGCACCAACAAAATTACAAGGTAGTCGGTTTCAACAAACATCAGAAAGCTTCCAAAACCATAATGATAGATCCACCAAAATCCCAACCTATCAGGCCATCTTGCGAACTAACAAAATTTTCAGAGAACATTTTAAATGTCAGCATCAAAAGAATGATAAAACAATTGCAATGGAATCATCAAAGGCCCACAAACTTATGAAGACAAAATGCAACCAAAGTTCTTGTAAACAAGGGAGGAAGCATCACATCCTAAGGATCAGCTACTAAAGCCTTTCAAGACTACTCAATCCAAGAAACAACCTCAATTGGCTGGCTTTTATTTTCCCAAACTTTAGTAGCTGATCTGTTCTGGTTTAATTATTTGATATGTTTCTTTTCTTTATGTACGCTGGTCTTGCTGCTGTAGCTTTTAGTATTTTGAGTTTCAACTTTGTATCAGCTATAGTGGACAATTAGTTGCTTCGATGTATTTTTCTCTTTTTCTGGATATGATGAGGGTGCTAAGGGGATGTCAACCTAATTGAGATGTTCAGGTGCATCTCTTAATCCAACCATGATCTTGTACTAGAGACTGTCTCTTTTCATTATTCAATGAAAATTAGGTTTCCCTTTCAAAAAAGAAAAAAAGAAAAACTATTTGTTACAGAGAGATTCCACGCATCTCAAGACCACCCACTTCAATAAGAAATGCAAATTTGGAAGGTATTGAGGAAGAAAGAGGAAGAGTCTCCTCATCCTTTTTTTTTCTAAAGAGGAACAATTCTCTTTATTAATGCTGATAAATAAAAAGTGACAAAGGTTCAGAGTAAAAGAGGATTATACAAGAGCTTAAAAAATTCTATGGATCACTAAGCGTACCCGAACATCTCAACTAGGTTGACACCCCCTTGATGCCCTCATCATATCCAAAAACAAAACTCATAAATTCACTTGAGAGAAGGATTCTTCACACACATCCTCAAAGTTAATATCCATAGGCTGCACTAATGATTCCACACTACAGCCAACATCAAGTTTGGTAGCAGGGTCACCACAACATGAGGGAGACTCGGAGAAGTAGGGTCTTTTGTTGGCACTGCATAGGGAGGATTGAAGGTTGAAGGAGGATATGAAGCAAAAATAGAAGGCTCATTTAACAGGACCAAATGATTCACAAGGAGAATTATTAAAAAAAACCAATTTACCAAATTCGCTGTAATATAATGGAGTCAAAAGGCTTGCTATCACGATCCACTAAGATTCAACCGTTCATTACTTCCATCCATAAGAAACCAATACACACACACACACTGGAACCAGAAGGCACCTCAATAGAACCCATAGGAGAAGTTAAAAGACCGAGGCTCATCAATCACACCATACCACTCAATGATATATGAATAAAGCATGTTTATCACTAGACCACTCCTCATAAGTGAATGAAAATCAACATTGAGCTATTTTCTTCTGAGATTTAAAACCATTTAGGAGCTAGCATGTTCAAGTTTCACTGAACTCTTGTCCACAGGAACGGATTAAGCAAAATAGAGACGTTAAAATGTTTTTCCAAAGCATCTTTAATCTGTTCCCCGTTGTTATGAACAGTCTAAAATACAACCTATTCAGAAGGGAGATTAATCATCTATGAGGCCACAAGTTCTCCAACAATTTAGTTCCAATTTTATCGGATGTCCTCGAAGGGACACAAGTTCTCCAACAATTTAGATTCCTACCATTTCCCTACTAGAAGACAATACCTTTCCCCACAAAAGACAACGCCATCAGTATCATATATATAATTACCTCATAAAAACGCTCTGTGTCCGACTTTGACCACTTTGTACGTGGTGTTTTGTCCATGAATGACTGATAATTAAAGTAAGCAGAAGTCATGTCAACTACATCAGGCGTTTCATCATCATCGGTACCTTTACCTTGGTCAGAAGCAAGGTTTTCCTCTCCATCATTATAAATCTGCTCACCGGAAGTATCAGTTCTGAACATAAAAAGAACGAGGAGTAAAAAAGAAGAAAGAAATAAATCAACAATGAGAAGAGGACGAAAACAGGCTCTACTCAAATTTGAGAGAGGTTATCGTTACAAAATAATTTAGAATTACTAAACCAAGAAGCAAAAAGTATCAATCTGGTTCTTGACCTTTCAAAATTACAAATTTAGTCCCAGTGCCTTTAAATTCTTTAAAGTTCCCATATCTAATAGACATAAAATTGAAAGCCTTAGATTTCATTAGACATAATAATCAAATTTATATCAAATAGATTAATTATCAAATTAAAGAATTGAATATTTCAAGAACCTATTGAACAAAAAAGGAGATCAAATAGATACAAAATCTCAAGTTTAAGGATAATTTGTAATTTAATCCCAAAACGAGGGAAAAAAATCACACTTTTCATATTTAAATATAAATGCTACATAGGGTTTAGGACTAATTCTTTTTAATTCTTTTGGTCTGTGATTAAACACACAGCGTCGTGGTGGTGTTCGAACCACACAAAACACTTTTGTAATTATAGTCTTTCCATCATTTTACACAATTGGAAAGCTTTCTTGGTTTGTTAGTCTTTTAGGAGGGCCTACTTGGCCCTCGCCTTAGGTTGTTATCCTCTTTATCTCTTTTGAGATAGTTCTGTATATATTCATCGTTTCTTATCAAAAAAAATATATAAATGCTACATATGCTAAGACATTGGCATATCTACAACTACAAGCATACACGAACAGAGCCAATAAAAAATAATAAGAAAGATCGGGCACATTAAGAACTCAGTGGTGTCTTACTACCTTCTTTACATTAAAAAAATGAAAATAAATAACCACAATTCTTTTCATTATAAATAATTTACAGCAATGAAGTATAAAAATGACTTAGAAGGTTCGGACCTTTGATTGGTTTCTGATTTTCTGGTGCTTGCCACTTTTTTCTACATTAAAACAACAGGCGCCAAGGAATTTCATTAGAATACGTGAGGCAGAAAACTAGCTAAAACAGAAACAACCAAAGAAATAAAATCATCAGTTCTGTGCAGCTTAAGAGGTACTAAAAAGAAAAGGTACCTCTAACTTCTCCTTGTGCTCGTGATAAATAATGAGATCCCGAAAACTTATCTTTTGAAAGTCAATATCATCCTCTGGAGTTTCAAGCAAAACCTTGTTTACTGTTAAAGCAGAAAATTATTAATAATCTGTCAAAAAACACATTTCTACATTAACTATACATAGTAATTGCAAGAGAATTAACGCCTTGGCAGCTAGAAAGATAGCTACCCTGCCGTCTATTCCGACGAGTTGAATGAGAGAACTTCTTAGGACGCTTTTCGGCCTGCAAATCTGGATCTGCTTTATTAGCCTTGCGCTTCCGAGTTGGTTTTTCATTCTCATTAGAAGGTTTCGAAGACTTTGTTGATGTTTTTTTTCCTTGACCTCCTTTTGGGGTTTCGTTTTTGTTGTAGCCATCTTCATGCATATCAGAATTACTAGAAGGTTCATTAGGGAACTTTCTATTATCATCAACACCATCTTCTGGCTCATCAAGTTGATGAGAAACCTTCTTTCTCAACTTCCTTGAAGTTTTGCTGTGCTCAATCTCTTCACCAACTGGGGGGTAAATCTTTTGTTGCTGAGAAATATTTGATTCCGTTGAAGGTTCTTCTTCATCATTCTTACCATTCTGAAAACCTCAATTATAAAAAGAACAAGTTAAGAACAACCAAACAGAATTGCACAAATTTAGAACTAATTCATATTAATTACACATTTCAACAGTCATTTACGTTACCTCTTCTCTTAACATCTCATCCTGATCATCGGAATTAAAATCATCCACCAGTATGTCACCGTAAGAGTCAAATGCGAATGATTCTGCATTAACAGCTGTTTCAGTGTCCTGATTAACAGGACCATAACCATCGAAGTTAATTGAAGAATCATTAAGAACGCCATCCGAATGCGTCCCAATTGATGCTTCATTCATGCCGCTAGTATCACAAGAAATAACTTGTGGAGACGGTGGAAGCACATCAGAGATTTCTGGCTGAGAGATTTGTGTGCAAGCGTCTCCTGCAGTTCTCATCTTGGGTTTTGGTACATACTTGCAAGCAGGTCGTTCTAAAAAACAAGATGATGTGATTAAGGTTCATATTTCAAAAATAATATAACCATAAAACAGAAAAGTTGGTTAGATTTGTCTTACCAGAGGGAGTAGTGGTCACAGAACTTAGTGTATCCATGGTGACATTAGCCACTGCCCCACATTCCTGAAACACCAACCATACTGGACTTGTGAACAACGTTGTTTTTGAAAGAAATAACACTGGTTCTTAAAATAAAAAAATAAATAAACAAAAAATAAATAAAACAAGACTTTCACCTCTATTTCCAACCTTTGTTTATCCAAATCTCCACCCTCATTGGAGATTGTTGCTTGCTTAAGGCTTGAAGGATCTTTACATGTAAGAGAACAAACATTAGAACAAGCACTATAGAGGAAACGATATATGAGAAAAATGTCAACTACTCACCAGCTTCATTCTTTGGTTGGTTATGAAAATCATCTAGACATTCCAACTCATAAAATAGATCAATATTCTGAAAATAAAATGACTATTAGTACAGAATGGAGAAAATGCCGGTCCTCAGATGAGAATGTACCTAGAACCATAATTACTCTACTAAAAACATGAAAAAATAGCACATACCTGTCCAGCTATTTTACCATCAATGAAATGCCCGTCCTCAGATTGGATTGATCCTACTCCATCTTGATCCACAACCGTAGCTTCATGAGCTGGAGATGCACTTGGATGGGAATAAGTCAATAGTTCCAAATTTTTGGTATCGTCAATCAGATTTTTCACTCCAACTGGCCCCAAAATAGTGAGATCAATTGCATCAGTCGCTCCATCTTGAACAACAATTGAATATTGAATACTTGTCAATGACAACGTTTGAAACCAAATAATAAGATTTGAATTGTATATGGAAAAATAAATAAATAAGAAACTCCGAGTAATTCATGGTACAAGGACCTTCACATCTTGAGATCACTCAAGACTAAACCACAGCAATATTACTTACCTCCCTCAAAGCCCAATCCCCAAACAAATGATCTCTAACAAAATTGTAACTAACAACCTTGCAAATTCTAATATTACTCCTTGCTATTGAGCCACTAGCAAACAATTGAAACTGATGGGAAAATTGGGAATTTCTCTTGAGATCAAAGAGCTGTACAAATATCTTTTCTGGGTTATATTTGATGTCAAATTGAAACTCATACCATACCATTCAATTCACAAATAAAATTACATTGTACTTTGCAAGTACTGGGATATTTGGAATGAACATTTCAGATTACAAAATAATGGATAAATTACAAATCGACCCCCATGGTTTGGACAAATTTCTATTTGGTCCATATGATTTTTAAAGCTTCAAAATTTAATCCACGTGGTTTGCACTTAGCTTCAATTTTTGTCTTAGTTTTGGTTTTCTTTATTCTTTGGTTAAATCTCAAAAGTTCTCCCTACTATAATAACAAACACCAAGGAGGATTTTGTGAAGTTTGTCTAAACCAAAGGGACCAAAGTTGAAGCTTTCTAAATATTGATACTAAATTGAAACTAAATAAAATTACAGGGATCAAATTAAAACTAAGCCGAAACTATAGAAACTAAATTGAAAACTTTGCCCAAACTTAAGGACAAATTTTATAATTTAATCTTAAAGTATTTAATAAATGTATTTTCCAATGTACCACATCATCGTAACTTCAACAAATATTTTGAACTAGTACTTACCATCGATAATAGAACCAGAAGGAAGAAGACTATCACAAGAATCCAAATCGAACTGTGTAGAGTCTACCTGCAAACAAGAAATTTCCTGATGAAATCAAAATTAAAAATGAAATAATATTTGGTTATACTAGAATAGAGAAGTCCATATGACCAACTTTCAACAATGGTTAAACAATAATAATAAATAAATTATACCACTTTATCACTTTCTACAGAGGTGGGAAGTGAACAGCCAATGAAATCAGATCTGGCGGTGCCCAAGAGCAAACCATCTTCAGATTCCTTTTTCTCCTCTGTCACAGGAAGTTGGGATGTTGATTTGATTGATTTCGTGTTTCCTTTACCATCAGGACAAGATTTGGCATCTGAAATTGTTCCCTGAAAATAAAGTAGACTCATAAAAACATTTTCTCCGAAATATCCCAGCTAAGTCGATCATCCATGACTCAAGCCAACAAAAGATACTGCATAGGTCTTACCTTTATATCGTGAGATTTTGCGGACACTTGTGCCGCCAAAGTTTGTTTTTTAGGACGTGGTTTGATCTTTGGTTGAAATCTAACCCCAGCTCGAGCTGCAAAAAAGCAATATCAATCACTCATTATCAAGAAAATAGAAACGTATGAACTGATGTATGCAAAGCTTACATGTGACACCACGCTCAGAAAAAATGTCATCAAAAGGGTCCATAAATGAAGCCTCGAGTTTGCCTGCCACCAACAGAAAACTTTTAGGTAAGAAATCATAATAAAAGTTCACAGACATATATTTAAAGGAAAAAAAGTAAAATTGAAGCTGAGTATACATATAAATATATAGATAGTCTGGACAATTGGCAGTGTTTTCTAAGCACAATAAGCACTCAGAAAAAAATTTGGTGAAAATAGAGTGAGCAGTGAAGGAGGAAGATAATGTTTTGGTGAGTGAATTGGGGTTTGAGAGTAATGTCAAAGCAGCGTAAAGTTTATCTTGCAGTAGTTTGATTACCTATTATCCCACTACTATATCTCAATATATAGGGATTCTATCAATTTGGTAACAAAGCTGTTGAGTGCTGGCCATGGAATTCAATGCAAGTGAACGTAATAAAGAGTGGTTGACGATTTTTTTCGTTAGATTTCGATTCTCAATTTGTTCCTAGAAACAAGTAAGCAGATAATTTTCAATACAAGAAAGCATAGTTACGCATAAATTAAAGAAGGCATGGAAGGGTAGCTTATATTGGCAAAGAAGGACAAGAAGATGAGAACATGGTGGAGGCAGAATCCATGGAGGAGAAGAAAAACAGTGAAAGCAGTTGTGGAGAAGAAGAAAAAAAAAGCCTCTGAATTATCCGACATGGAAGAAAAACGAGAAATCAAAGTGCAAGAAGGGATTGTTGATGAAGAGTGAAGCAAGCAAAGCATTATACAGAACAACTTCGTTTAGAGGAAAAACGCCGTCAATGTTTGAATACCTTCGAGGAAATTGAAGATGATGTGCGCCGGTGACAGCGGCGGAGGTTATAGAGGGAGATCGCCGGCGACGGTGGCTTCGAATGTGGGAGATGATCAGGGAATATGTTTGGTTGGGCTGGATTTTTAATGACTTATTTGAGCCCACTATATTACGAAACAAGTGGGATCGTGGGCTGCTAAATAATAATAAAATAATTATTAAAAATAAAATAAAATGTTAAATACCAATCAATTTTACTCCTTCAATTTAGGGATTGTTTTATGCAGAGATAGTAAAGATTTAGAATTTAAATGTTTAAGTTTTAAATGTTGAGATAATTAATATTGTGTTTGGATGAACGGAATAATTAATGTTTAAATATTTATGTTCAATTTCACCATTATTTAGGTAGAGATCAATTAAATTTTACGTAAAATTAATTTATAATTATATAGTTAATTATTTAGTTAATAGAATAAAATAATACAAATGATTCAATCAATTACTCTAAATAATTAAATTAATTAAAATATTGATAATTAAGAATAATAAGATATATTAAATAGTTAATATGACATGAAATATTGAGGGTAAAGATACTAATTGAAATTTAGTAAGTCTCAATAGTGTATTTATATTTAATCATTAATTAAAAACGATAGTAATAAATAATTGATATTAATTTATAAATTATTAAGCTATATTTTTATTGTTCTTCTTTGGCTTCAATCCAGATTTCAAAATGACAATGAAACTCCCTTTGAAATGATGTTCACCTCCTCCTTCTGGTCATATTTTCGGGCTTCCTCCTCAATTCTCAGGTGTGTTATCAGACTTTTTAAGAAAGAACTCCTTCGTCTTGTGGCTCAGGATATTTTTAAATTCCTTCCACATAAGAGTTAACTTGTGAACAATAACAACAACTTGGAATTGATCATCTAAAGTCATACCTTCACTTATTATCTCATGGGCAATTTTTTGTCGTTCATGGGATTGAGCCTCTACAGATCTTTCATTTGTCATCTGGTACCGTTAGTATCGACTAACTGCATACTTCTTTGAACAAACCTCTTCGGTATCATACTTCTTTTGTAGGACATCCCAAACTTATTTCGCCGTGGCCTTTGTATTGTAATAATCATACGATTCATCAGTCAAACCATTTAAAATAAGATTTTTACAAATAAAATCCTTCTTGAGGGTTAAGAAAAACAGCATCTTTTGTTTCCACTGTTTGAAATGTGCTCTTTCAAACCCGAATGGACGGTTGAGATCAGAAGAGAGGAAATTGCCTTGGTTTGAACCAACCATCACGTTGCAGAAAGAAATGTCTTAAAATTGTTGAAGCACGATGCGGTGGAACTGAATTGCTGGACCAAACACTTGAAATATACGATCACCTGCAAAACAGAAAACAGGTTAGTATAGCGGTTGAGTTGCGGATCACGCTCTTTTTAAGACGTTTCGCGACTCTACTCGATGTGCAAACAGTTCGAAATTGTCAAGTTGTCCCTAGGATAAAACGAAATCTCGATCGGAAAATGTACACTTCGAAGACTTGCTCAAAAACTTTAAAACAGAGAAAGTATTTATGTCGAGAGAAAAACCGTGGGAAAAGGGAATAGAGAATTTGTGAGAGAGGAGGAAGATTTTGGGATGGTCAAAATGGGAAGGAGATGTTGGTTTGTATAGAGTGTGAGAGTGTAAGGTTACTGTTAATGGTAACACGTGGTAGGAGACGTTAACGTTAACATCATAACTCCTCAACGAACGAACATTATGGGATGCAAGCAACGGTCAAATGAGTCCAACGGTCAACATTTAACAAATAAAACGTTTTTTTTTTTAAAAAATAAATAGTTAATAAAAGTCCCTTAACATGAATTTATGATGATTTATGGTTCTAGACTTGATCCTGATTTTATACAAAGCAGTTTAAGATAATTAGAAAATCTCAAGAAGAAAGATTTCTTCCTATTATATTTGGGTTTTAATTGCTCCAATTCTTCTCATAGTTAGATGGGGAGATGAAAATAGGGTTTAGGGTTTAGCAAAAAAAAAAAAAAAAAAAAAAAACAATTCCACACCATTTCTTAGTCAACTCATGATCAATTTAATAACTAAATTATTTAAAACCATTTTTCAAACGTGAAGGACTAAAATGTCGAACGTTGTCCAATATTTACGGACTTAACCGGTTCGGCGGGTGGAACCAAAATATTAGTTTCTAAAATAAAATTCGAACCGGTATAACCCCATTGGATCAAAAAGAAAGAAATCTGGTCTGAAACTCGGAAAGTGAATCGAAGCAAAGCAATGGCGTCGAGAAAAGGAGGGAGCAGCGGCGGCGAAGGGGTGAGATCGTTGGAGTTGGAGTTGGAGAAGATGAGTGTGGAGCAACTCAGAGCCTTCAAGGAACAGACTGATATGGAAGTCAATCTCCTTCACGACAGCCTTAACAACATTCGCACAGCCACTTCTCGCCTCGACATTGCCTCCGCTGCACTCCATGATCTCTCGCTCCGTCCTCAAGGTTCCTTTATCTCGTTTCATTTCTGCTTCACAATCTAATCTTTTTGATGTGGCTTTTTGGTGAATTTTGTTTTTTTGTTTTATTAGGCAAGAAAATGTTGGTGCCCCTTACTGCGTCGCTTTATGTTCCTGGGACGCTTGATGAGGCCGATAAGGTCTTGGTGGATGTAGGCACTGGATACTTCATTGAGGTCAGTTTGGGTGGAATTTTGTACTTGATTGTTGATTCAGTTTTTTGTCCTCACAAAAAAAATGTTGAGATTCTATTTGGTGTTTATTTGATTTCGTTCACCAAACGAGATTGATTTTTCACAATTTATTGTCGCGCCTTTTGTCAAGTGATGCCGATACCCCATTTGACAACCATTTGGTTTTTGAAATGGATCTTGTTTTCTCACCATTTCTTTACAATCGTCTTCATCTTTCTCAATATAAGATTTAAATCTTACCCAAATATAAAAACCGAAAACAACTTCTTAAAAATTGTTTTTTTAGTTTTCAAAGCTTGACTTCGATTTTGAAAACATTGTTAGACAGTAGATAACAAAGCAAAGAGACCTGTAGGGGAAGTAGTGTTTATAAGCTTAATTTTTCAGCAAACAAGAATTTAAAACTAGAGTCCAAATGGTTTTCAAACTCGACCCAAATGACTTACCTGCAGATTTACCTTCTAAATAGAGCACTTTATCTAGATAAATCTTTCCTACCTATCAGAATTTGTTCTGATTCATTAGCATTGATTGATGCTGGTTGTTATTATCAATTAGGAACTTATTACTCAATGAGTAAGAGTTATGATCCATCTTTGTCAAACTAATATCAGTTTATCATGAATTGATGTTGGTAATGTGTTCTCATGATCTGATGGTTGAATCAGAAAACAATGGCTGATGGAAAAGATTACTGTGAGCGAAAGATCAAATTGCTGAGATCAAATTTTGATCAACTAATCGAGGTATTTTGACTACTTTGAAGTTGAATTTGGAACAAGAAGTTTTCAAGTTAGCATAATAGCGAAAGAAGTGTTGATATCTGAACAACGGAACCATGTATTGTAGTTCTATGATGTTAATTCTGCAACTTTATTTGTGAATGAAATATAGCATAAAAACGTTGGTAGTTGCTATGATCATAACAAATTTTTTGAACTAAAAAATGATTCTTTCAAAACGTTTTAAAACGTGAAAAACTAAATTGATTGAACACGCATAGTATTTTTTAAAATAGGAAAGAAAAGGTGAAATTGTTGTTAAATGAGGTCTTAAATATTTGAATTATCGTATAGATTTTTTTTTTTTTTTTTTTTTTTTTTTTATCAATTTACTTTTAATCCAATGTTCCTCTTTAGAGATGCAAAAATACCGTATGATATTCCATGTAGAGTTAGGTTCTAATGTCTTGACTTTGTGCGATGTCTATGATTGGAGGTGAACGTTTTTCTGTCACTTAATTTTGAAGCAGTCCTCACTGGCACTTTAGGTACTGGACATGACCGTCAGTAGGGAATCTAGGGCTAGGGAAGACTAGTCCCATGAGTAGGTTTATTTCTGAGTCATTTGATTTTTGGTAGACTTTATTTAGCAAAGCAAGTTTAATTGTATGAGGAGTGTGACTTGGGAGGCCTTTTGAGATTCCAAAAATAGTATGTCATATTACATCTATTTAGCTCTTTGAAAGGGACGCAGTGTGTCGAGAGCCCATGCTAGAAACACATGATATATCCTTAAAGATTCTCTTGAAATATCCTTATCAGTAATTTCCTGAGTTTCTCATGATAGTATTCACAATGTTATTTTTGAGAGAAGTAACGACTTTCATTAAGAAAAAATGAAAGAATACAAGGGCATCCAAAAAAACAAGCCCACAAAAACTCCCCACCTAAAATAAGGGTTTCCAACTAATGTTACTAAGGGGATAGTTACAAAAGGCCCACAATACCGAAGCCTAAAGTGATACATGAAGTCTCACTGACCAGACCTCATGAGGATCCCTTCCCTTACCTCTAAACACCCGAACAACACACACCCCTGCAAACCATAAAAAAAGACTATGGAGGAGGAACTTCTTGATTGTCTTTCGAACACTTCTTTGGCCAGAAAAACTAACATTGAACTCCTGCAAGAAAAAGCTCCATATAAGCTGCTCATATTGACACTCCCAAAAGAGGTGATCAAGGTCTTCCTCTGCCTTCCAACAAAGAATACAACAGAAAGGCCCAACAAGCGAGGTACTCCTCCTAACGAGCCTATCAATAATGTTCACACAACCAAGCAAAACTTGCCAGATAAAGAACCTCAGTGTCTTCGGAACTTTAATACTCCAAACAATATAAAAAACAGACTCTCTATAAGGGGAGAGGGATCCCACAACAAAGAGAAAAAGGACTTGCACGAAAAACCATGACTGAGGTTAGACTTCAAACACGAACGTCTCACTTCTCCTCTTTATAAAGGAAAAGCCCTTCAGCAAAGAAAGAAGAGAGGCAACCTCTGTCATTTCCCTATTGGACAAATTGCGACGGAACCCGAAAGAGAAGGACATCGAATTCTCAGACCAAACCAAGATGTTCGAAATCTGATGATTTTTAAACGAGGACAAATGATAAAGACGCAGGTACAGAGAACAAAGAGGACTCTCCCCCACCCACTGATCCTCCCAAAAATACGTATCCCTACCGTCCCCCACAATACTCCGACTGAAACGAGAGAAGGTTGGAAGCTCAAAGGAAATGTCTTTCCAAGGATTTCGGTGTGTGCCTTTAACCCCTGTCTCCACCCAAACAAAAGGATGCAGGCTATGCTTGCTCACGATGATCCGCCGCCATAAAGTATCACAATGTTATAACTTTCTATTTATAGAATTTTTATTTGAATTTGTTTATTGTGCACCTTAAATATAAAAAAAACCCATGTTTAAGTTTTGGACAGCTGTTGTGCATTAGTATTCCGCAGACTTCACGGTCTCCTCTCCTATCATAAACCCCAGAATAGAGAGATCATTTTTATTTAATTTACCTGGGAGTGTATGCTTATGCTGTTAGCAGATTCTTTGTCAACGAGGAAAATGAGGTAGTTCCTGGGTACTGTGTGAACAAAGGCCTATTATTTCCCGTGTACTGTCAGCAAAAATTTCAAAATAGGTGCTTGTGTGAGTGGTCACTACCCGTAAGTTTAGACCATACTTCTAGGCTATTTGACATGTACCACGTACCATCTTTACTTTGTAAAATAGTTCCCACAAGTTTGATTGACTCGTCAAGGTGGGTAGTTAATCCAAGAGGGTTCGACATAGGATGAAATATGGAGTTCAAGCTCTCATCATAGCGTCTAATCTTGTTAAGCAACTGGAGAGCAAGGAGGATCCAGATTTTTAGCGGCCACTCAGCTAAAGATTGCACAAATTCAAGTCTTCAAGTACCACTTGTAATCCTGAATCCCTTGATTAGAAAGTAATCACACCAACAAACTTGCTAAGCGCAGGGATATAATATTTCTCTCCTACATGTCCATGGATTTTTTAAAAATCCAAGCATCTCAGAGATAGAGAGTTAAGAATTTATGGAACGAACCATGCTCCTTTGGCTTGAGAATGGGCTTTGAATTGTTAAAGTACGGTCCCAGTAGATGACAGAATTCCATGGGGACCTAGGTGTTTAAAGTGCACCTTTGTCATCATACAACTATCAGGGCATGTAGCCTAAGGTGCATCTCAGCACATGTATGGCTGACCATGTTTCATCACTCTAGGCAATCCAAACTCCAAAGTGTGGTCGAGTCAATCATTTTGGTCTGAGTTCAGACAATTGACAAACTTGTCGAAGCTAATTCTAAGTTTTCCAACAAACACCGTATATACCAATTATCTATTCACTGACATTTTGAATGTACTTCAGATAACTGACAAACTCCAAGGCTAATTCTCTCAATCAATGTATATCAAATTACGGATTACCCATTCACTAAATGACATTTTAAGTATACTTGAAATTTTGGAGCCGACCTTGGGCCTAAAGTTTTTTAGGGGAAACTAGAGGGGTGTGCTACATTTGGGTGAAAACCAATGTGGGGTTGGCCTCAGTTTCAGATAAAAAAAGAGTAAATAAGAATCACTTAAGTTTTCATTTGTTTCCTAACCATCTTAGGCTAGTGGTCAATAAGAATCATGGATTTAACAAGGAACTAAAAGGGATGAGTTTGATCATTGGAGGTCACCTACCTAAGATTTAATATCCGGTACCCAAATATTGTAGAGTCTAGTAGACTGTCCCATGAAATCGGTGAGGTGAAAGCAAGTTGGTCCGGATACCTCATAGATATAAAAGAATAACATTTATTTCCTTGGAAAAATGTGTATTTTGATTATTTTACCATTTCAACATGCAGATTGCTACTAAAAAGAAGAAAGTAGCAGATGAAGCTGGGGTGATCTTACAAGCAAAACTGAAGCAGATGGCTGCCACAACATAGGAGATGTGTGACCATGTAAGGCATTGATCGGTTAGTTAAACACAACCCATGAAAAATTCCAGAATAGCCAAACTTTTATAGGGTAGAGATATGTGGATGAAACTAGAGGGGTCGGGTTCAAGTCGGTATTTGAGGTGTTGGTTAAGCTGTAAACTTCTTCAAGTACTCACTAGATGGTTAGAATATTTCCATTTCTCTTGTGTGAGTGACTGGTGAGGAGAGGAAGATCTATAAGGCCACTAGAACCTATTGAAGGAAGATTTAATGACTCTTCTTTATTCAATCCATAATATGATTGTTGTGCATTTTTAGTTAGCCTGTCTGTCACATGAATTTGTTTCTGAAAATTTTTTTCCCTATCAATTTCATATGTAGAGTGTTTTTTTTCCCTTCAGAAGATGTAATGATTTGTTCTCCGACTGAGATCTTGATATATCAAGTCACTAGTAACATGCATTTGCACTAAAAATGACCAATATCTGAGGTTTTTTAAGGACGAATTCAATTTGGGTTCATATTAACAAGCATAGGGGTTGAAGTCATTGAAATCTTCAATTGGCTTGGTTTGTTTGTCAATTTAATTGGTTTGTGGTCTTTGGAATGTTAGTTTGATATTTAAAATTTCCTTAGTAGCAAGTGGTTTACATGATAAGTTGAAAGGCTTAGACTCATGAAATGTTAATCCATGTCCACAACAACTCAACTAAAGTAGTTTTATGAAAGTGCATGATCGGTGGAAAGAGAGATTGAAGAGGCCAAAGGGGTTTTATGCCAAGTATAGTTTCTTATAGCTGATGAAGCAGTTGAAGAGTATAAATCTTAGGGAAAAAAACAAATTTGGATTCTTGAATTCTTCCCATCTATTATTTTGATCATTATTTTTCTTTTGTTTTCATTTAGTCTCATTTCATTTAATGTTTAGTTTCATGAAAATTTAAGAATTAAAGTAGATAATTTGAAAGTTTGACATTTAACTTATAGTACACATCAAGCCGTGTTCTACTATGGTAGTTGATTTTCATACAAAGCTACCCTCACTGTCAACATCTTCCTCATAGTTCTTAAATAAAGGATGGATTATTACTTCTATATGGCATCATTTCCCCAAGTCTCTCGAAGTACGATGTTCTCAATCCGTGTCTTTGAGCGATCATTGAGCGAACCCAATATGGTTGCTTCCCGGTCTTTCCAGTAACTATGACATTGGTAGTATCAATGGCAAACTTAGTCAAAAAAATTAATTTATGAGAGAATAAAATATTTGAAAAAGTTTAAATATTAATATATGTGAAATTAGATTCATATTAAAACTATTTGTTAAAATTTATGGGTGTATGATACACATTAAAATTGTAGATTATGAGAGAGATACGCATTTGAATATGACTCAAATATGGATTAAATTAAATATAAGATATTTAATTTAATAATTAATTAGTTTTTTTATTTAATTTAATAAATGCAATTAAAATTATAAGTTAGGTAAGAGATATTCATTTAAGTATGATTTAAATGAAATTTGATTTAATAAATTATTAATTAATTAAATTAAATTATATATTAAATTAAGTTAAATTAGAAATAACCAATTTACGTGGGAGTTGCAGAAAGATCGATCTTTTTGCATGGTTTTCTTCCACATTTTCCGTCTCCATCAATCAACATCTTCTTCCTTTTATTGATCGGGTGAAGGCAAAAAGATTAAGGTTAACAAAATACAGAGACATAGGGAGGTAGTCAAGTGGTGGTCTTCGTGACTACCATTTGGTGATTGGTAGATTCAACGATGTCAACATACATAAGATTTCTTCTTTGATTTTTTTTCTTAAAATCGCATGCTTAGCCTAAATACTTTAAACAATAGATTATTTTAGAAATAATTATGGTACTGTGTTTTCAATGCATGGGTATTTCAAGATTTTCTAATTAATTTGAGTTGATTCTCTAATATACGCTTCCGTTGCGGAAGGGCTCTAATCCCTTCATTATGATCATTATTTTATTTAGCTAATGTGAGACTTTGATAATATTTCCAACACCAACATACACACACAATAAATCGTAACCTACTGTTTGGCATAAATGTCATAAAAAAACACTCAACCTTGATACTTGATAGGACACTTTTACAATACTTGTACTTAAAATGAAAATCCATACTTTATTGAAAAAAAAAGTGTAATTGAATAAATTAGTTTATTAACAAAAGGCACACAAAATAAATTATTTAGGTTTTTGTTCAAACTTTTAATTACAACATAAGGATGAATGTGATGTGGTGAATGACATGGAGTGGAAGTGTATGGGTGTAGAATGCTAGACAATTACTAAGTGAGCAGACAATGAAAATGTGAAGTAAAAGTCTTTGGATGAAAATAGGGTAAAAAGATTCACTAACATTTATTCCAAGCAATACATAAATAAACATTCATTAAGAGTGTTCAGAAAACCCATCAACCCGACGAACTCGGCTTACCCAACCCAAACCGTAAGGGTTGGGTTGGATTGAGTTAAAAAAATTGAAAAAATAAAATTTTGGCTGGTTCTCGGGTATAGGAAAAATAGACCCAGGATGACCTAGCCCAACTCGGTCAATTCCAATTTTTTTAATATATATATATATATATAATTATGTAACCTAGATTTTCTTCCTCCCATTGCGCTCTTCCTTTCTCCTCTCATTCACACCACTTTCTTCTCCTCACGCCGACGTTCCTCTCCCTCTGTAATATTTGCCTCCCTCATCCCCAACATCGTTTACTCCACCACCCCAAACTCGTCTACTCCACCATTTTTCGCCTCCCTCATCCCCAACCTTGTCGTCATCGTTTGAGATTGTCAATGAGTCAAACACGACTTTCAAGCCCTAATTTTAACATTTTGAGTTTTGTGGGTGTTTAAATTAGATTTGAGACCGATTTGAATTTTTTTAAGCCATAATTGTTCTTTGGTTCTTGCTCTTGCTATTTTCTATATTTATTTGAAATTTAGGAATTTTTTTACATTTTTTAGTTGCTATTTTTCTATGTGTTCTTCATACGAACTCTTTCACTCGGGAGAAAAAAACACAAGTCGAGGAACCGACCCAATCCAACCCGAAAATATTGGGTTGGGTTGGGTTACTGGTCAAATTGGAACTGACGGGGTTGGTTGTAAGGCCAACCCGAATTTTTGGGTTGGTCCAAAATACGAACCAACCCGGACCATGTACACCCCTAGCGTTCATGTTCCAATCTCTAATTAAGGCAGGTCACCTCTCGCACACTTAGGTGCCACACGTATTTTATCTCTAGACATATATGTTGATGTTGATTTCAACAAAAGAATTAACTTTGTTGAAATGAGTTAACTCTTCTCTCGTTTAATGATGTCTCAACTACTTACTCTATCGAGTAGTTAACTACCAATACTTAAACCAATCTCTCAATTGATTTAGGCCTTGAGTTGAGCACAACTTAAACAAGACAAACTTTACTTTTGCATATTTTGTCGAAACATGCTAATTCATCTTTTTAACCGTAAGAAATTTAGCCTTGCATGGTGAAAGTAGAAAGCATGGATGACTGAAAATGATGAATATTCATATTTATATTAAAAATGTAAGATTTCTCAATCCTTATATTAATAATACAAATACAAATGAAGATGAAAATGAAAATGGTAGACGAGAGAGTGCATCGAGCCGCAGGTCAAAATTTCTTGTTCCCTTTGGCTTCGATGTTTTGCTTCATAAATGATGACTAGATGGAATAAGTGTGGCTTCTCTTGGTTTCCAAAGAAGACTAAGCTCTCACTTAAAATTCAACGGGGAGGCAAAGGTTGAAGATGATAGACTGTGGAGGGAATTTGATTGAGTTTCTTTTAATCTTCTTTAGTAATTCCTCTCTCTTTCGTTGATCTTCTTTCCAATAATAATCTTGTTAGGTTTTATGTCTTAAAACTCGTAGATAGTAAATGTAATCTGTTGACCGTTGTTAATAAAAAGTTATTATTTTAATTTCAATAAATAGTTTTTCAAAGTTTCTTTCTTTCTTTCACTTTTTTTTGGTAACCAACAATAATCAACCAATCGTATTTCTTGCAAGAATATAGTTAAATAAAATGGGAAACCAAAGAGAAATAAAAACTTTTGATTCCAACTTTTCTTCCAGAATTTTGTCATCATATATTTCTTCTTTTTCTTCTCGTTGGTTTAAGGATGTGGTCAGACGAAGGTGGTTGTTGGAGTTGTTGTTGAAGATGGATGCCAGAGCCCACAATTGGTCGTTGGAGTTAGCCACGATAGTGGTTGTCAGAGTTGATCGCACAGAGGTGATTGTCAGGACCCCAAAACTGGTTGTTGAAGTTGGTCGAGCAAATGTGGTCATCTAAGATGTCATCAAAGTGGTTGTCGAACTTTGGAATTGGTCGTTGGAGTTCTTGTTGGGTGTGTGAGAGTGGATGCCAAATTTGCTTCCCAGAGTGTGGTAGCAATAGTTGTCGATGATGGTCAATAAATAGAGCATTAAAAATATTGAAAGGAAGAGTTAAAGTGAATCGATAAAATATAACAACTCAACTCCATTGATAATCATGGACCAAACAATAAGTTGAGATATGTGTTAACTCTAACTCAAATTGGTGAGTAACAACTTCCAAACAACATACCTTTTTTACGTGGGTGAGAAATTTGAATCTCGACCCAAATGGTTGTACTTTAAAAACCAGAAAAACACGTACACGTTCATCCGGTTAACGGGCACTGGGAAGAATTTTCTTTGTGGCGTTCAACACAGCACGCCGCCGCAATCACGACCACCGCTTCTAATCTAGGTTTTTTTCAGAGTCCCACCATTTTTAGCATCTTTCATTCATTCCCTTTGTTGGAGTCAGCATACCCTTCTTCTCGCTCCATTTCTGCTCACACTCTCTCTTCTCTCCCGTTCCTGGGTTACGTTAATGGCGGCTACACTTTCTCGAAAACTAGTCAGAGATGCTTGCTGTAAAGGGGCGATTTCACGTTTTTTCCAAGGTCCAAGGCACTACTCTTCTGCTCCCGAGACCATTCGTAAGATCCCTCATACTTCTAAGAAGGTACAGACTCTGGTTCTGCTTCCTGTTTATTGGCGCATAGAGTAAAGAAAGAAGATTGATAAATGGGGTTTTCTTTTCTTTACTTTTTTTTTTGTTTCTTTCTGGTATGTGCGTGTGATCTTTTCCCAGTATGAAGTTTGACGATTGCTGTTTGATTAATGGGCGTTGAATTTGTTTGTGGTTACTTGCTTCAATCGAGTTTAGAAGCAAGATTACTGAGTGAGAAGGTTTCATTTTGTACTCTCTTAGGCCTGGTTACTTAACCGAAATTGGAATCAATGGATGAGAATGGAAATTTATGGCCCACTTCATTCCCTTGCGCAGTTTTTATCAAAGCCAGGAATGACAATAAAATTTGGACTCACTTCAAAATTTTCAATCCCATTCTAGTTCCTCAAACTTGTCGCCATTGTCGCCATTTGGGCGTTAAGAAAACTCATATGATATCAAATTATAGGTTGGTGGCCACCATGGATCGAAAGCATTTTCTCTAAGCCCTTCATTAAAACCCGGGACCCCCTCTTGACCACTAGGACAATCCATGATGGTTGACCCATCTTTGTTTCGCCTCACTTTTTCATTTATGGTTCTTAAGTTTGAGTTTATGAGTTTAAGATATTGAGTTTTGAAGCTGAAAACAATGCCAATTGGTTGTGATAATAAGGAGCTTGATTACAAATGAAAAGGCCGAATGATCAAACAAGAACGTGATTACAATTACAAATAAAAAAGTCAGATAATAGAGGGCGAGAGCAAAAGGGAACGTAGTGAGAAGAGGAAGAGGGAAAAGTAGCCACGAAAGTGAAAATCTGTTCAATAGTTCAACAAGAGCGAGCGTCTTATTGAGAGTGAGAGTGTGTAAGGCTAAACCATCGAGAGTTATAGGAAAAAATAGGAAGCTAGAGAGAGAGTGATAGCGAAATTGTAGTATGAGCTAGAGCAAGAAGGGAGCGAGACCTATAGGTAGAATCGAAAAATAGGTAGCCAACAGTAGGGAAAAGGAAGAATTAGCCACTGCGAGAACTAGTTTGTAATTATTGAATTTTGAGTTTGTTTTAAAAATTAAGTGAAAATCGCTGAAAAGCTTTGGGAGAGAGGACCACCCAAAGAAGCCTTTAACTTAGCCGTTTCAAAACAAACCGTCCAAAAGTCTTTGCTTGCTGGCAATAACTCTTTGATTACATTGCCTGCCACCAAATTTCTGAAATGATAACTTTAACCACACTAATCCACAATGACAAAGGCATTGAAGGGATACAAGGACCAATGGGCAAATGAAACTTGTTGTGCTTCTAGCATCTTATTTTTTTTTTTTTTTTTTGAAAAAGAAATAGATTCATTGATTGACGAAATAAAGGAGTAAGACTCCAAACACCTTTTGTTGAATTACAACAAAGATATTCAAGTGGAAATGAAAAAAGACATGCTATAATGAACAAAAGGGTGTTTTTACACCAAAGCTAAGTGTTAGATAAACCCTGTCCATAAAACAATCAAAAGAGGAAGAACTGGAAGTATCCTTGAAATGACGGTCATATCTTTCACCCCAAAGCAGCCAGAAAAAAGCACGAATGAGAGGCAACCATAAAACCTGTTTAGTAATACAAAAAGGATGACCAGCCCAAACCAAAGCCAGAATGTTGAAAGCGTTATTAGGGAGCATTAGTGACCAGCCAAAAGCCTCCAAAATAATTATCCAAAAATTGGATGCAAAGTGGCAATGTAACTTTTTGGTTTTGTTATTTGAACAAGACATTGCATCGTGATCATTTGTCATTTGGGTAGTTTGTGTCTCCTAGATAATTTGATATGCCTCTTATGAAAATCATCTAAATTCTAACCTTAAGCAACATGAGTATTTCTTTGGTCAACTTAATTTTCCAATGCACAGATTATCTAACTCTAGCTTTGCTCGGGTTCATTACTTTTTTATTAAAATGAGTTGTATTATATAAATTCCACCCCTCCACAATGATATCTTTCTCTCTCTCTCTGCTGGTACTCATTGCTCTGCTTGTTCCACACAAGTTTGCTTGTCACTAGTGGATCCTTCTCTTATCTATCTGTAAATAAGCCTTCCAATTTAGGAGTCTTTTGGTCTTGATATTATTCTCTCACTGTCACAAATGATGTCATTATAAAAGAGAATGAATGAATGATAGTAGAAGCAATGCCTATTGTGATGATATTAACTAGTTTGATTCTTATTTACTTCTAAATATTATTTCTTGTTTAAATCTAAGATGGTACTAAATAGCATTGTCAACTTCTCCAGAGATTATTAACGGTAGCCTGACTATATGTGTTTATCTTCTGTTGTAGGGGAGATTATTAACCGGAGCCACCATAGGCCTAGTGATAGCTGGAGGAGCTTATGTGAGTACTGCAGATGAGGCAACTTTCTGGTACCACATTTAGATCTCTGTGTGATGTGATTTATGTCTGCTTATTGGAATTGCATACCATTCATCATGGAGACCTATTTAGATCTTTGTGTGATGTTATTAGGTATCCAAACATGGAAGTTATTGTTATTATTATTTTTTTAAAGGAAACATAATTTTTCATTGATATAATGAAAAGAGACTAATGCTCAAAATACAAGGAAACAAAATATTCAAAAGAAGACATAGAACTGCTAAAAACCGTAGGATATCCATCCTAAATTTCATGAATAACAGAAAAGATAAATTCTCCCCAATTCAAACAAAATCTTGGATAGAAAAGTTTATAGAAAGCTTAGAAAGAGAACACGAAGACGTGGTGATGAATCTTGTAGCTTCAAACCGATCTGACCATTGAAGAGATTTAATCATGAAACACCCTTTAAATTCTTTCAAACCAAATTACAACAAGTAGAGCGTTGACAGCATTGGTCCATAATATTTGAGCCATGGGCTTCAAAGATGGTCCAGATAAGACTTGAAGAACATTATCTTTGAATAAAATAAGGACAGCAACTTCTTCCAACAACAAATGAATAACCACAATCAAAGAATAGATGCTGGAGATCCTTACTAGCAGCCAAACACAAGGGGAAGATTGTTGGAGAAAGACAATGAGGTGGCAACTTTCTTTGAAGATCTGAAGAGCAATTTAAGGATGATCCAAATTAGCACTTTAATTCTTTTGGGGCTATTCAACTTCCACAGTCCTTTGTAAACATATTTGTCCAAAGCTTCAGCAGCTGTCAATTGCTTGAACAGAGATTTAATAGAAAATATTCCAGAAGACTCCAGTTAGAATTCCCGTAACCAATTTAGTTTTCTTTTCTGAATAGATTCTTGCTCTTTAGTGAGATAAATTCCCATTAATTCCCATTTGATTGTTGCACAATTAGCCACTTCCATTTCGGACAGAGCAGAAGCCTCAACTTTTGATTCAAGGAAAGATAAAACATTCAGAAAGCTTTTTTCCTTCTTTTCTATTTGGATTTCAACAGCTGCCTTCCACTTTTTTAACAACTTCCAAACACATAAGTTATATGTAAACACCAAATGTATCAATATTTTAATATCGATGAAATAATTACAATACAAACAAATGCAAACAATTTATTTGTCCCACACGCGTCCAAATGTTACCTTTTATTTTATTCTTCTTATATTTCTTTCCTTTTATGTATTGAGCCTTTCTCCTATATAATAAAGGCTATGTATCTTACAATTATTCATCGGAACACAGAAATATTCTATTCCTTTCAATTCTAAATAAATAAGTATTGGAGCTTCTTGATGTCTGGGCTACTGCTTCTTGTTATGTTCAATTGGTGGATAAAACATTGGAAAATTTCTGATTTTTGGCAACGACTATTACAAACTGGCATGTATCAAGAAATTTTGGCTGTGATTTTGTGTTTATGTCCGGACATTCCCTAATGAAGGCAAAGGGTACCAAGTGTGCTCAGGATTCAAAAGGATATTGATGTGGTGGGATTGTTTGGATTGTTACAACCTATGGACATTTTATCCTATTTGGAGGAGGACTTTCTTGATCGGTGCATTCTATTCTTTTCCAAGTCCCACGGAAGAATCTAAATAAAGGGTCCTTTTCCATTCGATTGGATAGAACTTCATGTATGACAAGTCATTATGAATTTATGCGACATTGTTTTTCAAATATGTGGCACTTTGATGTTGGCCTGTTGCAGAGTGGTGGAAAAGCTATAACAGTTTCTTTGCCTTCTTTGTATCTTGAAGATATCTTTTAGCTTCTAAAAGTGGGCACAGAATTTGAAAGTATGATTGCCTAAAAATGAATTTAAACAATGTTACTTTATTCCCTAGTTGTCTTATGGAAGTTGAAGCACTTTTTCCACTTGTGACATTAGTATTCTATGTTATTCTTTCTTTCATTATCTATTGGTACGAACTTGAACAAGTTATCGAAGTCTTAAATTTGACTGCATATTTTGGTATCTTGCAGTGGTTGGCTATTCTCTGCTACGAAACTGGTGAACCCGTTTTTTGCCCTTCTTGACCCTGAGGTTGCTCATAGGCTAGGTGTCTCAGCAGCAGCTCGTGGTTGGGTTCCAAGGGAAAAGAGATCTGATCCACCAATTTTAGGTCTTGAAGTTTGGGGAAGGAACTTTTCAAATCCTATAGGTCTTGCTGCAGGTTTTGATAAACATGCTGAGGCTGTTGATGGACTTCTTGGATTAGGGTTTGGCTTTATGGAGGTTGGTTCTGTGACACCTGTTCCACAAGATGGCAATCCAAAGCCTCGTGTTTTCCGGTTACGCGGAGAAGGGTAGGAAATGGATTTCAATCACTGTCATGTCACATGTAAAAAGGCTTGCTTTGAAGAAGAAACTTTTTTTTCTCCTTTTTTGTACACTAATTACAATGCCATTGTGTCCAAATACTCATACTCAGTATTTTTGTGGTTTTTCATTTTGTGAGTTTCATTCTGCTGTGAGCGTGGGTCTATTTATATTTCTTTGAATTGATAAGATATATATAATTTTTCATTTGGGCAGAGCTATCATTAATAGATATGGCTTCAACAGTGAAGGAATTGTTGTAGTTGCAAAGAGGTTAGGTGCCCAGCATGGAAAAAGAAAGTTAGATGAAACTTCGAGCACTACACCTTCCTCTAGTGACGACGTCAAACAGGGTGGTAAAGCTGGTCCTGGAATTCTTGGAGTCAATCTTGGAAAGAACAAGAATAGTGAAGATGCTGCTGCAGACTACGTGCAAGGCGTTCATACATTATCACAGTATGCTGATTACTTGGTATTTTTTTCTGCTTCTGTCATATATTATCTACTTTATCAATGTATGTCCTCTAACGTTCAAAACAACAAGAAATTAATTGTTCTCACAGAAGTAACTTATTAGAAATGAGTTTTATCTGAAAACCAATTGATAATGAGAGGAATAACTCATATATACTATAAACGATTGTGAGGTTCCTTGATTTTCGAATGTGAGATCTTCAACATGCCCCCTCAAAATGGTGCTTCTTTGGATTCAAGACGGAATGCCTATTTGGGCTTTATGGTCTCTTGTACCATATTAGATAAATATAGGGTTCCATCAAAATTAATTAGCAAGGAGAGGAATAAGCCATGTATTTTATAAACATTGTGAGGTCATTTATGTGGGTTCTTTAACGTAACTAAATGACAAATATTTAAAATTGATGCTTTCATCTGCAGACATGAAATAGTTTTCATTGGTGTTATGCTCATTTGCATTTTATCCCTACCCTTTGAAGTCTTGAATTGAGAGTGAGGTCATAATTCCTTTTCTTCTTGGGAGTTGTGCTTATCGGCTAACATGAAAACAGAGGGAACAGTTATTTTGTAAAAAACTTTTTTTTCTTGATCTTGATTCATTGAGAAATTCATGAGCTATCATCCTAGTGAACAAGAGAGAACAACATTCATACTGGTGTCATTGTGAAACATTGTGATGGTTTCTTTAATGAAGAGTGCCTTCTTTAGGGTGCATGATTATTTATTAGTTGTGCGAACTTCTATGTTGGAATGTGGGGAAACAAATGGAAGGTAGTTGTTCTCTTATAGTACTATGCTTTTGCAAAGTACTTATGTGATTTCTGGTTACAATATCTGTCCATAAAGCCACTGGATTAGTATTGTATTTGTAATTGCGGAAGCATATGTGCTTGGGGCATGTGTCAATTTCCCTATAGAACCATTTGAAAGTTTTTTTGTTCATCTTCTTTTTATTATAAAATAAATATGTTAAAGTTATAAAATATATGCAGTCAATAGGAGTTTAAATTAAATACTAGACTTGCCAAGCTTAAGATTATTATTGGAAAATCCATGACATGAAGTTTTTGATGGTCGAACATTCTTACAATTGTATGTATCTTCTTCAGCTAGTCTATTTATTGTTTTCTCATAAGTCTTAATCCGAAAGGAAATTCTTTAGCTAAACCAATTTTAAGCAATTGCTACATTTTCCTCCATCCCAAATTCCTGGACCTCTTTACAGGTGATTAATGTTTCATCTCCCAATACCCCTGGATTACGTGCACTTCAAGGTCGGAAGCAACTAAAGGACCTTGTTCGTAAGGTATAAAGCGAGTGCCTCAACATATTGTTAAGTTACTTGTTAGAGTTATTGTCATGGTATCTTTTACTTTTCCATCTAGGTTCAAGAAGCTCGGGATGAAATGCAATGGGGTGAGGAGGGTCCTCCTCCACTGCTTGTAAAAATTGCCCCTGACTTGTCTAAAGAAGACCTTGAAGATATAGCAGCTGTATGTGAATTCTGATTTTGTCTCTTCATTTGTATGTTCTTTTTCTTCATTTCCTACGCAGTTTTGTTAATTGTTATTTCTTCTGTGTAGGTTGCTCTAGCCCTTCGTTTGGATGGATTGGTATATATTCGCTCTACATCATGCTATGCTAAATTTGAAATGTTACGTCCTAACAGTTGCAGTTCTTTTGCTTAGTTAATTAACTTGAGTGTGGTCTAATTTTTGTCTTTACTTGTTTTTAGATTATAACAAATACAACTGTTTCAAGACCAGAGCCTGTTGATAAAAGTCCATTGGCTGCTGAAGCAGGCGGACTAAGTGGGAAGCCTCTTTTCAATCTATCCACCAATGTCTTAAAAGAGATGTATGTTTTGACCAGGGTATGTTGGCGAATCTCATGAATTGTTAAACTTTTAGTGAATTGGATGCCCTATTTAGTAAGTAATATGAATATCTGTGGGCCCAGGAGTTCACAATGCCTATATTTCATAACTTCTTACTTCTCACTATCCCTATCCTTACCCAACACCCCGTAAGTGATAAGGGCTATTTCAAGTTTTTGGACACACTGTTGTTGGGCATCATCAACTTGGTCATTACAATCCACATGCTATAAGCATGTTAGGTATCTATCTCTAATATCCTGCAGAAATCTAACAAACTAGGAAATAGCCAAACAACACAATATGGATGGAAATATCTCATTAACAATGTTAGATTGAGAGTTCTTCAATATACAGTGAGAATTATGAATCTGAGAAAGCTACTAAGCTCATCTTCCTTTGAGAAATAATAATCAACCCTTGCAAAGCATTACAATAAGTTCCCACCTCCAAAGACTCACAATCAGTAAGAAAATAAGGAAAGCCCAAAAAAATCAGGGAAAGCCATGGAGGGCATTGACACTGAGAAAACCAAATGTAACTTTTTAGACAAATGATACGATAGCTAGAATAACTTACAAAGAGGTTTCTCATCTGCCCACCTATTATTCTAAAAAATAAGTATCAGACCCATCCCCAACTGTGCTCTTAATGAACTAGGAAGGCAAAGGGAAGTCCAAGGCAATAGTGGTTTAGAGTTTTTTACTATAGTCTTACAATCCTCGAATCAGTGTTGTGTTTACAATGTTCTAGTGGATGATGTTTTTCATAAAGAGGAAATTGAATTTTCATTTAACAAAATCTCTCATACTTTGAAATTGACATACTCGTGTTTCTTTTTAGGGAAAGATTCCCTTAATTGGCTGTGGTGGCATTAGCAGGTATGTTTGATAGGATCTCTCTGCCATATTAGCTACTGATTTTATATGCTCTATCTGTAATGAACTTATCACCTACTGAAATCAAATTCAATGATCATACTTATTCGTACAGTGGTGAGGATGCTTACAAGAAAATACGAGCTGGAGCAACTCTTGTTCAGCTTTATACAGCATTTGCTTATGGTGGGCCTGCCTTGATTCCTCAGATAAAGGTATTATCTTTTACATACATCCGCACTTTGAAAATTTTGGAAGGAGATAACAAAAATTCATATCTGTATGCCATGTCTCATGGTAATAGATATTAAAGCTAATAGCTGAAAGTGGGTGTAATGAAAAATTGAGGTACAAGGTGTGAATCTTTAAACCTAGAGATCAATTTGAAACAAAACTCAAATTTCAAAGGTAAAATTGTAACATTTTGAAATCTAAGTACTAAATGAAACTAAATTTAAAACTTAAGGGCTAAATGTATAACATTTAAAAACCTAGGGATCAAATGAAAACTAAACCCAAACCTTAAGTTGTGTGTGTGTTTTTCCCCCTCAATTTCAATGCTCTTCTTTGTAACTGAAGGCTGATGACTTGTACTGCTTCAAGAAGGGGAAAAAAAAGCCTCAACGCTGTGTTTAGCCAACATTGTTCTTTATGATTTTTTTGTGTTGCTTGGTTTGGTGGCTTTCGGTATCCCTGATATGGAAAAACGAAAAAAGATGAAGCTGTATATGATGATAATTGCCATTTTCTTTCGTTTTGTGTAGAGGGAACTTGCTGAATGCTTAGAAAGAGATGGTTTCAAGTCTGTCCAAGAAGCAGTTGGTGCAGACTTCAGATAACAGCTTGTGCACTTTGTTAGTTGGCTGAAGATAAACATAGCCATTCAAAAGGTTTTCTTTATGACTTTCTTTGCCTAGTTTTCAGAATTTTACATATAATTCCTTCAAATTAGGGGCTGATGTCCCTTCAAGGTTTCTTATTCTGGTGGGGATTGACTTGGATTTGGAGAGTCCAAATCTGTTTTTGATTCTCATATTGATGTTGCTTTCTCTCAGTGAGAGGGAAATGTAAGGTATAATTGTTTAAACCTTTCTTTTCAGTTATTATAATGAGAGGTTTGAACATTTTGTTTATCAGTAGCCAATGTTCCTTATTTATGAGCTTTTTTCATGTGTTTTTTCTGCCCCTAGTCCTTTTTAAAGTAGTTGTTTTGTTATAACATTGATATAATGACTAATAGTCATGGTGGGGAATTGCTACCGTTTTGTTCCCCTCAATCCGGGTGGAGGACTTTTAGATCGCTGTATAAAAATAAGTAATGTTTTATCCAATTGAGTTATGTTTATTCGGTTAAGTATGATAATCTTGTGGTAGAAGAGGATGAGATGTATGGGTGAAAAAATGTTTCAATGTCAAATGCTCAAAGTAGCTACGTCTGTTTGATATCACTTTTTGAATTTTGTTTAACATGTAAACATATTTTTTAAAACACTTAAAAAGTCATTGCAAATGACTTTATTGGAAGGCATCTAATCAAAGGACTTTCGATGATGACTTCTGCAATTTTATTTATTTAAGAAGGTTGTTTATGAGATACTTTATTTCGACAAATTAAATTCTTAAACTTAAATTAGAGTTGTAAGGATTAAGTTATGAGTTTAGTCTCGGATCATTCAACTTATCTATTTGGTTATTGAATTTTCAATTTGTTTTATATGTTTTTTGAACTTTTAATTTTGTGTTAATAGGTTATTGAACGAGCTCAGCTCAATTGGTATTTGTGTACGTTGAGGACCAAAAGATCAGTGGTTCACATTACGACACCCCCATTTAGTGTCTTTTAAATAAGAATTCAATTCTTATACTCGGGAGAGATGCAAATCATCAGGAAAAATATGCATTTAAAAAATGTTTTTCTTCTTCTTCTCCTCTCAAAAGATGAAACATTGAAAGAAAAAAAAGAAAAAAAAACATTGTGTAATCTTGATTTAGGGCCAAATAATCTTTTTTGGGGTTAAATAGAGAATCGATCGACCAAATGTGTTCGGACTGGGTGATGAAAATATAGATAATAATAATCTAAGTGCAAAAGCATACACAAACTATTAGTGAAGTAGTAAACCTTGGAATATTCGTAGAGTTGAATACCACGAGACTAGTAATTTAAGTTCTACTAAGGCAATGAACCAATGTAACCAAGGGTATCCAAATATGAAAAGAGATGATGAGGAAGTTGACTTAAATTAAAAGACAATACGCGAGAATAGATAAACAAGACTGCAACACTGCTTTAAGTTGCGGTCATAGTAATGTTGACTTTCTTAAAACTTCATTCATATGACGCAACTGTACTTCTAACATTTTGCCAAAAAACCGAATATCAACATTGGTTAGTATACCAAATAAGTTAGCATTTACCTACCAAACATTGTCAACCACTAAATTATTCTTCACTAATTTACCTACCAAACATTTTCTAGTACTAAATATATTATTTTCTAGAAAAATAAATTAATCACAAGAAAATTATTCTTTATTTGTTTTGATTATTCTTTTTCCTTTTTTGGAATAAGATTATCCTCCCACTTTGAAGTAAAATTTGTCTTACTAAAAGGAAAATGAAATTAATAAACAGAAAAAAAAAATAGATTATTATTCCTAATATCTACTTTCATAATTAAAATTGCAATATTCTTATCTTTAATCCCTCTCCAAAAAAGAAAAAAAAAATCCTTTACCGAATTGTTACTGTAACACTAAATTTGTTTTCACCTATATCAAGTTCAGTTTTTGAGTCAATCGGTGATTTAAGAATTACATTAACCATTTTAACTCTCAATTTTCTCAAAATTATGAATTTGATAATCTTAAAAAAATTATAAAATTTTTACAAAAAAGTTATAAAATCTAAGAAAATGTGAAGCATATAAGATATAATATAGATACATATGAAGCCAAATAAAATAGAAACCTCCCTATCATAATATCAGAATCTTTTATGGACAAAAAAGTTTTGATGCTTATGCCCATATCCCTTCACCCATTCCTCCTCCTTTTTTTTTTTTTTTTTTTGTAGCATTAGAATATTCCACAAGGATATCTTCTCTCAATTTTCAACACATTATTATTATTATTATTATTAGAAAGGAGCCTAAGGTTCATTCTTGAGAAAGGAGTCCTCATATACTTTGAGGGGCGTAAGTTACTCGAGTGAAGGGAGTATATCAAGAGAAGAATGAAAGATAACTTCAAGTGAGAGGGAGTCTCACATGCTTTGAGACGAGTCTAAGTTCTTTACCACTAATAGTCATATATACATAGGGGAGCATAAGTTCTAAAGAGTGTGAGTCTCGCGTCTAGGGGTAGCCTAGATGTTCACTGGGTTAGCTTTACAATTGCTACTGTAATCTTGAGTGTATACAGATATTTAGGGTTTACAGTATTGTAACCACTTGACTCAATTATATTAGTCGATTATCTTTCCTAGGCACACTGTCTTCCAAACGTAAGTGTTGTATCACCGAACTGGGTTCAACTCCCGTGTGTGTTACTATTATTTCTCTTTCTGTTGTTTTTACTATTGTTTCTATGTTTGCTAGGACGTATTGTCTGCCAACTCAATACGAGTCAGCTTTTGAAATTTCATGAATAAATTAAAATAGTTAAAAAAATTCAATTCAAGCTTCCCAATTTAGTGGCCAATGCAACGTCACCTTTTTCACACATTCTCCATTCAACATCTCCTCGCGTTAAGGACGACTTTTAGCCCAATGCTTTTTTCATAGCCTCATCCCAATTTGAAGACAAAGCGTGATGTATACATTAAACAGAATGAGAAAGAGAGTATGTGGATCACCTCTATCACTGTTGCTCACTCTTTCTATTACTTCATAATGGTTGACTGCATGTTGCCCTGTTGTGTTCTGGATAATCACATCTAGTGCACGTTTGTGTTGGACGGTGTTCTTGGCCAACCAATGTACTCCAATTCACACTGATTGCTATTTTTTATGGTAGTACAACACAGTCAACCTACCCCAGTGGTGTCTTCCATTTAGAAAACATGTCCAACAAAAAATATTGGTTCTACATATTTTAGGATGATGAATTGAATTCCATGTGCTATAAGATTTATTGCAAAGAGTGTAACGGTTAATGTTCATTGATTTTGGAACAACTATTCCATGTGAGCATGAAGTCTACGAAAGTAGTCCAACTCTTTGGCATGTGCACTGGCGAGTATATATGTTCAAGATACCGTCCAAGGGACTCTGTTATTGTTACAGCAAGGCCGACTGCAACAAATTCTTTTGGCACAACAATTTGAGATGGGATGAATCCTCTTTGGTTTGAGCCAACTTTGAACCTTGCAGCAGCTCTTAGATCTAACCCTCTTTCTATTCAACTGATGAAGCCCCCACATTGTTCTCCAATGTATTGAAAGACTTATTGCTTCATTCCAAAGGATCTGTGGAAGATGTAAGGCATCAATCCATCCTCCAAATGATGTAGTTTGCTGGCCAGCGATACGAGGATAAGGATTCAACATTCAGGAATCGAAGAAGGAGGACAACCAACTTAGAGCTTTCCAAGATAATCATAGGGATTGAGTGGATGAAGGTCCTTTCTCCATGATTTTCACAGGTTTTCCAATACTTGAATAATCATATTGCAGAATGAAGAGTTTTGATCAATGTGTATAGATCGGGTGGGGCAAGGGTGGTTTTCCGGTGAGGATCATGGCAGGGTAACAGTTATGGAAGGTTTAGAGGGGAGGGAGTGGAGTTATTATAATGCATGTTTGAAAGTGATATTAAAATAGTTAAACTGTGTTTTGTGATGTTTAAAATTACTTCAAAACTCACTTTTAATCATACAAAATCAATTTAATGTTTAATTTTATACTTTCGAATGCAATTTTTAGTGTATCAAAATTGATTTGAATCATTAAAATTATTTTTCAAAATGATCATAAAAACTGCAAATGTGATTTTAACTATTCTATAATCGTTTCTAAATATGTCATAAATTCAATTTTAGTACCTCAACTTTCAAGCTTGTTTCAGGATCCGTTTGTATTGACTTAAGAAAAAAAATGTTTTTCAAGAAACAATTTTTATTTAAACGCTTTTGGTGAAAATTGTTTAGAATACAGTTCAAAAACTATGTGAATGGTTAGCAAGAACTCTAATATTCTTCAAAATTACTTGTTTTTTTAAATTAAACACTTGAAAATGTATTCCAAACACACTCTCATAATAATGATTGAAGTTTGAAAATATTCAATTTCGTGGTTGAACTTTCAATCTAACTATTTTGGCTCTTATACTTTTAACTATTTTGACTACAAAAACATTTTGGTCTTCGATGATTTTTTTGACTAAATTAAAAAAAAATGCCTCTAACTTTGTACTTTATATCAAAAATGCCTCGAACCTTTCAAAATTTTTAAAAATACTTCTAAACTTTCAGGGTTAAAAAAATACTTTTACCGTTAATTTTCAATGCAAACCGTTAAAGTTTTATTTCAAAAATACCCATGAACTATTGAAAAGTTTCGTAAATACCCTTAAACTTAAAAAAGTAAAAAAAAAAAAATACTCTCATTGATCCAATTTTGACACGAAATTTCTCAGCACCCAAAATTTAAAAAAAAATAAAGTTAAAACATAAAATTCCACCAAATCTCACAAAATTTAAAATAAAAAATTCTCCTTAAAACATACTAAAACAATAATTAGTCAAATAAAAAATGTATTTGATATTTGACACACATTAAACTATTAACATACAACTTCGTTAAAACATTTATGCAGTTTTATTTAATTTATTTGTATTGAAAAAGATAGGAAAGGAAAAAAAAAGAAAATATGAGAAGTAAAATGGTATTAATGGCTTGTGCTATATAATAACGTGTTAACATGAGTATTTTTTAATCTTTTTTTTAAGTAGTATTTTTTAAACTTTTGAAAGTTTAATATTATTTTCAAAAGTTTAGTGTGGGTCAATAGTCAAATACATTTTTTTTATTTGACTAATTATTGTTTTAGTATGTTTTAAGGAGAATTTTTTATTTTAAATTTTTGTGAGATTTTGTGGAATTTTATGTTTTAATTTAAAATTTTGGTTTTTATTTTGGTTGGTGAGAAAATTGATATAAATTTGGATCAATTAGATTATTTTTTTTTTTTTTAAAGTTTAAGGGTACTTATGAAACTTTTTAATAGTTTAGGTATATTTTTTAAACAAAACTTTAACAGTTTTCATCCAAATTAACAATAAGTGTATTTTTGAACATTTTCAAAAGTATAAAGACATTCTTGAAACTTTTGAAAGTTTTTAGGTATTTTTGACACAAACTACAAAGTTTTGGGACATTTGTTTTTATCATTTAACTTTTTTTTAAAAAAAAAAAATTAATGACATAATTTTACTATTTGACAAGTGGATATCAAATAGAAAATAATATATGAAACTCTAAAAATTAGTGAAGAACTTTACTATTTGTTTAGAAAATATTTATATTTATATTCTTTCAAAACTTGCAATATTATGTTTAATCTCTCACAAACATTTTAAAATTAGCATAGTTGAAATTCACATATTAAAGATAAATAATAGCTATTTCAAATGTTAAAATTAGTTATTATAGGCAGTAATTTATGATAATACATATTTGGAGCTTAGACTATTTTATCGTGGATTGTAAACCCAACTTGTAATTTAATTGACATTAACTTTTTTTTTTTCTTTGTCAAAATGAGTGTATTCAATTATAATCGATAAGTATTCATTCTTTCGAGGTTGAATGTTTAAATTTTCGTAAATAAAAGAATATGTGACATTGACTTACTTTAAGGTAATCAATTCTTTTTTTCTTTCAAAGGTATCAATTCGAGTTACTTAAATAACAAACTTGCCCTACCTTTACCAAATCCTATCTTACAAAGCTCTTTTATATCAAAATTGAACCTCCTCTACTCTTTTCAATATTTTTTTAAAATCAAAATTTAATTAATCAACAAATATAATTTAATTTTAAATTTCAGGAATTTGTCGGGACATTCATTATTCAAGACTATATTAACTACTTATTGCTACTGTAAATATTATTTTATACTCTCCAATTAAAACCTTATATTTGCTTGTTTTTTATTATTTGTTGCAATGTTTACTATTTTTTTTAACAAGTTTACACCTCGAGCACGTATTATTATAATTAGTTTTTCTTATTTAAAACTACAAAATCTAAAAGCGGGGTAGAAACTAATTTTAAAATTGTAATCTAAACTAAATTTGAATCGTCCACTCAAAGTCTCAAAACAAAAATTGGAATGGGATTGGGAATGGGAATGAGAATTTTGGGACCCACCGTTAATTTTATATTTTAGAAATAAAAATAAATTTAAAAGATAAAAGAAATATATAAATAAATATATAAAAGTTAACGCTAAGAATTAGTATAAATATTACGGAATTTTCGTTCCGCTGTGTGTTCGTTTCATCTTCTCCGCCATTCATTCGTTCTTCGATTCGTCTTCTTCTTCTTCATCAGTTTCACAATAACAAGAATCCATATTCAACGCTCCCATTTTGCTTTTCCAAGGATTTCGTTTTCGTTCCTTCTCTCCCTCTCTCATTCATCGGTATGTTTCCATTCTACCTCCATTTTAATTCCATTTCATGTTTTGTTTTTTTCTTCTTTTCACCCGATTTTCTCTATTTTGTTTGATTTCATGAACATTTTGCTTGTTGTTCCTCTCTTATTGTTGTTCTGATGTTTCCCTTTTCGTTGGGTTGAAATCCCATGAGTGGATTTCCTCATTGTTGATTTTTTTTTTTTCATAGGAGTTTTGTTGATTCTGTTGCAATGCGATGAATTATTGCCAGTAGTTTGTAGGATTACCGATTTTAGAACTCCCTTTATCTCCGATTGGACTCTGTAGTATCATATCTTCGAAGGTGATGAGGTTAAATTGATTTCTTTGGTGGTGTAAGAAGACTGATTTTCTTCTAAATTCTTTCAAATATTGAGACGTGTTTCACATATTTATCTTTTTACGAAGTTTGAAAATTCAACGGAGTTGTTGTTTTGTTTATGAGGAAGTCAGCCGGGGATTATGACTCGGGGTGTAGAACGTGCGTCTTTAATTCCTGTTAATCCAGACTTTCGAATAAATTTGTCTTTTCGGTTTGTTTATCAAATCAATTCGTTTACTTGGATTGAAAATTATAGGGTTTATATGTTTTTTTTCTTTTTCTGAACACCTTTTATTATGGCTGGCAATGAATAAATGAGAAATCGTTATCAAGGGTCTCATCTTTCTTCTGAAGTGGGGGCTTCTTGTTTTTTATGGAGTTGTGTCGCTATCCTCACCAAGTTCTTTGAATTGAGCTCACAACACGTGGCTTCAACTAATTCTTTTTTCTTTTTCACTTTTTGGGGTTGTTCCCAGTTCTTTGTTTAGAAATATAATGTTATTTAATCGTTTCTTACTCGTTTAGCCATGTGAGATTAATGTTCTAATTTGTTGGAGACGTGTTTTTTTTCCTTTTATTTTTGTTTCAGGAACGTGTGTGAGTGGGAACGGGAAGAGGGCTTGACCAAAACCAACCTTTCAAGGAAACTTCTTGGACGGTTTGGTTTGAGAATAAATGATTCTGGCTGTCAAAGTAGGTGACAGCCTGATTATCTTGAATTGAACAACTTCAAAGATCCATTCCAAGATCCTTTTTCTCGTGCGTATTAAGACCCCAACTCAAACTTTGATAATGGGACCTCCCTTTTTATTTCCCCGTTAACATTTAGTTTCTTTCTTTCTTGGTATAGCAGGTGATCTCTCATAGAAAGATTTCGCTTTTTGGGACTGCTGATTTTTGGCTCATGTTGTTTCAAAGTAATCTGGTATTGGCATGAGACATTTTGATCTGTGTTTTAGATATGGGTTCCTTGTCTGGAATCCTTCAACGACCATTTGTTGCTGTAACTGCTGTGGCTGTAGCTTCTTTTTCCTCTGACTTTTCAGACAAGTTACCATCTCAGAAACCAACAGAGGCTTCTTCTTCTTCTTCTTCTTCTTCTTCCTCCTCCTCCTCCTCAGATTCAACTTTAGATTTCTTGAAGGAATCAAATACGTCATATGTTTCCCATACATCTGTTTCAAAGATTGCAAACTTATCATTTGTCACTAAAATTCATGCACCTGTCCCGAAATTTAGTTTTCCAATTCCAACTTCAAGTTGCAACTATGTTGGAAACTTCCACACGTCTTTGGTTTCTTCCTCCGTTCTCTCTAATTTATATCAGTCAGCTGCATTGACCAAGGGATCAAAGCAGGTTGCACCTTCACCTAAACTTTCTTCCCCACCTTCTGAGGTTATGTACAGATGGCATTTACCAGAGCCAACTTCTTTAGATATTACGGGTAGTTCTGCTTGTTCGGTGGCAAAATCTAGGACGGTGGTGGTTTTATTAGGATGGTTGGGAGCAAAGCAAAAACATTTAAAGAGATACGCTGAATGGTATACTTCAAGGGGTTTTCATGCCATTACCTTTACTTTTCCAATGGCTGAGATACTTACGTATCAGCTTGGTGGAAAAGTTGAACAACACATTGACTTGCTTGTGAACCATCTAGCTGATTGGTTGGAGGAGGAGCACGGGAAGAACCTGGTGTTCCACACTTTTAGCAATACCGGATGGTTAACGTATGTTCTTTTCCCTCATCTTTTAATATGCACAGAATGAACATTTGTTCATTTTCCTGTTTTTTTAAAAGTGGTGGCCATGCAGATTCTTTTCATGAAAAAATGGCCTTACGTGATTGTTTCCTTGGATTTATCTTGATGCAGGTATGGAGCTATTCTGGAGAAGTTTCAGAATAATGATTCTTCTATAATGGGAAGGATTAAGGGCTGCATTGTGGATTCTGCCCCTGTTGCGGCTCCCGACCCTCAGGTAATGGCAGCCTTTAAATGAAATTTTTGTTCTTTGTAAACGAGACAGTCATCAATAGTGAAAGATATTAGTCACTATTGCACCATGTTTTCACCAGTTCCCTTTCTTGCTATTAAAAAAATCGGTAGCTTGCTGTATTTATTTGACACAATAAATAACCATGTACTGTGAACTATGCTTGATTGAAAGAAAAGTAAGATCATTGGATTGGTCAAACTTCATCACCATCAATTTATCATGGTTTCTATATAGGAAAAGACTTAAGAGTGTTTCTATTTTATTTTATTTTTCTCGGGCATGTCCTCTGTAGATCAAGTTTTGGATAAGGGTGAAATTTTCTATTCAACTGTGGTTTTCACTATGTATTTAGAGTATCTATTTGTTGTGTGCTTTCACAGCTTCCTTTTTTTTGTGGGTGATCTGTGTTTCTATATATCTTATTCGAACAATTATGTGAGAAAGCGTTTGTTAAATCTTGTCATTTCTTCTCTAGGTATGGGCTTCAGGCTTCTCTGCAGCGTTATTGAAGAAGAACAGTGTGGCAACAAAAGGATTGACAACCTGGGACAACACAGAGATGGAAGTATCAATCAGCGATAAAGAAACTATAGAACCTAAACCTGCAGTTACTGAAGCAGCCCTTCTATTAGTGTTGGAAAAGATCTTCGGCGTTGTTTTGAACCTCCCTACTGTGAACAGGTAGTTACCCTTTTAAATGCAATCATTATAACCAATATATATCAAGATTGAGCAGATACAAGTAAAATGAAGCAAATATCACTCTAAAATTATTTAGGATGGTCAATAACAAGTAGATAGTGCATAAAAACGAAGCAAATATTGAACTATAAAATTATATAGGATGGCCATTAACAAGTATACTATGCATAATTGATGATAGTTTCATATCCATTTACAAATATGCCTTTGTTCAATTATATTAGATTTGTTACTACACTTTTTGTGCAAATGTACTTCATAAATCCGTACATCAGATCTAAAAGACAGAAAATTATTCTATTATCCTACCAGGAGGCTATCTGATGTGTTGGATACGTTATCGTCATCACAACCAAGCTGCCCTCAACTGTATATCTACAGCTCAGCGGATCGAGTTATCCCAGCAGGTTCTGTGGAATTGTTTATAGAGGAGCAACGGCGAGCAGGACGTGAAGTTAGAGCTTGCAATTTTGTGTCCACCCCTCATGTAGATCATTTTAGGAATGACCCAAAACTGTATACTACTCAGCTTAGTCAGTTTCTGGCCGATTGCGTGCTTACTTCTTGTTGCAGAGAGTCCTGTTAGCTCAATATTGTGAGTTAGTTGCTCACCATTGCACCTGATTCTTTTCTTCTTTTTATACAACATTGTTTGTTCTCGTAAAAAAGTGAGGGCAAACAAAAGCCTAAAATTCATTGGTTCTTAATAATATAGATCACAGTTTTTTTTCTATGTGTGGGGTGTTTGATCATTCTTGGCTTGTGCTAGTGGGCGAGAGTGTGTGTGCATGTATCTTAAACAAGCCACCGTGTCAACAAGATAAAATCTACTTTCACGTAATTTTAAGTCATACAGTTATCATGTTAAACTAATTAACAACGTGAAAACTTTGACCTCAAGAAACGAGTACATTGATATGATCATCAAGCTATGCTAACTCTGACTTGTTAGACTCGAACTTTGAAATTTAAAAATCATATCGAAGCCTTGAAAGCCCATTGATTATTAACAACCTTTTAAATTACAATATCTAAATTAAGTAACATTGAAATTAAACTTGTTACTTATTTGTTGATAATATGAACAAAAGTTCATCAAGGTGCATACTTCTGTTTCTTTGTCTTATTAAAGTACATGTTTGTCAATGGTGAGAGTAGAAGATTTGAACTGATTGAGATCACTCTTTGTATAATAATGCCATATATAAATACATCAGTCATATGGGTTTATTCTACCACTAACTGATTGATTTAATCTCATGGCATGAGTGACTATAAATTTTGAAGCTAACACCAAACATATATATAATATATATCAACTTCCATTGATTCTAATTGCAATTTGTACAAATTGAGCCTACTGTATCAATCTAGATTTCCTTAGCTCCAATAAGTAAATATTATTGAAGCAGAAGGATAACAAAAGAAATAGAAAAAGAAACGAAAACACTTCTACTAAACATGTTTCTTCCAAGTTCCAAACATACTATCAATTCTTCTTCCACTCCTGAGAGATAGCTTGTTGTAGAGATCTAAAACTTTTTTGGAAATTTTGGAACCCCATGAACCAGAAATCGAAATTATCAACTGTTACTATTTCCAAGTACTTCTGTGAAGGCTTCATCACATTCTTACTTTGGTTCACTCTCTCTATCCTCCCCACAGGAATCACCACCTGCATCAACATATCATAAACAGTTTAGAGTCATTACCTTTTTTTAATCTAAGACGAGCCAGAAAGGGGCTTGTTCCATTTCACTCGGTTCGAGAGATATAAGAGAGAGAGTGATAGGTTGTTACCTTGTAATGAAATCTTAGGAGCTCTCCAGTTGGGGAAGAGAGTTTGAGGGATTTGTCACTGCAAAAGGCAAGTTTGTGTGTTGATATGAAGAGAAGACCTGCAAGAGGTCCTGTTGTGGTTGACAAATGGCATTGGCAAGCCTTCAATAGTTTCTCTCCTTCTCTTACACTAAATAACTGCTTGTAAACTTTCCTCAACCCACCAACTTGAAGAATCTTTGCTCCCAAATTCAACTTCCCCTTCACTGTTTCTCTGAGCTTTTGTCCTAATCTCACTGCAACTTAACCAACCAAACAATGCAAACATGAGTTCATGGTCTCAATAATTTGATTGAAGAGCAATCGATTTTGAGTTGTTTAATGATATGTTGAATAATCTTTGGATTTGGTTTGATATTAAAGAATCATAAATTGTCTCTATAAGTTTCATCTTCCTCATCAGCAAGTAAGAGTTGCCTATCATGATACTCATTCAAACTAGATATTTGCATAGATCATTTCATAACTTTTCTTGAATAAAAGACGATCTAACACTCTAATGCTCTGAATGATTATTGTTAATGACAATTAACTTCTCTATCACTAACATAATTGGATCATTTTGTGTCAATAGAGGCGTTTTTACGTATATACTCAATAAATTTTCTCGAGAGACTAATGTCTAATTTAACTTACCATGTTCTCTAACTCCTTGTGCAAAACTCCCAACCATGCTCCTCCTGCTAACAACTGTATCCTCTCTACCTGCAAACATTTATAAAATTCTCTCCATTCAGCCACCATTTTCCTTCACTACAAATACCATATAGACATCTAGAGAAGCAAAGTAAAAGAAAGTTGAAGTTTTACATTGTTTTGTTGCCCGGGGTTCGCCATCGGGAGACTGGCCACCAACTGGAGCAGGCAACAGTCTCTTCAACGACTTCTCAACCGGTTGAAATGTCACGGAGCCAACTGGGATCCCAGCAACTTCTCGTGCCATCATAGCTTCCATTGTCTTTTACTTCTACTACTATGAATAAACAGAGAAAAGGAGAGTGAGGGTAGATGATCAATGTGCTTCCAACTCTCCATATATATATATATGTGAATTTGAAACTTAAAGTTCTGAGCTGAGTCAGCCATGGCCGTCCACCAAGATTATTAAAAGAACGGATCTCAGAAAAAGGTTGTTTTTGATAAAAAAAAAAAAAAAAAAAAAAAAAAGGATCATGAAAGGAGAGAAGATGATGTTGGGGTTGTGTAACTTTACTAACAAAATGGGAAGAGAGAAGAAAAAAATGGATAGTGGAATTGCCTTTTTGCAAAAGACTTAATAAGATGACGGTCTTTTTTTCTTTTTCCTGTCATGAAAGCATATTGATGCATTTTTAAACTATGCCTTAATTACTTTACCCTCTTCTTTAAGGAAATGTGTTTACATGTTTTGGATTAAGTTTTTAATGTTTATTTAAGTCTAAGTTTCATTTTGATAAGTTAGTTATTTAGAATAAAGTCACAAAGCATTATGCATTCTTTCCAATAAAAATTTAGAAAAGTACGGATTTATACCCTAATGTGAGATTGTATTAATTTAAATCTTGAACTAATAATTGTAATTATTTACTTTTTCTATTACATTCCATTTGAGAAAAACATCGCCTAAAACTTATAATTTTATCAATTAATTTTTTAAACTTTTATAAATTTATCAATTTAGACTTTTAGTCAGAATTTTTTATAATTTCATAAAATAGACATTTAAAAAAATCTGCATTGATAATTTTCAAAGGTAACCATAATGAAAGGTCAAATTGATTGACTTATGAAAATTCAGAGTTTAATTTACTCAAATCATTGTATTCGTCCAATATTGATTGAACAAAATCTAGGAAAGATGTAAATTGATATATTACAAAAAAAATTCAAAGTTTAAATCAATACAACTATTATTTCAGAGTTTTAGTTGATACAACTAAAAAATTTAAGAACATAAATTTATATTTGTCCTAAAAGTTCTCCAGTACATTAGTTTGGGATTATTGAAAAATAATCAAACAATTCATAAGGGTAGATGTTTCGATATAACTATTTAACGTCATTTAGGGTTTAGAATTATTTTATCCTTAAATAACTCAGTAAATTACTATTATGTGAACAATTCTTAAACATATATGAAAGCTTAAAACGATAATATTGCAACTTTTGAAAAAGTATAAATAATTTTAAAACAATGAACAAAGTTATGATTAGAAAAGTTATTTCGAATTAGAAAAGTTATTTCGAATTAAGAGTTGTCACGGAAATTAGTATGATAACATTAATAATATATATA
>JBBPDJ010000026.1:8121495-8135261 GCA_037974625.1 Cucumis cinereus
TATATATAAACTAATAAAGTTAGAAAGACAAAATTAGAAAATATTTTACAACTATATATGCAATCAACAACTATAATTAATTTAGCAAAATGTCTTAGAGAAATATGGAAGCAACTTTTGCAAATGGGTCCACTAAGGAAAGATATATATATATATATATATATATATATATATTTGAGGTGGCATAAGGACTTTTTGATGCAACCTTCCCATTTACTACCAATACAAAGAAAAAGAAAGGGAAGTTGTATGTATATGCTCATTTGGTTAAGTCATCCCATCCACTTCCTCAAATTACAATATCAACACATGATAAAGCTATCTATATGGTTCAAACCATTTCATGTGCAAAAGATTTGTATTTTCCCATAGTACATGCATAGATCTCAACTTTTTCTTTTTTCTGTGTATCCAAGAAAATTAAGCAAATACAAATCTTTACAAATTTTTTGGATGATGAAGTGTCAACCTGAACATAGCTCAATTGGTTAAGATATTGTACTATCGTCTTAAAACTTAGAAGTTCAAGTTTTCGTCCCACATGTTGAACTAAAAAAATTGATGATAATTAAGCAATAACTAATGTCTCGTTTGGTAACTATTTCTACTTCTTTTTTTTTAAAAAAAAAAAATTAAACATATAAATACTAATTCAATTTCTAAATTTCTTGTTTTGTTATCTAAACTTTCAAAAAGAGTTCAAAAAATACATTTACCATTAGTTTTGGATGAAACCCGCTAGTACTTTGTTTTAAAAATACCTGTAATTTTAAAAGTTTCAAAATGTCCTTAAGTTTTAAAAAAAAAAAGGAAAAAAAAAAGACTTTATCGTTAGTATTGTTGGATTTTATGTCCCAAAAAACTCGTGGTACTTATTAACAAAATATTTAACAAACTAATAGACTAACCTTAATCTTCACTTAGGCTACATTTACTAAGGTACTTAGGCCTCATTTACCAAGATAATGTGAAAAGTAGATTCCAATTTTGATTGTCGGTGTGTTCACCAACATTCTATAATCGCAATGAATGTGAAGCCTCACGACGAAATCTATAATCCCATTTAGAATGAGAGTGTGATCAATTTGATTATTATTGATCGATAAGTGGAACTCATCCCTCTCTTAATATGAACCTTTTAAGATTTTTTAGATTTTATCTTTACAAATCATCCACTTATTCAATTCTTATAGTCCATACGATTTTTGTTGTGTTTAAAATCTGTATCGGAGTTTGTATCTAAATGCTCATGTATCTGTATCTTTAAGATGAAATCAGTTAGGACATCGATGATACGAATTTTGATCTAAATATGAGTAATATCAATATGTACCTTATGTTGTTTTGAACCATGTAGTCCATTTTTTTTCTTGGTCAGTATGCCTTTGTATTGTGGATAGCTATGATACAGATATCAATACCAATATTGATGATCAATCATATCGAACCAACAATGAATGAACGAAGTTTGAGGAAAGTATACCAAGATGAAGGTAACGAAGGTCTCTTTACGATCGAGACTCGTTACAATTGACACATGAATCAGGCTTATTGCAGTGGATTTGAGTGAATTTTCATGTGGAATTGAATGCTGGAAAATTGGAGAAAGCACTTCTGAAATTGGACATCCTTAACTGTTTTTCCTTTGATTTCTCAAATTTGGTAAAACTTAAAAAAGAAAAGTGGGTCTCTCCTTTGTCTCTCACCAAAGTACACTACAACTTGAAAAATGAAACTTTATTTTTTATCTTTTTTTATTTTATTTTATGGATATTAAAGAAATTAAAAACAAAGCCTTTATGAGAATCATATGACATTGCTTCTCTTTTCCCACTTTGGAGGTTGTGTTGGGCAGCTCACCTCCTTCATTTTATTATTCTTTTTTTAGCTTTACCCTTTTTTTTTTTTAGTTTTCTACCAACTTCACAAAAAGAAAAAAAAAAAAAAAGAAAGAAAGAAATTATAGCTGTATACAATTAGATCAACCCAATCAATCACTTCCTCATGCATTTTACAACTTTTATAATCTTTAATATTCCATTTTCACTTTTGACTTGATAATATATTTTTCTCTTAGTGTATACATTTATAGTGACACGTGTGCGTTGCTCATTGATTTCGTTCTATTATTAAAGCATTCAAAAAGATAAAACTATATTTGTCAACTTGAATATAGATCAACTGAGTTCAAGACAAACTCACTCAAACGAGAGGTAAGATATTTGATACTCTGTCTACAGATTGTGTTTACTGCTTTCATATTGTAAGAAAATATTCACCAATCCAATTACTTAGGGGAGAAAAAGGTCGAAAGAAAGGAGACGTTCGGTGAACATTCATTTGGAAAGCTTGTAATTCTTAAAATATTATATCATCCAAAGAGAAAGAGAATTACGTTAGTTACATGAAGATGAAAGAAAAAAAGAAAAAAAAAATCAAACATTGCACGAATAGAGATTGCATGAAGGTGTAAGTTTTCATGATATCAATACTATAAAACTCTAACTTTGTATATAATAATAAAAGCTAAGATCTTTGAATTAAATAATTTTTCGAGTAACATAAGTTAAAATGGTGTATCTTAATCCTTAATAATGATCTTAATGAGACAAAGAGCGACCAACCCTTAGAGTTTTATTTTTACGTGTATAGACACTTATCATCTATGAAGTACAAACATAAATGTAGATACATGATACAAATACGATTGGATACGTCGATCAAATGATAGACTTTATTAGTCTATCACGAATAGACTCCGAGAGCTACACCTAAATTTTGTTACATTTGTAAAATTGTTTTACATTATGTATATTATGTATATTGAACTGCTTTTTTTTTTTAGACAAAGCAAATATAAAAATACTGAACACAAAGTTGAGCCTCTTTGTTGATATATTTCACCAATTAAACCAATCAATCTAAATATTGATTTTACGACTGATTCTTGACAATATTTACTCGTAAAAAGTCAACATATGGTGATGATATGATCCTCCAATAGATTTGGATGTAGACTTCTGAAGAATAAGGATGAAGAACTGAACAACATAACAACTTGCATTCACAAGAGAATTTGTACAATTGAGTAAATTGTAATGTGAATTTTTCCTCCCATTTCTGTTTCAATATCTTCCAAGCATCTAGCATTTCTTGCATTCTTGAGAGATCATATCTTGAAGATATTGAAGAGTTTTGTGATAATTTAAGAACCCCATAAACCAGAAGTCAAAATTATCCACTGTAACTATTTCCATGTACTTCTGTGAAGGCTTCTTCACATTCTCACTCTGATTGATTCTCTCTATTTTTCCTACTGGAATCACTACCTGCAGACAATCATTTCTTTCGAGTTTGAGAAAGCAAGAGAGGAAGAAGATGACGTCAACGATAGCAACAAAGAACAAGAAAGCAACTATTTCTTGGGTGAGCTTACCTTGTAATGGAATCTAATTAGCTCTCCTGAGGGGGAAGAGACTTTGATTGATCTGTCGCTGCAGAAGGCGATCTTATCTGTGGATATGAAGAGCAGCCCTGCAATGGGTCCAGCTGTGGTTGACAAATAGCAATGGACAGCCTTCAATAATTTTTCACCATCTCCAACATTAAACAATTGTTTGAAGATTTTTCTCAATCCACCTACTTGAAGAATTCTAGCTCCTAAGCTCAACTTTCCCTTTACAGTTTCTGTGATCTTGGATCCTAATCTCACTGCAGTTCCATCAAAACCAAAAAGTTTCTATCAAACTTCCATTCAAACATCTTACTTTGGATTGTAATACGTAAATCAAAGTACATCGATTTGTCATCCCAACTTTTTGTTCTCTTGAGAACACCATATCAGAGCATCTGAGAATCTTAATAATGAACAAATAATGTGTAGAACAACGAACTCACCGTGCTCTCGGAATCCATGCGCAAAGCTGTCTGCTCTTTTACCAAGCTTGTTCACCCTGCTAAGCATTGAATCTTTACTACCTGCAAAATGGAATTATTCTCAATCCAAAAACCCATTTCGTGTGCATTCATTCATTTATTAAAGCACAGGTTTGGAGGGGAGTACTTACATTGTTTTAATGCTGGATATTTGGTGTCTGAAGAGGGAATGTTGTATTGGCCAGCAAGATCAGGTAAGAGTCTCTGAACTGATTGCTCAACTTGTAATGCTGTTGATCCAATGGGAAATCCAATAACATGTCTCTGCAATAAAGTTTCCATATTTGATTAATGATAAAGAAAGTTCAGCTATTCAAATTCTCTTGATTGGAGTGGCTTGACCTCTGCAGCCACTCGCCTAGGATGTCCTTTACTAGCAATAAGCAAGGAAGATATGTTTGCTTAATGACTAGTGTATCATTCTTGGGTTCTCCCTTTATATTTAAAGGGATGGAAAATTGTAGGTGAATCTTACTTTCTGTTGTCTGAGTCATCCAAGATGCATCAGAAAGAATAAAAAAATTAAGAAAGTTGTGGAAAAGAAAAGGAGATCTTAGGTTTAGTTACTTTAGAAAAAGGCAAAACAGAATGACTTTTGAAATATCTTCCATCTCCTTAGAAAGCTTCGGAAGAAAGGCTAGTTTCTTGTAGAACAAGCCTTGTTCTAAGCTAATATGATCCTGGTACGTTGCAGTGGTGCTGAATGTAAATAAGTATAATGGAGAGCAATATTCCTTCTTTCTTGATTTTAGTATATTGAAATAGGGTGCTCATGTGATTTTAAAATTATCTCCCCAACAAAAAAACTCTCAACTTTCCAGCGTTATGGAGTTTGAGCATAGTAAAATGGAAAATGTAATGTCTGTCTACTCTGGTAACTTTACATAGGCAGAGTTTGGTTTTCTTGGAGGTGGGTAGTAGAAAAGTTGATAGATAAGTCACCTTTGCTTCCATTCATCATAACCGTAAGTGAGATTTTCACCTTATATGACTTCTCGTTCAATTCGTTCAAAGTCATTGGATCCTTTTTCTCATTGGAGAATCTCCTCCATTCTTCTATTCCATCTCGAAGAGCTATGAAGCACATATATTTCATGTGAGGCAAAGAATCCGTATCATATACGTATCAGATACCGATACTTTCAGATACTTCTCAAATACTCTATTTGGCATATCTGTTTTTATGCCGATGTATCTGACACGTATCGACACACGATTCAACGTACTTTTATGATAACCTTTATCTAAAGGAAGAAAAAATAAGCACTTATGTAATATATTCCAACTCAAAACTAAACAACTCATTTAAAATGTCTATTCTCTCGTCTGAAACTAAAAGGACGAAAATAAATAAAAGACAAACCAAATCTTAAAATCATCTGATCGTCATTATCACATTTGAGCCCCCACAAAGTTTTGTAAAATACAACCCTCTTGAATATAATCAATAATTTAACAAAGAAGTTATTTGTTTATCTTCATACTTGTTCTCTTTTTTATTGCATTCTATTGATTATTGTACTTTCTTAATTTCGATACTTTTTACGATTGTGTTTGTATTGTATTTCGTACCATGGTCATTAATTTGACATTTTATGATTTTTCGTGGATTAAGTGAATTACATTTAGTTTCTTTAGGTTAAATTTTACCTATATCCTAGATTTTTTAAAGAATAAAAAGTATTTTCAAACGTATCGATATCTTAATTTTTTTAGATTGACTTATCGTCATATTATATTGTATTCGTATCTTGTATATGTGTATGTGCTTCATAGCCGAAGAGTGATTAAGACCAATTCAGTCATGTTTACATTCATTTGGAATATGGACTCTTCTACGTCACTTTCAATTTACTTAATTTTTAATACTCGAGAACCAACCTGATAGACTTTTTCTGTTTTTCTCTCCTAAGAAAGAAGTTGCATTAAACCTCAAACAAGAGAGTGAAAACATCCATCCTACAAAGATCCTCAATCCATTGAGGGAGAGAATCAACCCAACAAAAAGAGTCATTTAAGAAAGGGTATATTTAGCAATCTCATACGCTGCTTAGTTAGAACATTAACCAACATGGATTCTGATGACACCATTTAGAAAACAAAAAAAAAGTATTGGCTTTCTTAACCAACTCCTACCCCCACCCAAAAACTAATAATAGTAAGAAAAAGTTAGCTCTTGAAAATAGATCCCAAGACAACTTTTGAATCATACCCCTAAAGTTTCCTACTTTCCCTCAATTTGAAATGGTGAGGCTATGATTTTGAAACCTTTTGAGCTGGACTATTAGCTTTCTGATGCCAGCTGACTTTTCATACCAGCAATGGAAAAAGAAAGAAGGAAAGAAAGGTCTATGCAGAGCCCAATTGGCAAAACTAACACACAGCACATGCTAAAAGGCATAACACGGTTGCATAGTTTTTATCAGAAATGACATTTGATATTATATTTTTCAGTACAAAAATCTCAGTTGAACTACCTAATGTAACCGCTGCTTTCTCCTCCTCTGAGTCTGACACACTCACCATAAAAAATAAAGGTTGTAAGCATGACATTGAAGGTGACAAAAGTAGTAGGATTTACATCAAACACATGGTGTGCAATGCAAGATCACAAAAGATATATTTCTGTTTCGTTATGGGTAATCAGGGAATCTAATTCTGATCTTAAATTCATCCCAAACAGTGTTAATGGGTCCTGATCATTAGAAAGAACTAGAAAAAAGGGGGGAAATCCAAGGATGATTCAAGTCGGCAGGTCAAAAGAAGAAAGAAAAAAAGGTGGAGGGAGAGAGAAATTCAGGACCTTATTTGAGAAGAAGATCAAGAGGATCCTCATGCCGACTTGGAAAGTTACCATCTTTTTTGGATGAATAATTTGCAACTATACTCACCATCGTGATGTAGAATGAACCGATCAAAATGAACTAAATTATTATAGCAAAAATATCAATTTATCTGTCATTTAAAACAATTATTTTTCAGAAATGATTTTAAATTTATTTAAAATAGATGTATTTAAACGCCCTTAAAATTTAAGCATTTTACGATTGAAAATTATTTGTAAATGACAACATTTTAGAAACTATCAACTATAGACACAGATAGACTTCAATAGTAAGAATATATCAGTCGCTATCATTCATAGATTCTAAATTTTTTTTTGCTATATTTTGTAAATATTAAGTAACTAAAAATACTTTTATGGATTATAAATATATTAGAGGAATTCAAATTCTATCAACGATAGGTATTGATGGATTTCTATTGATGTCTATCAATATTAGTAATAGAAATCTATCGATGTTTATTAATGATAGATCTAAAATCTTGTTATATTTTATAAATATTTTAGTTCATTTTGCTATATTTAAAAATGTTCTAATATATTATCAATTACATTTTAAAAAATTATTTGAAATGTTATTTCTGAATGGAAGGATAAAGATATAATTTGAATATATATTATAGTTTGTGGTTCTCTCACTTATTACTAAGTTTGGGTCACATTCATTAATGGAAATAAAATGAAAAAATGAATGGGAATGAAAACAAAATTTGTTTAATATTGTTTGGAAATTGCTAGACTCAGTCAATTATCATACAGTTCCAAATAAGTCAATATTATTCTCCAAAAATAATTATTATAATAATTCATATTTTGTACATCATATAATTCAATAATAATAATAATAATAATAAACTCACAACTTTGTAAAATTGATGTCACAGCCCAGCTCTTCATTATTATTACTCAGAAACTGTTTGGAAACAGCCATAAACAACTGTAATACAAGAAGATTACAACATCCAAACATTGATTCTTCTTTGTAATAAAATATTCTTAAATCTGAAACTTTATGAACATTACTTCAAATTTTTTGCCCAAAAAAAAAAAAAGAAAAAGAAAGAGTTCTAGTTCTATCTCTATCACAAATAATGGGAATTGAAAGTTTTTCAACCCAGAGAAAGAAAAGAGAGAGAGATGTAACAGAAGATGTCCTATTCATTCATAACTGCTTACCATTTTTTGTTCCATAACTTCCTACTGCCTATACAGAAACTTGTAAATTTTCCTCCATTATGGCTTTATTTTTGCATTGCCAATTAGAGAAGATAATTGAAAGATTGAGAAGAAAAAAAAAAATGGCATTCCCAGCATCCAATAATTTGTATATTACCTATGAGCAGACGTGTGAGGCATTGGATATGTCATTGGGCCCATGTTTACGGGTGCACCAGGAACCACTGTGCCGGCCACTGGAGCTCGGACTCCATATGCCATATGAGCGGGAGCAGGGAGACTGACAGGGGTGCCAACAGCTGAGACGAGTGGACCGCCCACTGGCTGTCCCATTGTTGGACCACCATACATTCCCCCACCAGGAGGACCAGCTGCAGATTGAGGAGGCTGTTTTGTTGTTTTTCCAGAGGGAGCTGCTCCAGAGCCGTTTGCTTGACCCGTGATCGGCCCTTGAGCGGCTGAGATATCTCCATTTGTAACACTGGTGATATCGTGGATGCTGGACCGCCTCCTTTCTTTGTTCATTGAGTTCAAACGGATGAAGTATTTTTGTGCATGGCTTGCCACTTGAGTAGGTGTTCTCGTCACGACAAAGTTTCGGGATATACTCCGCCAGTCTCCTTTCCCGTATTTATCGAGACCAAGTAGAAATAATCTGTGTTGTCAAGCATGGAGGAGTTTAAAACTTTAAGGCAGATGTTACAAAGAAAGAGAAACACATGGAACATACAAATACTTCCAACTTCTAAAGTTCAGCTTTATAAGGCCTCAGAAAAACTTTAAGGCTATAAGAGCTTGACATTTACAAGCCATCGACTCATAACGTTATTCATAAGCCTAAGGTTTTTCTAAAACAAAGAAAAAGACGAGGGAAAAAAATAAACAGATTTACCAAACATGTTTCACTAGTTCTTAAACCAGTTTCTATAAACAATTTGAGCACTCAACACACAGTAAGGCGTCAGTGTTGGGCACAACATTGAATGTATCAAATCGTTATATGCATTTAAAATTTAAAACGTGTCTAATAAGTCCCTAAGGGAATGTTTGGCCTCCAACTTCAGTTGGTGGAGTGGACTAGTTTGGGGCTAATATTACTATTATTAGTTGGAAACCAACTACTATTATAACCTATGATAAACTATCATAATACTATTTCTAATTCTTTTTTTTTTTTGTTAGCGTGTATTTTTCTATCCAAATTAAAATAGTTGTATCCCAAACACATCCTATAGGACCACTTACTATAATAACCAACTCAGTGCCCCAAACATCTCCTAAATGTTTGTTTGTGTCTAATAAGTTCTTAACATTTAATCCAAAAGCTAAATGTCAGACTCCTCAATAGGACATTTTTGCAAAGAGCTTCCGACAAGGACGTTTGAGTCAGTCAAAGAAGGCAATATGAAGAGTTATCAACAGACAAATCTTCTAAGAATTGAGAAATAAATGCAACAAATTTGGAATAATATTAAGGTGTTGATAAATTTAATTTATCGAAACCCACTAGCTTAAGATTCGAGTCAATCGGTGATTTAACATGGCATCAGAACACGAGATTTTCCGTTCAAACCTATGTCATTGCCTCCTTACTTAATTAATTTCCATTTGTTGGGTCATTTACAAATTTTCAAGCCTCCAAGTGAAGGAAAGTGTTAAGTTTTGATATAATTAAAATTATCACAACCCACCAACTTAAACTTTTTGACCAAATGATGATTTAACACTAAATCAGGAAGAAAACAGGCTGAAATGAAAACTCTTTAACTTACATCAAAATGCAGGATTCTTTCCTATTCACTGCTCATAAAATGCCTACTGGATTTGAAAAAACACTATCTTGATGCAAGTGTTCATACGCATCAAATGGTTTCTGCATCGATGTGCTTAGGTTCAGTTGCATCGACTATAGCTAGAAAGATCAGAATTTACACCATGTTGGTGGAACACAGAAGAACCAAGAAGCAGACTTAGCCACAATAAAACTGAAAATCTCATCATAAACTTTCAATAAAAGCAGGATGGATTTCAACAGGTATGGAGGTGGTTTCAAAAGAAGGGCATAAAGAAACTAACTTTATTCCAATAACTCAGCTGAGCCCCTCCCAAGTCCCAAGAATGTTTCCAACTAGATTTTGGCAGTACATGTTTATTAGAATAAACTCCAAAACCTAATAACAACAGAGCAATTTTGGACAGCATCACAACGAAACAGACATACATGACATTTAAAACTTCGGGTTACAGCTGCTATTTGTCATCAATATGCTACTAAACCTTTGTTTGTCTGAAGTAGGACAAAAATCAATTCTAAGTAATTGAGTTTGAGAGACCCGAGGCATGGTTGTATCGTGTAACCTTAATAGGATAGAAAAAACCTAAGGCAGGAGGAGGTTTACCGAGGCAATTAGTGTTTCATCAGACATCAGAGACATATACCTAACAGAGCATTAGAAATAGCACATTCTCGTGAGCTCAGGTAGGGGTTTAGGAGAGGACCGGTCTAACTCGACTATGCTATGATAATATAGTTTGTCATCCATGGACTCAAACTAGTTCCATGAAAACAAGATGTTTGTGTCAAGGAGAAAGAAACAAAAGTAATCTGATTAACAAAACAGTAACCAAACTTTTGACTTTCATAAGATACCATATCACAGCTTCTATGAGAAGGACGAGGGAGAGAAGCATAAACATAAAGAGTCAATTCACCTGTGTTCATCCTCTGTCCAAGCAATCCCTTTACGGCGTTCTTGATCTGACCTTGAAGTCTTACTTCCATGATTTGAATCACCATTACAGTTCCCAAAATGGCCATTCTTCTTAGTTGTTCCTTCATCACCAGCATTGTTGGCTGAACCATCTGAAGAAGAACTATAGGAAGGGAGAGGCACACAACCCGATTCAATTAGATTAACATCCTCAACTAAGAGCTCATAGTGATGTTTAATCTCTTCTATAGTTTTCCCTGGTACATCGACTGCAATTTTCTCCCACCGATCCGAATCATCCTCGGGATGACTTGCAAGTGCATTCTCAAATGCCTTGTCCTGTTCTAAACTCCACAAGGAGCTACTTCCTGCTTCATCAACAGTCATCTGGCCTTGTTTAAGTCTGCTGAGCAGAATTAGCCACTAGAAGAAGAAGAAAAGAACCAGCTTCACCCAACTGTACCCTAGTGTTCCAAAATTGAGGTTTCTAACTATACAATTTTTTGTTTCCTAAGTCTAAGAGAAGACTGAGTTTCCAGAACTGATTTATGGAATTGGGACTTTGTTCTATCTCACGTAGATGCAACCGATAACGAAGATTCAGGTTGGGGAAGCAGATAAGGCTTCAGATCCCGGAAGTTACTTCGTTTTCGGGAAGGCGAAGACGAAAACACAAAGAGAAAGCTTGGAGCAAGTTGAAACCAGAGAGCAGGCTAGAGAAAAAGTAGCAAAAACCTGTAAAGTAGAAGAGGATTCTCAGTGTTGATTTGCTTCACAGAACAAGAACTCGACTCTTGTGAGCAGCTGACCTATTGAAAGAACGAAAAGGCAACAGAGTTCAGTTGGACCATAAGAAATATCTGATGCCATAATATCAAAAAATAATAATACTAATAAATATAACAATAATAATAATAATAAAATAAATTGTCAGTTTTCTGTGAGGCATTGAAAATTAATGCAGTCATGATATAAACAAAGTGGTAATTAAAGCTTTGAATTGCGAAATTTGAAAGGGACATTGGAGAGTAACAAACATAGAGGAAACAACCCAGAAGTTCATGAAGGATAATAAGAGGGGAAAAAGAAAAAAAAAAAAAAAGGAGTCTTCTGATAGATACAAAACAAAAAACTCAATTACCAAAGCCAAACATGTCACAAAGCTTTTTTAACACTTGAGGTCCACCAAAGTTTATCCCCTTCCATTTCAGATTCTCACAATTCAACAGTAACACTCAATTTTTACAGCAAATCATAACTTATCATAAGATTGTTTCTGCTACTTAAGCAGATGGGGTGGAATCATTTGAGGAAAGAAGAGAAAAGAAGTCCAAAAATAGAACCTATCTTGAATATCTATATGTATATGAATGAAGTAAAAGGATGTGTTAGGTATTGTCGGTTTCCAAAAACAAAAAACCATAAAACCCCAAATTGGATTCAATCAAAATGAAAGGATTTCAGTTTTAATGAAGCTAAGTTCAAAAGGGGTTTTCGTTTATGAGAATCTGAATTCAAAAAATAAACAGATTCACAAAAAATCCATAAAACCCACTTCTTAATCATAAAAAACAGCTCGAGAAACCACTGATTTTAATGAAAAGAAGAACAAAACCCACCTCCAAACCCTCGTGTTCTTGCTTTCAAAGCCTAAAAAAATCAATGATCGAAGCCAGAAAAAACCAACAAAGGAGAAACAAGACTAAGCGTATAATCACCAAGATTTTGACAGTTTAACCAAAAATCCATCCAAAAAACAATGAAACCCAGTACTCATTTACCTAGCAAAGTAAGAATCGGAGCTGAAATGTCCAAATTACTCCATCAACAATCACAGTAAAAAGAGAAGAAGACAACAAAATCCCAAAAACGTAAAGCTTAATTACACCCATTATCTTACATTTCACTACAAGCTTTAGTGAGAAATCAAAGAAAAGACAAAGAAAGAGCAGAAATCGAATCAAAAGAGAAGAAACAACTGGGAAAGTCCAGAATTAAGATAAACACAGGAAAAAAAAAAAAAGGATGAAAAACACCATATGTTTTGAAAAGGGGCAATAAAAAACCCTCAATAATGTTGAAAAATTACAAAGGGTAGAGATAGAAATTACTAGAGAAAATGATGGGTGATGTTGAGAAATCCACACAAGTGAAGAGGGGTAGAAGGAGGAGAAAGAACAGTGAAGAATGGGGTTTTTTGGTCCCATTCCATACAGCTAGGATTGAAAATGGCTCAACCCCAAGTTGACAAAACAACCGAATCTGAATACTCATTAAATATCTGACGCATCAAAAAATATGAGAGAGAAAAACAATGAACAATGGAAAAAAAAAAGTTTTTAACTTTTTTCTTTTCTTTTCTTTTCTTTTCTTTTCATCCAAACAGAAAACCAAAACCAACCAACCCTGATTTCCAAACTTGGGTATGGATCAGTTCTGGTTGTTAGATTTCTGGGTTTGACTTTTCTGTTTTTGTTCATCAAAGTTGCTCAATATGGAGCCCAACCCCATCACCAAATCAATACAAAGCTAAGATCTTTTTTGATGTGGGTCAGTGAATTATGATCCACCACCACCATCATCATCATCATCATCATCATTATTCATAATGGTGAGTTTTTTTTTTTTTCTTTTTTTCTTAAATTTTTACGGCAAATCCATAAATTGATCAAGTAGAAGAAGAAGGCATAGGCACTTAAGAAAAAAATCTTAATACTAGAAATTTCTTACGATGGAACTAAGTTGCATTAGAGCTTAAGAAATGGACCAATAATTGACGAATAGATGAACAAATGGTCAAAATTCACGGACTAAGAAAGCACATGCCTACCCAACAGTTCATCATGTTGCTTCCTTTGGCTTCTCATTTTCAATTTTTTTAATGCGTTATGTATGTTTTTGGATTGAATTAGATTCTGTGGAATAAATTAATTAAAGTTGTTTCTACCAAAAAAAAACAAAAAATAAATAAATAAAATTATATGTAATTCAGATTTTATTTTATGTTTCTAAAAGTTGAATGTATTCTGATAATTACCTATTTGACGTGTTGTAAAAATTGGTTTTGAAATTTGTGGTGGGGAAATTTCTCAATATAT
>JBBPDJ010000026.1:8149751-8177587 GCA_037974625.1 Cucumis cinereus
ATATATATATATATATATATATATATAAGTTTAGGGTTTACGATTTATGTATATGTATATTTGTATACGTATATATAATCATATAAGATAACCAAATGACTATATCACAAGATTAACTAAAATTGGAAAAAAATAATAATAAAAGGTAATCAAATAACAATCAAAAGGTAATCAGATTAAATGATTATCTCGAAAGGCTACTAAAATTTGCAAAAATTAAAAAGTATAAAGTGACAATCAGATGATTATCTGAGAAATCTAACTAAAATTGGATTAAAAAAAGAGAGTAGAAGGTAATTAAATGACAATAAGAAGATAATCAAATTACTACCTCATTTATTTTGTAGTTGTGGTTAAGCTTCCAATGGTCATTTTCCATAACGACAATGTTATGTAGATTACAAAAATGGATGGTAATCAGAAACTACTTAGTAATTGACAAAAAAAAATGTAAGGTAATCATATGAAAATATGATGGTAGTTAGAAACTACTCAATAATTGACAAAATATGGAAGGTAATGAGTTGATTATTGGAAACTACTTAGTAATTATTAAAAAAAAAACGTAAAGTAATTAGATAGCAATCGATATCATTTGCTATTTAATAACAATCAATATTAAATTAAATAACAATGAGATGACAAATCAGTATCATTAACAACAGTATAAGATAGCAATCAGATAGTAATCAGACAACAATCAATATCATTGATAATTAGTAGTAATCAGATGATAATCGGATAACAATCAGACAATAATCTAATGTAGTTTCGCATTTTTAACTATGAGGGCATTTTGGTCATTCGACAATTTCAATTGGGTTGGGCTTGTTTATTCGTCATTCCTACAAATTTTAAAGTGTTTGGTCATGGGCTCAATTTTTATTTTATATTGGAATATTTGGTGGAATGGCAAAATTAGGAGGGGTAGAATGAATTTTGGCAAAATCTGAAATTAATAAGAATTTTAGCAAATTGATTGATAATCATGTGCATTGTTTTTATGATATTCCAAATTTATCATAATTGAAATCAAATAATTTATTTAAAATATATTGACAGAATTTAAATAGATTGTAACTATTTTACTAAATCTCTAATGTTTTATTTTTAAAAATGTCTTTTATTTATAATATCATATATCTTTTACAAATTTATATTAATACTATACAAATAATTGTTTTTAAATATTATACCATATATCTAGATTTGCGTGAAAATAAATTCTCTTCCCCATGCCACTTCCCTTTCACACACCACTTCCCCTTCCCCTTTCCCACGCCACATGTGTATTCCAAATCAATCTTCGTCGGCCACCTCTTCATCTCCGTCGATAACCGTCATCTGTTTGGCCCAATTTAGACCTTTTATTGTTGGAATATTTGATGGAATGACAAAATTAGAAGCTTTTCACTTGCCTCCTACTATGGATACTCTCAACACATTATGAAACCTCATGATTTTTTTATTATTGAAAATATGGATAAGGTATTTTTAGGGGCATTTTAGTCTGTTGTTAATTCGTGATTAATAATTTTAAATTTATTTTTCATTTTTATAATTTTAATTTTTTTTGTTATCTGTCAAAAGTAAATGTTAAATTTTGCTATATATCAAGTCGACTCTTTAAAAATTCGGGTTGATCCAATCCAACTTGAAATTCTAATATTATTAATATATATATATTATAACTTATAAATATTATAATTCACACATATTGGTGTGAAGTTTGTAATAGATATGTTTAATTTAGATATTTAACATTTGAGTTTTATGAAATTTAGTTGTTAATATGTTTCGTAGACAAATTTAAGTTAATAAAAAATATACTTAAAAAAAAAGAAAATAAATAAATAACCCAACCCAACCCGAATTTTAAGAGTTGGGTTGGGTTGAAGATCCTATTTAGATCATTTAGATTGCCAATTTGACCAAAAAAATCTCTCTAATTCAACCCATATATACCCCTATGGTTACTGAACCATAGCCCAAACCTTTAATTTTTATTAATTATTTGAAAATCTTATTTGTTTGTTATCAAAAATCCTTTACAAATACAATTTTTCTAAATGTAAAATTCAAAGTTACAGTTTGAAAAGCAATTGATTTCTTTGTCTTTTAGATTTTGAAAAGTGAGTCTACTTGGTATCCAATTGAGTTTTCTACTTTCTTTTTCTTTTCAATTTTAAAATCGCTTTTAAAACTGTTTAAAGGGAATTTTGGAAAGGGAAATTTTTCACTGTAAACCCATGCTACTTCCAATGGTGAAGGTGTCAACCTCCTCCTACATGTCATAGGATTGAGGTGAGGAATTGAATCCCTAACCTCCCGACAAAATTTATGTCAATATCATTAAGTCAAATTCACTTTTGATAGGTCATAGATGTAATCCTTACAATCTATTGTTTTCAAATATAACAAAATGAATCAAATTTTATAAATATAGCAAAATATCAATGTCTATCAGTGATAGACACTAATAGACAACTATCATCTAACATCTATCACTAATAAACACTGATAGATAATCTATCAATATCTATCACTGATAGTTGTCTCATTTTTCTGTTAGTCGCACTTCCAATTATTTTAATTTTGACCACTATGATTATATTCACATTTTGTATAGCAAATTTGTAAATGCATTCTAACTTTTTTGTTTTTTTGGTTCAACATATGTGGGATAGAACATTCAAATTTCTCGCCTCTTTAGTAAAAAATAATTGTAACCAAAAATCAAATTCAACATCATATTTGAAAAGGCAACAAAAATTTAAAATTACAGACACCTGTTCTAACTCACTTTTCAAAACTCTATACTTCAAAAGATAAATATAAAATTGAATAATTGATAATTTTCTATCCAGGAAGAATAAATTAGTAACAAATAACAATTAAATGATAATTCTATACCAAGGACATTGAACTTAGCAAAACTATTTGCAATCAAATAAAAGTCTATAATCTAAGGTGTGGAATCAATGTCATCTTAGACAAGATGAGGGTTTCACATGCTACAAAAAGAGGGATACCATATGGGCAAGCCATAACTGAAGAAGATTAACCCATTTCTGACCACCATGCCAGAGAGATTTCCTCCAAGTTGTTGCCTAAGACTTCAAACTCTGTATCCTGATTCCATGTTGCGAAAGAACTCCGTTTTCTTCTACCGCTAACCCTATCGACTATTCGACTATTCCTGCAACAGCAACAAACATCAAGACTGATCTTGTCTGTGGAAGTTTGTTAAATAGAGGGAGGTGTCCATACATGAAAAAACTTAACGAAACTCGTCGTGGAAATCATAATCGTCCTCATCATCTTCGTTGAAAATGGCACTGTAAAATACGTAAGGATGATCAATCATTTCTGTCAAGGTGAGACGTCCATCTTTATCTGCATCGGCCTGAAAAATAAAGACAGAAAGAAGTTGTTAATCAACAAATGTAGTTGCTCCCTCTGGAAGAAAAAAATATTTTCCAGGCCTAGACTAATTCAAGATCCTATGGTAATGCTTTCCCATTTAGACAACAAACATTAGCAAGAAAGTCCTTCAACGTAAAATGATAAGATAAAATGATGACGTACAATATCTTAATGTTCTGAGGCTGAGAGAACACTTGGTCTATCTGACTAAAATCAATGAGGAACACAATAACATTAACAATTATGCTATAGTTTATTGAGTTAAAAGTCGGGTGCAATAGATTCATAATGAAATCTGAAAACGATTAATTAACAAACTGAAAAAAAAAAAACATCCCCCAAAGTAGACCAAGTGAATCTACCATTTGATAAAGGAACTTCCAGATAGAATAATCATTCAGTCCACAAAGTGCAAACAGAAAACAATTGGTGTAATGGTTGTGTTTTAATATGACCGATTTTACTACTCCTAAAATGATTTTTACACAATATCTTATATATGATGGGAGGTCGGTCGGTCTAGTAAAAATTAAAATGACAGTACACGAGTATAAAATAATCCATTGATACCCCAGCAAGCTCTCATTGATAGAGGAAAAGAAAGAGTAAATTGTTTCTACAACCATACATAAGAATTATCAGATGTTTGTTGATGACATTAATATGTGCCACAATATCCAAGAATAATCAATATCTCAATCGTAAAAGTAAAGCTAAAAAATTCATCGAATTTCGTACGGGTTTTAAGATTCGTCATGGATGAGTACCTGCTGTATGATATATTCTGCCTGTTGTTTTGCATAGTAATGCTCGGATGGGTGAATTTTTCCAATTATAGGTAACAGCTCTTCATCAGACAGGTGGCTATGGAAAACAAAATTTAGCACAAAAAAGAAAAAAAAATCCTTAAAGCTGCCAAGGAACTCTGCAGTTAAAACAAATAAGAAGTTGTCCACATTATAAATAAAGTTTGGTTACCCGTCATTATCTTTGTCTAGCACCGCAAACAAGTTTCTAGCTGGGCCATCCCTGGAATCTTCAGAATGATGTGAAGAATTGTGATTCTCGTCATAATTTCTCACCATGTCAAATAGTCCATGGAAAAACTCGTTGAAGTTTATCTTTCCATCCTTGTCTGAATCTCTCTCCCTATAAGGCCAGTCACCAATTGACTAGTTAGCAAAACCGATGAAAGCCAACCCCCAAAAATATAATAATAATAATAAAAGGTAGCGCCCTTCCAAATACACTAATTCTGGTTCTAAGATAAGCACAAGTAGATGCTATACATAAATGTAAAAGCTCCTTCGTTTTGCTTTGATTTACAGATTATTTTTAAGAAACATTTCATTGAAGCAATTAAATGATATATAAAAGGCTACAGATTTGGGAGTGCATACACTGACAACAAAGATTTCTTGAGAATGGCAATAGATTTATTTACAATAACAAAAATACGTTTCGCATGTTATAAGGGAAAAATATTTGTTTGGATGCAATGTAAATTTGTTATTTTTACGTAGTAAGTGAAATGTATCATTGCCATATGTGTATCTCTACTCTAAAAAAAAAAAAAAAGACTAAAAGTACGTTTTTCATTGTGGGCTCAAGCTTACCCAAACATTTTCAGGGAACTGTTGGAGAGGGATATCTGCCATTCGTCAATTCTCAAGATTGAATATTTTAGCCAGACACCCAGGACTTGGTTTCAAAAGCATTGTATGCTTGATACCCAAACCAACAACTAAGATTTCAAGTTTCTGGAAGGCTCAGTTACAATGAAGTTGTTGAATATGATATCCTCTCCAATTGGTGAAAGATTTTAGATCCAGTGATAGACAGTAAACCAGACTATCGACTCATTGCGCTTCAAATTTACTACAAAGTCAATTATCAACTTCCTAGAACTGACAGATATGCTTAGAAGAGGTACCAAGTCAGCTCAAAGGAAAAAAAGGGAATACTCTTCGGTAAATTTTTTCTTGGACCTTGATATAGAGCTCCCTTTATGCTCGTATGCCTCCCAATTGATATGCTTTTAAGCATGGAAATTTAGAAATCCTGTTTCTTCAGTCTTTTTTTTTTTTCTTTTCTCTTAAGACGGGGAGAAATAAAAAGTAAACAAAAAATGAAATTGAAAAACAATCAAAGTAACTGGTGCAATCCAATTCTTCATCTCCTAGCTTCTCTCATGCTGCCATCCTCTTCCAGCCAAGCCCGTTTTGTCCTTGATTAGCTAAGAGAGGGGACTGATGCCAACAGGTCATCACTACTACAATGGAAGGAAAGCATAATCTATCTATCCCAAGTGAAGTCGACAGAATGTTTCTTTTTATAAGGAACAACGATAGGGGTTATGGACAAACGGAACCTCCAACTATCTCTACAATGATATAATATTGTTCACATAACTCCACTTTGAGCATAAACCCTCGTAGCTTTTCTTTTATACCCACCCAGAAGTTTCATAATAATAGAGATGGTTGTCTTCACTTATACACCATGGATCTCTTCCTTTTCTAACTAACGTGAGACTTCGTTTGCACCTAATAATAGGTATACTCAGAATTTCATAAAAGAGAAAAGGCCACAACCTAAGGGCCAGAAGCCTAACCTAAAAGCTACAAAAGGAGGTAATTAAAGAACCTAGGTGAACGGAGCCTTCCAATCAGAAATGTCTACGATGATAAGAGAGGCAATCATTCCTAAGCCTTCAGAAGGATTTTAATGGAAAGACGATAACTTGATAAGATAGGGGATCAAATCAAGAGGGAAGAATAGATCCTTTCCAATGAAATAACCAATTAGAAAGAACGAGCAGGACGAAGACGCACTACATAAGAAATAGGTCTGACTTAGAACAGTTTGAAGTAAATGGTGCAAATAGGTTCGGAAACACAGGCAGTCATTTTGAGTAGATCCTTCCATGACAACCAGTTAAAAGTTCTTGAGGAATCCACAGATCCATTAGAAGAAGATGTCTATTAAATCCTTTGACACTGCTTAGATGTTAGAATGCTGGGTATAGACAGAGAATAGGGCAATAGTTTTCACCAAAGTTCAGAAGAAGAAAAGAAATATGTGAAAGGACGGTTGAATTTCCCTCACGTGATCAACGGCTAAAAATTAGATGAAATAACCAAAGTTGAGTTTTAATGAATGTACATAGAAACAACTAACTCAGCTAGGTGAAATAGAAGCTTACATTAGAGTAAAAGAGAATGCTCTTAGATTTGTACCAGCTGAAGTCAAAATCCAAAGGATCAATGAAGAACAGTCCACATTTCAAACAACGACGTAATATGAAGAATAACGCTTATGTATAGATAACCAGGACTTCGTGGAAGTTAAAAGTCGCAATAATAGATAAACAAACTTGTTTCTGGTAGACAAGAGTACTTACATCCCGACGGTTTTCATATTTCCCTAGTAACCCAAGTACTCAACCTAGAAAACCAGCCAAATGATGATTCTACTCCAGATTTGGGTAAGACAAATTCTGTCCGATGGAAAAAGAAAAACCATCCTCAGTCCCATCAGACAAGATGCCCAAGCAAATAATGAGTTAAATTGGTTCACAAAAAAAGAGAAACGCACTAGCAAGGCACGTGAAACTTTAATGCAACCAGCCAATAAAAATTAGTGAACTACGCTTTGCAGCCTAAACTCCTTTGAACCTTCTCTTTGAAAAATTAGAACATGTGGCTAAAAGTAAAAAAACTGCCGCCAAAGATCACCGGAGCTTCATCTCCAATGCTGGGAAGCCTGATTTCAGAAGGCCTCTCTCTAATAAGGAGATGAATGATATGATTGCCCTAATGCAAATCACAATTAACCACTATGATAAACAGCTGTGGACTTAAGAGAAGAGCACATTTTTCTCTTGTGACATTGTATTTTTTGGCATTTAAGGAATAAAAAAATCCTTCCTTATTGAAACTTCTCAAATCTACTGGGCACAGAGGCACCACCAACGCCAAGAGTTAACATTTTTTTTTTTTTTTTGCAGATTTTACTATAGGACTGGGAGGATAAATCTAGCTTGGGTCTTCAAAGATGTAAATCATTATTGGGCTTTCTCTTAGTTGTGGTTTTATGTGCTTGAGAAACAAAAACCTACATTGCTATATAGCCCAAATCTTCGGAACTTTAGTAGATAGTTTTGGTGTCCATTGGAGTTTCTACTCTACCTTCAGGCAACCTCCACACCAACTGTTTTTTGACAACTTTTTGAGGAAAGCCAATATTCTTCGGGAGAAAGATTCAGAGCTTTTATTTATGCTTTATGCTCTTTGTATAACCCTCATATACTTAGAGCATTAGTCTCTTTCATTTTAGATCTATATGAATAAAGAAACTTGTTTCCTTTAAAAAAAAAAAAAAAAAGAAGAAGAAGAAACGAAGAAAGAAACCATAAATTTTCTCAAAAAATGCTTGGGAGAGAGAAGAATGTTCCAGAATCCATTCAATATAAAGCTTCCTTTTGATGTGCAAGACAAGTTATTTTGTAATTTCGTTTTATGTCAACAGCAATTGGAGAAGGTTGCTGTGATCCCGCTTGACTTGTGAATGAATTTTCTATCGCCCTATTTTCTACTTTTGTCACCTTAATGGTATCTTATTTGCCGGTAATAAAAGAACATGGCAACAAAGTAAATCTTGGGAACAAGTGGAGGGTTGAGGGGATAATTATCTGAAAGAGTTTTCCCATATTATACCAAGCAGCTGGTTTGAAGATGTACAATCTTAGAGACAGTTGGATGGAGAAGAATAATTGTAGGTTCTGAATTTTTTAAGAGCCTTGAACCAAAGAAAATTTGAAGATTGACTGCGACTGATTCGAAGACTTCCACTAACTATCCCTCTTCCTTAGATTCCTAACAAGCAAACTCTCAAATCAGGGAAGGAGATTCATCAAGCAACTTTTCCACTGATGACTAGTCATCCACTTCTATATCTAAATGCAATTCCCTTTATTTCGAGCAGTCTTCCCAGTTCCCACAATGGATGAAAAAAATTACAACAAACTGTTCATTCATGTTTGAAAAACACTGTTCAAAGCAAAAGACATCTCTTTCTTGATTCAGTGTGCTGTATTTTTTTTTCCCTCTCTTGCAGGTGTTCTTGGAAGTGGAAACTATATATCATCATCAGATACTGATGCCATTTGGAGTCCTTCGATCTTAGACTGTGAAACTGCCTTTAGGAAGTTGGAGCATAATATTGTACATTGTTTTATCTTCATTACGATGCTTATGTTTGTTGTTCATTGACAAATGGTAATGAGAACTTATTTTTGTACGTTTGCAACTTTTTGATACAATGTCAGTATGAATATCTATCATTACACTGTTATGGAATCGAAATAGAATCGTAATATTGGTTGATTAAGTGTAATTTGATTTAGTTTCACAGATGAATGATTTCAAAAAAAAATGTTCAAAGTAAAAGACTCCTACATCTCGAAGGATCCCTAAACTGAAGATTACAAGAAAGAAGAAATGAACCCCACAAACTTTTCATTCATATGTTGTCACAACGAAAAATTCAAATGTAGTCATTAACAGCGGAAGCTTGGCAGCATGATAACACTAGTAGTAGTTTCAGAGAGATGAAGAACAAGTGAACGTGCTAATAAAAGTGCAGTAGAAACAAAAGACATGGAAACCAACAGAAGCGAATCTATAGTATCAATAAAAGTTTTGAGAAGTTTTATCATAAAGTTTAATTACCGTATTTCTTCCTCACACAGCCAATGAATTAGCTTTGGGTTTTTGCTGTCAGCTGGGTGCAGAAAGCTAAAAGTCCAAAGATGAAGAAAAATTAAAAGCATATCAATCAACATATCCAATAAACTTTCCATTCTCGCCACAGAAATAGCCTCTTCAAGTATTAAAACTTACTCATTGAACTCAGTCAAATTCAAAAGGCCATCTCCATCCACATCTGACGCATTAAAATGCTCCAATTTCCACCAACCCATATCGTAGCCAAAGGAACTATTATCTGGCGAGCAGTTTAATAATGAGTAACACACAAAAGAACTGCCTAAGAAGGATCTACAAGTAGAAGAAAATATAAGACAGATGGAAAAACTACTGTGAATCTACATCATATCTGCAGCAATTACATTTGTTTATTGTCAAAATACTTCTCGCTTAAGAAATCGATCTAAACATTTTCCATACTCGTAGTCCTAGAGATTGGACAATACAAACCATAACAAGTTTCTACCCCCCAAACAATTGGCAATGAGCAAGATATACAAGAATTAAGACTCCAATCCAAAAGCATTATAAGAAAAACATACCTGAATTACGAACCCAACTAGGAGGCTCGTACTCGGAAAACGAAACATACCCATCATGATTCTTATCATGTGTCTCCAACTCCCTTTGAGTCCTATGCAAAGTTTCCCTCTGAGCCTGCTGCAAATTCCACTCAGTCAATTCCTCAACAGTGACAAATCCATCAACTGGGTCAACATCAATCTTCGGAAACAGCAACATGAGCCGATCGGTCACATTGAACCTATTATCATCATTAATATAATCCTCAGCATCCGCAAAATCCTCCCACTCGGGTTGCGATTCTTCGCCGGGGGCCGGTTCCGTCAAATGCGCCGCCATCTTCGGATAATGTTGTTCTACATATTGCTTCTCCCATTGCCGGTCTTCACGGCGGCGCTCAATGTCAGCGACAAGAGGGTCAAACGGGACAGGGTCGTGATGGTGGTGAGAAGGGGTAAAAGTGAAGTTGGAGCGAAGCTTGAGACGGCGATGGCGGTGATTAGGGGTTTTGTTAGGGGAGTGGGAAACGAGAAGGAGAAGAAGAATGGCAACTGTAATGTAAATGATAATGGAAAGTTTGCTCATTTTGGAAGGTTAAACAATGGCTGACAATGAGTGACAATGGAGAATGTGGGGGGAATGAAAAGGATTGGAAATTTGAGAGAAAGATCTATGGAAGGAGATTCTTTGAGTGAAGATGGAAATGGATGAAGTTGTTGAGAGAAAAGGAGTTGACGAATTGGACTAGAACGAGTTCGTTCTTGTTGATCAATTGATGACTTTTGTAGATCTGATGAAATCCCCTGTTTTTGCTCAAAGCTGAATTAATTAATGAAGACATGAAAATAGTTCTTAAATTATGTGCTAAATAATTAAGTTTATAAACTTTAAAGATTTACCTAATTTAAAAAAAAAACATTACCTAATAAATCTTTTTAAACTTTTAATTCTTAGTGGATTAAGTTATCAAGTTTTTTATAAAATATTTGAGAAATTAAGTTTTAAAATTGTTAATTTTGTATATCAAATAGGTATTTTGACCTATTGGGCATGTATTTTTTTTTTTTTAATTTCGTCTAACTATTAAACCTAAAATTAAAATTTAGGGTTTATTATAGGAAAAAAGTTGATTTTATATTGAATATCTAATGTTATTCTTTTTCATTTTTTGAAAAATTAATATATGGGGGCCTATTAATATAAAATTGAGGTTTAATGGACCTATAAAATTAAATTTTAAAAAAGATTTAAGTATTTATTAGGCAGGATTGTTAAAGTTTGTGAACATTTTAGCTATTTTTAAAAGGTTTTTTTATCTAAAAAAAAAGTTTTTATTTTTTAAGATTAGATGATATTTTAATAGCTTAAAGATTAAATATAAAAAAAAAAATTGAAAGTTTAGTAACTACAACTTGTAATTAAATTATCGCAAACATATATGAAATGACAACTTTAGCCTTTAAACTTTGAAATTTAGAAATGAACTTTTTATGGATGAATTGAAATTTTATAAAAAAAATGAAATTTGACCCGATTTTCCGAAACAAAGCTCTTTAGCTATCTTCTGCTAGCGTCACAAAGCCTATTTTAGCTTGTTTTTTTTTTTTATATTTGCTCACTTTCTTGCTCTTGCAACTTTGCACTTGGTTCATTTTGACGTCTAGAAAAACTCTACATGTTGTTGTGGGTCGTCGCAGTTATTAGATGAAAAATATATAATTCTATTTGTTATAATCGTTGTAGGTTGTTACAGGTACGATATAAGAAAGGGAGTATTATCCCGTCTTGACAAGGTTTATAAAACATTGGTGTGAAAACACATGTCAGTCCAATTTATTTGGCGTTGATCAAATTATCCTTTTTTTAAAAGTGTCTAGCAAATCATCAGCTTTTAATTTAATATCTAATAAGTCTTTGCAGATTAAAATGTATAATAAATCTATAAAATTTAATTGTTGTGTTGATAGATATTAGCGTGATTGAAATTTAAAAATAAAAAATGATCTATCACACACACATCGCAACACACACACTTATATATATAAATTTTATGTTGATTAGAACTCAAAACTTCCAATTTTGTATCTAGTAAAATTGTGAATGTGTATAACGGATCAATTTTTTTCTTTTTTAATGAATAGATCGAGAATCTATTAAACATAAAATTGAACATTCATGAACCTATTTTACACAAAATTGAATTTTCTTTAATGAATAGGTCGATTATATATCAGACATAAAATCGAACGTTCGAAAATCTATTATACACAAAATTGAAAGTTTATGAACTTTATTGTATACTTTTAAAAGTTTAATGCGCAAATATACACAAACCTCAAGTTTTATTATATAACTATTTTTCAAAAAGAAAATCATATAGCAAAATACTAAGCTTTCTTTTAAATTATTATTATTGAAATTCAATTTTAATCATTTTTCCATCCGAAACGAAAAAAAATGAACGAGAGCCTTTTTACGAATATATATAGTAGTGTATTGTGATTTATTACAAATAGATCACGATATTTTGCTATAACGATAATATTTCAACAGTTTCGTGATTTAAAATAATATTCCTTTTAAATATCATATATTATAAATTTAAATAAAAAATTTGACTAACTTGTCCTTTTATTTCTTTTAACTTAAAAAACTTGCATGAGGGTATGTTTAGATAGTCTAGAAAATATAATTTTCTAAAGTCATTTTCAATTAAACATCTTTTATAAAAGTTTGTTTAAAATAAAAATATCTATATGTTTGGTTACATTTATTCATAAATATTTATATACACAAATTTATTTAGTTTGTTATATATTAAAATGTTTTTATTAATGACAACTTATGTGAAAGAAGTCCATTAAATACTACTGATAGTTTCACGTTTGTACTTTAAACATTTTCGCTATTGGTAAAGTTAGTTGTCAAAGGTAGTCATGGAAGCTAATTGTCATATTTGAGCATTAGGTTATTTTTAGAATTGACAATCAAAATGATTGTTGAAGTTGGTCACTATAGCATGCCATCAACAATGATCATCATTGGAGTGAGTTGGTAGTAGTTATTGTAGCTGATCCACAGAAGAAACGTTGTTTAATAAGTCGAAATATGAAATTTAAAAAGAAAAGAAAAAAGAAAAATACTTGGGTGCTCCTAAACTGCACATAATGTGCAACCCAGATGCCCATGAAAAACTGTCACGTGACAGATTTTTTCTTTTCTTTCAAAAAATGATGTCTTATAATTTTTATTTGAGTATAAAAAGGAGAAATTTTTATGGATAGCGAAAAAAAATTAAAACAATTTATAAAATATAGCCAAAAAAAGCTAGAATAAAAAATGAGATTACACCTAATCATTGCCCACTTAAGAATAGGTTTGAGTAAATGAGTTGAGCGGGGTTAAAAAAATTGTTCTCACAAGTCACAATATATATTAGGGGTGACCGTGATAGACCGAAAACGAGAGGGATCGACCGGTGTCGATTTGGAAAAGTTCCAAATCGACAATTTTCAAAAAAATATTTTAAAGAGTTAAACCGGCCGACAAATACCAATCAATCGACCGAGGTTTACTCATCGATGGTCGAGGTCAATTTGAATACTTACTAAGCTGACCATGGTGGATTATGTGGCAGTTTAAACGAAAATTTGACTCCGACAACTGAAAATCACCCCTAATATATACTATGAAATTAAGGGGGTTCACATAAAATAGTCAGATTTCCTTAAATTGTGTAGCGTTTGGAAGATTTACTCTATAAGAATTCTATAAAAGTTTTAAATTAATTTCGGTGTGTTAAATCAAATTTAAGACCAATTTGTTTATTTATTAAACGAGATTTGATTGTGTATCTCTAAACAAAAAAAGAAAAGAAAAAGGAAACTAGGGATTTGTTTACGAGAGAATCCGAGCATAATTTTAACTAAAAAAGTATTTTCTAGAAAAAGCAAGAGGTAAATAAATAAAATAAAATTAAAATAATATTTTTTATGAATAACCATTTTAGAGATAATAATATAATTTATTTTGAATTTGATAACTATATTTGCAACATTCACTAAAAAAAATTAATTTATTGATTAGAATGAACAGTCAAAATTTAAATCTTTGGTTTATATTAGATATAATATACACTCCACAGGGTGTAACAAAAATCATAAAATAAAAAAATTAATATTATTTTCAACCATCTTGATTATCTCAAATATAATAAAGATTAGATTACATTAAATATTATGAATATGTTTAGGTAAATTTTCCTACTTCAAATGTTTTACCATTAAGCATTGAGATGAGATGAGGTGGCAACAGATTCATTGTAAAATAAATATTTCAATTTTCTTTTCGTTTCAAATAAAACTTAATTGATCATTGCATCAAACCAATAATATATTCATATTTTAATACTAAATTGATCGAGTGAAGAACAGGGAACTACTTCAACCTGTAATTTGAAGATTCAGCGTTCTGATCGGCGGAAACGGCGATGAGACGCCGCGCCGGAGAGGCTTACGTTATCATGAATCAAGATCTAGTTCAACCAAAATCCGGACAGTATCTATCCAATGAGCGAATCTCGAGTTTCTAAATCCCCCAAAATCAGTGAATCGAATAGTGCACAAACAGACAGCAGTTTCAATCAACGCTCATCCGGCCTTCTTTTTCCGACGCTCTTTTCTCCGATCGTCGACATCATCATCGGAACTAATGAACTCCTCTTCTTCATCGTCTTCCTCAGATGGAGGAGAAGGATCGAGTCGAGCGGCATCCTTAGCCCACTGAATCAGCTTCTCAACCTCATCCTCTTCGTCCTCGCTATCGACGTCGTTAGGTATCGACGATGAAGGCGGAGTAGTCGAGGAAGGCAAAGACGCCTTCAGAGCAGCGAATCGAGCAGCAAGATCGTCACTGAGAATCGACTGAGATTCGCCGTCGACAACGAGATTTTCAATCGGCAGAGGTCGGGACGGGGAGTCGGACTGAATATGCGGGTGAGAAGAGCGAGGATTGCAGGGAACTGCGGGGGCGGTGGAGGAAGGACGCGATCTTAGGGCTTGGAAACGGCGATCGAGATCGGAATCGAGATAGTTTGGGGAAACACGAGACATGTGAGAATCGACGCTCAATTTCAGCATCAGATCGTCTTGAGCTGCTTGTAACAATTGCTCGATTTGTTCCTGTTCGTCGTCGTGGCCTCTTCCCGTCTTCTTTCTCGGATCCATTTTTTTTTTCTCTGTCGAATTTAGCAATTTAGTTAAAAATACCCTTTTTCTGGAGATAAATGGTATAAAGACTCAATCTCAAAGTTTGAAATGGTTTTTGGCAGGGGTGTTCCCGATCAACCCGAATTATCCAACCCAAACCTTAAGCGTTAGTTAAATTTTATTTTGGGTTGGGTTGGGTTATGGATTTAGTAACTCGGTCAACCCGACCAACCCGGTTTTATTATTTTATTATTATTATATAATAAATTTAAATGTAGACTTAAACTTTTTAATGTTTTTTATTCCTATTTTGAATGAATTTGAATGTAAACTTGGATTTTACATAAACTTAGATTTAGTGTATTTGAAAGAAAACCACTCGACTTTACATAAAATGTTTGTTGTTTGTTCGACTTTACATAAAATGGTTGTTGTTTGTTTGATTATAATTTTTTTAAAAAATAATGTAACATATTTAGAACATTTACGTAAATATTACATTTTGTTTATTGCAAAAATTTAATTTTTAATGAAAAATGAAAGAATGAAAAACTAGTGAAATATAAAAAAAACAACCCGGTAACCCAACCCAACCCGAAAATTAAGGGTTGGGTTGGGTTGACCCTTCCACATTGAACCGATAGGGTTCAATTTTTGCCAACTCGAGAACCTTGGGTTGGTTCATAATTTACCTCTAACCCGGCTTATGTACACCCCTAGTTTTTGGCCCACCCTTAAAAGTTCTAGAAATAATGGTATAATAACTCAATCTTTGGTGTAGATGTAAATTAATTATTTTTAAAGAATTATAATTATAATTAATTAAGTTTTATTGTTGGTTCGTCACTGTTAAATTAATTTTAATTTCTCACTTCATAATTATTTTATATTAATTAGTCATTAATATCAAGGTTAAAAGTTGATATTTAATGAAAAATTAAGGTTGTAAGTGTAAATCTTAAAACCTAAATTTTAAATTAATACTAATTAAACTCCAATCTCAATATATTAAATTAAAATTATAACATTTTAAAATCTATAAACTAAATAGAAATCAAACTCAAAGTTTAAGGACTAAATCTCTAACATTTTAAAACTGTCTGCAATAACTCTTGAGACAAATAGAACCCTTATGAGATCATTTTATCAATTTAAGGCCAATTATGGGGGAGAACACATACAAATGTTCTTTTTTCCTAAGATGTACGACGTTCATTTTTCTTAAGTAAGAGTATGGGAATCTTAGCCCAAGACAAGCATCTCACGATGTGTATCAAGTTGGTTAATCAACTCCATGACCATTGAGATTGGATAAAATTTTCGTCTATTTTCAATTATCAAAGTGATAACTTGTATAAATACAAGTTATTGTAGCATTTTATTTAGAATGATGAAGAAAAATTAGGTTGAGAAAGTATTTGACTTATAATGAATTCGTAAAGAAAATTCTATTATGCATCACATTAATACAAAAAATCAAAAATCCTCTTTATTATGAGTTTTTACGTTGTGAACGGTGGATTTGGTAAATAAGAAGTATTGATTATGTGAATAGTGAGTTGTAGCTAAAAAGCATAAAGGAATACGACGTTCCAAAACTTGTCCGTGATGAACAAAAGCATGTAATGAGCCAACAAACACGTGTCGAAAATAGTCAGCGGTGAAAACACAAAACGACAAGCGTTGGTTGGTAGTCATCAAATCAACAAGTTAGTAACTGACTTCGAGAAAAGCATGCAAGTACCAACAAATCTGGGATGCGATGCGACAACGTACATGGTATAAAATTTAATGCAAAGATGTCAGACCAATAGAAGAGAGAGACAAAGAATATGTCGTTTGACGTTTATAAATACCCATTAAAAATTTAACATTACACTCGGACTCATAGAGATTTCTAATCAAGTCTTACTAGAGTTCTACAATTCCTCCGCCATTTCATCCCTTCCTCTCAAGTTTCATTGAAGTGCTAGGTGAGAACTTAGTTCTTTTTTGAAATGAGAGAGAAAATCCACCATTTCATTCCCCTAGTAATCACAATAGAGCAAATAACAATGGAGCCAAATAGTATAAGAGATTATACTATGCAGCTCGACACACATTCTTATCTTTTTTTTTTTTTGTTATGTTGTATTTCATTTGTATTTGTATTTTGAATTCTTTTGAAGGAAAATTATAGTTTATGAATTATTATTATTTTTCTTTTTTGTATTTTTCATTTATGAATTTTTCTTTAGTGGTTTCTTTGAGATATATTTATTTACTGTGTAAAAGATCATTATTTACTATGAATTATTATGATTTATTCAATAATATAGAAATTTCACATAGTCTAAGAGCCTATGTTTTGTTTCATTGAACCCTAGTCGCCACAACTTTGTTTCATTGATCCATAGTCGCAACAACCTTGTTTGACCTTTGTCACCATCAATTTGACTAGTCATCGACGGAGGCAAAACCACGTGTAGATCCACCACTTTGCTCTTTGTCTCCTCTCCGCTTAGATTTGTCGCCTTCTGCCAGATCTGTGTCCACTATCGCCCCACGTTTAAATCCTTCAGTCGCGCCACGAAACCACCACCTCACAAATTCGTGCCATTCAAGTCTCGACGTCTGTTTATCTTTGATTCATCGAGTTACTCGATATCTGTATATATATATACACATTATCCCCTAAAATGAAGAAACATAGTCTAAAAAAAAAAGAAGAAAGAGATAGCTTTAAAAACATAACCTAATAATAATAATAATTTAGAAAAACCTCCAAAAGAAAAAAAAAGGAGAAAATATATTTTAAAAAATATTAATATAATTAAACTAAGTACCTATTTGGAATTACTTAGAAAAATGTCTTTCTAGAATTTATTTTTATGTAAACATTTTTTATAAAAACTTCTTAAAATAAAAAAACACAAATTTGTTTCAATTTTTTTTTAAAAAAAGTAGTTGTACATACAAGTTTATTTGGTCTGTTATACATATTTAAAATTTTTTTATTAAAAATTTTCAAGGTTGATCGATGACGATCGGAGGTTGGTTGTCGGTAGTTGCCGGAGTTGGTTGTCGGAAGTTCGTCGGTGAAGTCACCAAAGGTGGTTGTCGGTGATGGTCAACGACGATCACCAGAGGTGGTGGTCGGAGATTGACCGACGACGATCATCAAAGGTGGTGCCCGAAAGTTGGTCGACGAACTTTCCAACCCTTGAAACATATACCCCTAGAATTGAAGAATTGTAAAAGCATTTAAGTTATTTTAATCATAATCCTAACCCCCAACTAAAATAATCATTACACGGAGTGGTTGACCACTCCATGTCCCAAACACATCATTCGTACTTTTATCTCTTAAATAATATGGAGGTGAGAATTGGAAAAACAACCAATAGTATAGTTAATGATAATTTTATTTTTTATATTAAATAAATAATAATACATCATAAATCATTTCTAAATATTGTATAGGCAAATAAATTTCTTTTAAATAGTCCATGAAAACGTGGGTTTTTTCCCTCTATTTTAATTATTAATTATATATAAAATTAATAAATTACAATTAAGACTTATATCTTAAAACAAAGGACAATATTGTAAATTTAAGATTGGTTGGGAGAACAAAATAGTCCAAAAATTATTCTCCTCTCGAGCCGCTCTTTAAGGTAGTATGATATGGTACGATGAGTAATTTCAATATGGATGTGATTTTATTGTTATAAGAAATTGTTAAAAAAGTATATTGAAATTAAATAAAAAAATCAAGATGGGGAAATTTTCCAGAGTTTCAATCCCGAGGAATTTTATGGGGACAGAGAACCCCGCTTTGTGGACATCTCTATATTAAAAGTTATACTTTAGGTTATTTTTAAATATAGCAAAATAAACCAAAATATTTGTAAAAGTGTAGCAAAATATTACCGTGTATAAATCATGTTAGACTAAAATAGACTAGTATTCGTATCTTATAAAAAACAAATTATGATGTTTTACAGTATTTGGAAGCAGTTTTAGAAGTTTTATGGTTTAAAATAATTTATTTATATTTTATTTGGAAAAACTAAGAACAATTTTTCCATCCTTCCCAAATGCAGTTTTATAAAATTGCTATACGGTCAAATTTCCCTAATTAATATTATTTAAAGCTACAATTCAAGAAAGAGAGTCCAATAAATTAGCCCATTTATCAAATTAAAATAAAATAAAATAAAGAAAGGGAAAACCTAATTCTCTCTCTACGCCTTTCGTACTCTCGCGTGCTCGCTCCATCCCCGTCCTTCTTACTCTTCGCGCCAACGCCGACGCCGACGCCGACGCTGGCGCCGGCTCTCGCTTCCGTCCTTCTGCCATTTCCTCCTGCTCGTGCAGCCACTATCACCTTCCTCCTATCTCTCCTCTGGTATTCTCTCAATCTCAATCTATGGCTTTCTTCTCTCTTCCAACCCAAGTTAGGATTTTCTAATGAAAATAATAATAATAATAAAGGACTTGTGTTGAAGAACAACCTCAGCATGTTTTTAGATCAAGATCATGGTAGTGAAGAAACAGAATGATGTAAATCGAATAAATCTATGCTAATTTTTCTTTTTTTTTGGAACGAAAACTGAACTTCTAATTGTTGTTAATTCTGAATACAATTCTCATGTGAAACTGGCGAAATTGAAGCCCCGACCTAAAGTTTTAAGACTCGACTCATTGTTGACATAAAGTTGAAAACTTTCCTCTTTGGTGTCTCATCCAGATTTAGTTTCTTGTTTGCCTTCGAAATGGCAAAGGAGGAATTTAGGGTTTACAATTCGATGACGCAGCAGAAGGAAGTCTTCACCACGAAGGAGCCTGGTAAGGTTGGCATGTACGTCTGTGGCATCACGGCCTATGATTTCAGCCATATTGGTCATGCCCGTGCCGCCGTAAACTTTGATGTCCTTTACAGGTTTACCAATTTCTGCATTCTTTTTTCTTCATGCAATTAATTTCATTTACTAGACATTTTTGTTTTGTTTTGGATAATGAGGAATGATATATGTAATATGTTCGGATTCAATACTGCTTGTTTATATTTTAGTGCATGGAATGCCGAAAGTGAATCCTTTGAACTGTTTTTCTTCTTAATATTTATGATAACTAAGAGACTTTCAAATTTTAGTATCTTTCAACTGGACTTGAAAGTGAAGCACGAATTAAAAGGTGTGCCTATAATCTAAGTTGCTTATGTTCCTTTGAGAGCCAATGATATCCCTAGCATCTATCGAACTCTCTTGACATTTAGATATTTTTTCGCATTTGGATAATCTCCTGATTTTTAGATTTTCTATTTCTGCATGTCTAGTGATTTGTTTGCAGTTTTGAAGCTTTATGTTTCATCAAATGCTTCTTTTAAAAAAAAGGAAAAAAAATCAAATGGTTTAAAATTGTAACTAACTTGGTAATTACATCCCTGCAGATACCTTAAGCATTTGGGATATGAAGTTACTTATGTGCGGAATTTTACTGATGTTGATGACAAGGTGAGAGTGTAGAATTACATGTGTCTTTATATATATGTCTTACATTAAGCAAGAAGTTGTGTTATAATGATTTACATTGGGATGATTTCTAAGAGTTTCATCTTTGTCTGATATGAGACAAACTATCGTTTAAAAACAAAAAAGTAATGTATAATTTGTCACCTGATACAGTATTGGGATACAGCCAATTTGAAGTGAGATTGCCTCCCAGTTGATCTTCCCCAATCTTAATCTTTCCTTTGCTGTTGAATTTAAACCATGAAATTCTGTTGAACGGTTCTCGTTAAAAAAAGATAAAAATCGAGAGGGGAGTCTTGGTTAGCTTCTTGGCAGACACTTTGTATGTCAGATCCTTAAGAGTCAAGGAGTATGGGGCAAGCAGAGTTTGAGACTATCGACTTATTTATTTGTCTAGTGATCAGTGTTTACAAGATTATCGCTGAAGTGCTGGCGGAGAGATTGAGAAGATTGTTAACATCTATGGTATTAGAGTCTTAGGTGACTTCTTTAGTGTTTATAAGTTTGGCTTAGTCTGCGTCATATGCTTCGTAGGGGTTTTGTCAAGCTTGTCTCATAGGGAAATGTTGGATAGTATCAATCTTTTATTGATGCCTGGGGAGTTTCATTTTTTGCTCGTGAAAGAGAGAGAGATTTGTGTTTGTAACCATAGTTCTTCTAAAGGGTTCTCATATAAGTCCTGTTTTATTCGTAATTAATCCCTCATGTTTGAGTGAAAATTTTGCGAAAAATTAAGTTTTTTTTTTTTCTTTGGCAAATTATCTACAGAAGACTCAACACCTTGGATAGATTTTTGAGCTGGGTTCCCAACTTGATGTCCCTGAAATTTCATAATCTTGGGTAGGAAGCAATGGAAGATATTGGTCACATTCTTTGGGAGCGTGATTTTTCTTATTCAGTTTGGAGTCGGTTTTTGCAGTAGCTTAATGTGAGTTTGGCTAGATGTAGAGGCTGTACAAAGATGGTTGAGAAGTTCTTGCTCCAACATCCTTTTGGTGAGAAAGCAATGTTTTGTGGCAAGTTGGGGATGTGCTATCGTATAGGGCCTTTGATGAGAAAGAAACAATAGAATTTTTGGGCTTGAGAGACCTTCGTGTGAGGCTTGCTCTTTTTTTTTTCGGTTCAATGTGGTGTCTGTGTCCATGGCTAAGTCTTCTCGCTTGTTATTATTTTATTAGTTTGGACTCACTGGAGGCTATTTTTTAGTTTGCCCTCATTTTGTGGGCTCTCTATTTTGATGCCCTTAAATCTTTTTTTCACTTTTTCTCCGCAAAAGTTTTGTATCCACTGAAAAGAAAAAAAACCCCTTAATTTGTTTATTTTTGACATTTTTCTAACAGTAAAGATGTAGCATTTTCTGCACGGTAAATTTATCAGTACTTGAGGTTTCTATTCTTACAATCAACAGATAATTCGACGGGCAAATGAGAGTGGGGAGAATCCTTTTGCCTTAAGTGATCGCTTTTGCCAAGAATATCTTTCTGACATGGCTGATCTTCAGTGCTTTTCTCCAACACATCAACCTCGTGTGTCAGATCACTTGGAACAAATCAAGGATATGATAACTCAGGTATGAATCTCTACACCAACCAAAAGATAAATCATAAAAGCTGCATGCACCAATTTGTCTACAACAAACTGTGACTATTTTTGTTTCTCTAAGTTACTGAATCTGAATGCATCCATGTCTCGTCTGCACAATTGTATTTTAGAGCACTCGCAAAATTTTGCTCCATACCTAGTGAAATGTGATTCAGAAATTAGCAGTAAGGATTCGTAATGATTGGTCTATGATCCAATATTACTGGTGTAGTGTGCTTACCAACCGAATATACTCTCTAAATGTTGTTTCCTTCTAGATAACTATGACATGTTTAATGACTATTTTTATATTTGTTACAGTGGAAAAAACTATAAATGAAATGGGCATGATATTGTGTGTTGAAATTTTAACTAATATTGCGTGTTCAAAATTAATGGCACATTATTGATGGGAAGAGATCAAGTTGGTTCTGTAAGACTTCCAAGCTAGAATTATTATCAGTCCATTCTTGGTTGATAAAGCTATGTTCAAGTGTGTTAGGATACACCCAGATATTACTCCTTCTGGGAAATGGTCTGTATTTGACAAAATGCATTTAAAAGATGAGTTTTGGTCTTACTCGATCCAGTCTCATCTGAATGTTATTCAAATTTATGGATGACAGATTAATACAAAAAGAATGCAATTCAAATACTGGAAGCGTGATTTTTTTAGCCATTGGTCAGAATTTAGGATGTTTAAGAAGTATTTTTTCAACAACATTCAATGGTTTGGATTGCTCGGCTGCTGTTATTCAGATTGAAAAAAAATTGTGTGGTTTTCTTTCGGCTGAAACTTTAATCAAGGATGCGTAACTGGGGAATTTTGCCTTAGATACGGTGATATTGAACCGTTTAAAGATTCAATTTTGATTTCTACCAATGAGGTTGATTTATTTGCTAGAGAATCTTCAAATCCGCTTGATTTATTTAGAATAAATCAAGCAAGAGAAGGTGAAGGGTCTGGTTTGCTTAGCAATAATGTGTCTGATTCAGATTTTATTAATGAAGAATTTAATGCCAATCAAGTTTTTGGATCCTATCCATCTCCCAGAAAGTCTAAGATCAGAATTTGAAGTCATTTAAATAGGAATGATTTGGATATATCAACTTCTTATTGAGTTTGAATTTGAAATCACCACACCGACAAAATTGTGGTGTAATAATCAAGCAGCACTTCATATCGCACCAATTCCATATGCCACGAGAGGACTAAACATATTGACGTTGATTGTCATTTTGTACATGAGAAAATTCAACAAGGTTTGGTATCTACAAGATATGTGAAAGGCTGGAGAGCAATTAGGAAATATCTTCACGAAAGTATTGAATGGAACACGTATCGATTATCTATGTAACAACTAACAAGTTGGAGATGATTAACATATATGTTCCAACTTGAGGGGGAGTGTTATAGTTCTAATATTAGGAATATTTAATTGTTGTAAATATCTTTGTTATATTTTCCTTTTATGGTTTTTCTACACTTTCGTTTTTTGGCCGTACCTCGTATATATATTTCTGTAGTGAATGGAATAAGAAATTTTGATTCTCTCAAACCTAAGTGTTTTACGGTAAATATAAAACAAAAAATTGTCTTCTCAGTTTTCATATGTATTCTATCTGTTGGTCAAAAGATGCTTTCCGAAAAAAAGAAAAAAAATGATTAATCTATGGAGCGTTCTTTTTGGAGTTTTACATTTTATAAGTGTCTAGTCATTTCTTTTTGTTGGAAGACTTTCTTATTCCAGATGTGATTTAAGGGGAACAATTACTTGTTAGTCGTGAACCTGTCTTATTTGATTTTTGGTTGATAAATTTGCAGATTATAAAGAATGGATATGGCTATGCAGTTGATGGAGATGTTTTCTTTTCTGTGGACAAATTTCCAAATTATGGACAATTGTCGGGGCAAAAGCTTGAAAATCATAGGGCAGGAGAACGGGTTGCTGTCGATTCAAGAAAGCGTAATCCTGCTGACTTTGCCTTGTGGAAGGTAAAAATCACATATGAATTTGGCTATGAAGTAAGTAGGAATATGAATTAGTTGTATAGTGTTTGTAATAAATAAAAACTGCGCAGGCTGCGAAACCTGGTGAGCCAAGTTGGGAAAGTCCGTGGGGTCCCGGAAGGCCTGGATGGCATATAGAATGCAGTGCCATGAGTGCTCATTATCTTACATTTAAGTTTGATATTCATGGAGGTGGTATTGATTTGATCTTTCCGCATCATGAAAATGAGGTTGCACAAAGCTGTGCTGCCTGCCAAGAGAGTAAAATCAGTTATTGGATGCACAATGGGCATGTTACCAATAATAACGAAAAGATGTCCAAATCACTGGGTAATTTTTTCACCATTCGCCAGGTAGTATGGTCATAAAGAAGCTATTGAAGCTTTTTAACCTTTTGTTTAGTTTTTGGTCTTACTTACTATATTTTTCTTACACTCTGCAGATTACGGAAAGATATCATCCATTAGTTTTGAGACACTTCTTAGTAAGTGCTCATTATCGTTCCCCTCTCAACTACACTGTCTCGCAGTTGGATAGTGCATCAGATACGGTTTATTATATATACCAGGTTTGAGATCTCTTCAGTCATTCCTTGGTTAATCATTTAACATTATATATATATGTTGATTATTTCCTTTGTTAATTCTTTTCTTTATTGTTAATATTTTCATTGTATTCAAAGATATATTTGTGCATTGGGTATTTCTTCTATTTAAGAAATCCTTTTTTTTTTAAGTAAAATAAGAGAAAATACATTTTACACAATATACTTTTCTTCACGAAACCCGCTGTCAGTCACTTATACATGGGATGGTGGCATATTAAATTCATGATAAATTATCCCGAAATGATGAGTCTCTTTGATGTTTATGGCCTGTTTTTGTATAATTGTTAGACTTTGCAAGATTGCGAAGATGCTTTATCACAACATCAAGGGGAAAACCTGAGTGACGGTTTGGGAAAAACAGGCAAAAAAGATCCTGTTAGCTCTGCTGCTGAAGAATCCATTAGTAATCTACGGTCTGAATTTCAAACTAGAATGGCAGATGACTTGAACACAGCACATATATTAACTGGCGCTTTCCAGGAAGCTCTGAAGTTTATAAATAGTACTTTAACATCACTCAAGGTACAATTTCTCACGTGCATCTTGTACATCTCCACGCTAATGCTATGGAATTTGTTATACCATTACTTAAGAAGTTTTCATTTTATGAAATCAAAATTTGAAAACTTAAATAAGCAGTGAAGTCATTGCCTCCATTAGAAAAATCAATCAATCGCAGAGAGTTGCTACTTGATACAGTGGGAATCTATATATATATATATATATATTTGAATCCCCTTTTTATTGTTTTTTTTTAATGTAGAATAACAATTCGTGTTTTTTATTTTATCAGAAGAAGCAACCAAAGAAACAACAACTCTCGATGATTCAGTCCCTTGTCAATGTGAAGAAGGAACTGAGAGAAGTTCTAGATGTTCTTGGATTGCTCTCCTCATCTACTTACTCTGAAGTAAATACTATCTATCATTTTTTAGTTCCACAGATTCATATCTTATTTTCCTTCTTTAATTTTCGCACTTTTACTGTTGGTCGTTCTCACTTTTCAAAATACTTTGGTTTTTGGAACTTCATACAAATGTAGTTGTAGATTTTCGTCTTACATTTAACACAAATCTTGTTTCCAAATCTTAACACATAGCTTAAACAGGAGTGTGTGAAACAAGTTTCAAGTTTTTAACATAAATGACTGAAATGAATCATGTCTATGCAAGTTAAAAAGAAAAAAATAAAATATTTTGAAACATTAGGGATTAGAAAAGACGAAGATGAAAATTCCTATATAAAATTAGAATTTAAAGAGAATTAAAGATGCATTCCTCCACCGTGCAGGTTTTGCAGCAGCTGAAAGATAAAGCACTGAAGAGAGCAGACATGGTGGAAGATGATATACTGCGTTTGATTGAAGAAAGAACACAAGCAAGAAAAAACAAAGATTTCGGTAGAAGTGACAATATCCGGGCCGAACTATCTTCCTTAGGCATAGCTCTCATGGACGTTGGCAAAGAGACAATTTGGAGGCCATGCGTTCCTGTAGAACCGGCACCGCTGGTTCCTCCATGCGAACAGAAGAAGGCCACTCAAGCAGAGCAAAAGCCAATGGAGCAGCAAGTTGCTCAGCCACCAGCAGGTGAACAGCAAACAGTTGACAATGCTCAGTCACACGAGGCGGAAAAGAAGGCAACGGTGCCTGTGCCCGTCTGATGTTGTATCTTCTTCGTTTGATGAAGGTGGATGGAGGAAGAACCTGAAACATTTTGGAAGAGTGTGTGTAGCCTACATATATATGTAACTTGATTTAGACGTAATGTTAACTTATAGGTTTAGTCCCTGAAAATTAATCCCATCTAACTCCCTGTTATTTGAGATTTTCATTTGAAATAATTGATTATGAGGCAAGAGGAAATTGATCAATTTTTGTCAGTTTTTTCCCCCAATTATTAGTTAAACTCATGAAAGAATTTTAGTTTACAGACCTTAAGAATGCATCAGGGGAGTCCCTTCTTTCCCTTCCTTTAGGCAGGATTCCCTTTTATAAAAAAAATATTATTTATCCTTATGTTCTTTCATTAATTCTGGTTAAAAAGTATAGCTCATTATTATATTATATATATTTATATAAAATAAACTAATTATCATTTAAAAACAGTCCTTTGCTTTGAGTTTATTATAGTCCATAGTCCTGGTTATATAGTTTGTATTTGGGAGGAAAGTACAAAATCTATATCTGTACTATATTAAATCTATATCTATCTATACTATATTAAATGAGCGTATAAGGGAAGAATTTTTCACTTTTCATTTTGTCCTTAGGTTTTTTTTTTTTTTTTTAAATTTTAAAATTACTATTTTGCTTTTAATGTTTTCTATTTTTTTACCACATTAAACCTACAATATTATAAAGGACAATATCATACCTTTTGATGCACACCTTCATATGAATACGTACTTTTACAAAATTGTTCATATACACACATTCTTTCACATTATAATTACCATAATTTTCAAGTAATAAATACAATTTTTACTACTTTTCTTCCTCATCTCTTCATTCTTTTAGAATATTTATCAAAAGATTTCTAGAATAAAGTTTTCGTTCTCCATTTGAAGATGGTCTCAATCCTCTTTCGAATCTTTGTTGTATCGATTGCTTTTTTCAAGGGATTTCTATTGTCACCAACATAGTAATGTATTCTCTTTATTGAAAGAAGGAGAACGTAAAAGAAATTTGTTGTAGTAAATTTGCTTGAGCTTTCGTTGGTCACTTGGATACTATGGTTGTAGATATAAATTGTTTAAATAAATATATTTTATTAAATAAATGAGTTGTGTATCTATCCTGTTGTCACATCTCTACAAAATTAATTAATGTGAAGGGGAGGTAGATGCAATTTCAAAATTTAGGTAAATATTATATAAACTTGTTCCGGTATAAACTTAGTTAGTTGTGAAAGTTAAATATTTAATAATTTCAAAACTTAAACAAGATATATTGTTAAGATAAGTTGTTTATTAAATTTGTTAATTCATGATCGTAAAAGTTAAACTCTTTTCTAATTCATACTTTATTATTTAAACTTAATAAAATTTGTATTTATTTGTTATTGAAAATTCACCAACAAAAGTTATGTTCTAAAGATTTTTATCCATGTGCGATGTTACTAATACTATATTAAAAGGTAGAAAAGTAGGAGAATTTTCACATTTCCATTTTACCCCTACTTTTTGACCACTTTGCCC
>JBBPDJ010000026.1:8190660-8247126 GCA_037974625.1 Cucumis cinereus
GGGGAGGGCCACCTTGGCCCTTGCCCTTAGGCTGTTCCCTCTTACCCTTTTGGGTTTTGAATATAAGTGTTTCTTATAAAAAAAAAATGAGATTAGGAACCAAAGATCTTTTAATGATGGCTCAATTCCCTTCTAGAGTACAAAATCTAAAGTTTTGCTGGGCTTCTTGGATAATGATTAGCTAGAACGATATGGAGGCCTATTCCTCCATCTCTGGACCATAAAAGTTTCTCCTCTAACTGAGGTTCCCACCTGTAAAGGAATCTGACCAGCATTAGCACATCACAAGACCGACTGAATTAGCCACCCTATAAATCCTTTGGAAAGCTATTTGAAGACGATCATTGATTTGCTAAGGCTCTTCCCAAAAAAGGAGTCTTGTCTCCCCTGCCAACATCGACCCTGTACTGTATCGCCATTTTACAACAATCTGAAATTTGGACCTGATGGCACATTGAATTTACAGGAGTCGATTGGGGAAGAGGTCCATTCCTTATAGGAGAGCTGGATATTTGTTAATGATGATGTTTCTCTGCATAGCATTTCTGTCCGTGACGAAACATCAGCCCTATTTCCCTAAAAGAGCTATGTTCTAGGGAAGAGAAGTCCTTTGCCGTTGAACGAGGTTGGATCCCCTTCATTCATAGCCTTTCTAGAAAATAGAAAGGATTATTACCATCCCAAGAAACTAATTAACAAACTAATAAAATGAACCAAAATTTTCAACTTGACTTAATTAATTACTAGATAAAAATAAACTAAAAATCCATAATAATCCAATAAACTAAACTCAAAAGCTGCTAACCTATTTCCTACTGAACGATTCAGTAGAGTTATCAATACCTCATTCTTCTATTTCTTTCAATTACTTATCTATTTTTCATAAGAAACCGAACTCTCGTTGAAAAAATTATAGAAAACAAGGGGTAGACTTTTATTATTTATTTTTTGTACTGAAGCCCGTTCAGTTGGTTTGGGTTTTGTTTTGGTTCAGTTCAAATAATATATGTACACGGATCCACAAATTTTCATTTTCGACAAGCTTGATAAAGTAAGAATGTCGCAGAATTCATGTGGCTTTTGATGACAGAAAAAGGATGGGTCTCGTAGTTTTATAAATTCTAGATCCAAGGTAGAGGAAGAATCATATGTAAATCTTTTATAATAATGATTGTTTCCTTTTCTTAAAGTTCTCCTCTTTTGATTAGTTTTTTCCCCTTCATCTTCTTTCACGAGAATGTTTAAGCAAAACTACCACGTGTCTGTTCTCTTCCTGAATCGACAACCTACACATTTTCAACATCTATTTAGTTTGATTTCTAGTTCATCATGGGAAATAGTAAATCCGTTATTCTCTTTGGGCTTCAAATTCAAAATGTATTTAGCATGCATGGCAATATTTGTGTATATGAGCTCCAACTTTTTGTTTTGTTCTTTAGGAGATCTCGTTTAAGTTTTCCTACTAAAAGAGCACGGCAGTCCTGTTTGTTTATTACTACTTTCAGTAACAATCCATATAGAACTTGTGCATTTATAAATTACACATCTCTTTGGCATATAGTATATCTAAAGGGAGGAATTTGTTTCTGCCATTTGATCCTTGTGTTGTGTTCTTGTTGATAATTACCATTTGTTGCTCCATAATCAGTATATAAACTTAACTCTTTTTTAACTTTTCTTTCTCCCTCCGGTGCTGGGGGGAGTTGGGGTTTGTAGTGTCAGCAATGTTGCCATTAGCAAAACAGTGCGCTTTTGAAGAGCCATCAATTGAGACAATATCAGGAGAGAATGTTTTGACATGGCCGGAAGTGGTGAGGATTCTAAGTTTCCTTCTGTTTTAGGTTTGATTATATAAATTGTTAGCCTCAGTTCCAACCATGAAAAGGCAAATAGGGTGCTTGTGATGGATTAACCACCCAATGGCATAGAAGCAATTTAGGAAAGATGGCACTCCTCAGTTAATATTTTTTTCAAAAGTCCGACTAATGATGGGAAAGAGAGTGGATCAACCTGACTAAAACTTTACTATGAGAACCTTAGTGTAAGAGCGAAGTGATAGAATAACTTTTGGTTGTGAAAGAACTACTAGTTGATACTTGAAGGGAGGCAGGCTTAGAGTAATTTAAAAATGTTCACCTTTGCAGGTAAAGCATATAGACTGCTACACAGTTTCAATTAGCGAGCTTGAGTCTGTCACAAAAAGTTACAAGTTCAAGTCAATGATGCGAGGTAATGTCTCTCTGTCCACTCTTTCCTCTTGTCTTGTGGTATTCACCTACATTCACACATGAACTTTTGTAGTGCACCTTTGGTTGTCATATCATATGAAGTCACTGTAGAGAATTCTTATAACCTCTAGTTTTCTAGCTTGTGTTGTTTACGTAGAATGTGGAGTGGATTTCATGGGCGTTGCATTAAGTTGGACCATATGGATATGTTTTAATCATCGTTCACTATTTTATTATTTGTGCCGTTTTAGAGTCCAAATAATCTTTTTCTCATGTCACGGATCCATTTTATGCTTTTTATGGGTAGTTTTCCTGTTGGTATATTGTTCTTCGATTTTCAATTTTGTGCCTGTGCCACTAAAAACTCTTCTTAATTTCCAGCTCCCTTGCATGGTTTTGCATTCTGGTTTGACGTGGAGTTTTATGGGCCTGGTACCGCCATGCATGGTCTAATTCCATCAAATCCCGATGATAATCAAGTGAATGATGGCAGCCAGAGGAAGAAGCGTGCAAATCCAAATGACGCACTCGTACTGTCCACTGCACCTGAGGACCCTCCAACCCATTGGCAACAGGTCTGTTACAACTAATAATAACAAATTTTTAAAACAAAATTAATTATAATAATACTATTATAACACAATATTTTAAGGAGAATTATTGTAAATGGAAAAACTGTTAAAAAAATATTTATAAAATATAGCAAAATTTCAGATTTTATCAATGATAGATGTATACTTCTATCAGTGTCTATTAGTGATATTGATAGACATTGACTAAAGTCTTCATTTTGCTGTATTTGAAAATGCCTCATATTTTAAATACTTATGAGATCTTTTTCTACTTCGGTGCATGACTGAAGGTGTTTCTTCCATTTATGAATTTTTTTTTTTCTGAATAGAAAACAAGATAAATTAAAATAAAGAATATTTGGAAGAAAAAAAGGGTCGAAAAATCTTTAGCCATACAGATATAAAATTAAATATTGAAATTAATTTTTTCAACTTGTGTACGTAGATAAATAGTAAAACCAAGATCTAGAAATCAAACACATTGGTTTACTAAGAATTGTGTCTGTCCGTGTGTGTATGTGTTAACACTTCTTAGCTACTTTTTCTTGACTAAAGTCCACTTTTCACATCCTTAAAACTATATGGCATTAACATGGTAAATGAGTGCTTGGGGAAAGGGGTGAAGTGTGTGGAGATCTTTGTTTGCCCAAAACTTCCACAGATAGTTATTATTTAGCTCGAATCATGCTGTCTTAATCTTATAGTTTAATTCCCCTTTGGTCAACAGCATATCTGTTTTCTTTTGCAGACCATAGTCTACTTCTATGACCCATTAGAGGTTGAACAAGACCAACTAATTGAAGGTTCTGTTACTCTATCACAAAGCAGAGAAAACCGTCGGTTCATGAATATTCGCCTTGAATATGTGTGAGTTATATTTTGTACATTTATTCAGCAAACATTTCTCCAGTCACTGCTGTGATATACGCATCTCATTTGGTTTTCATATTTGATCTTGTAGTTCTGGTGGGCGGTCCTTTGTAAAAGAGTCGGTGATGAGGTGATTTCTATTCTTTGCTTTATTTCATGATGTGAAGTCCCATTGACTCTTCTCAAGGCTTAACCTTCCTGAAACGGTAACTTTCCAAGAAACTGTAGGAACTATTATTAAACTAACATTTATAGAAATTGAAGCGTCTTGAAGCTACTGGTTTGGTTGATTGCATACCCAAAGCCTTAAGACAGTTGACTTTTGATCGTGTTTGTGCTTTGCAATTGCTTGATTGGCCTTCTTCGCATTGTCATCTCTCCTTTGGGAAAGCTATGTAGGCTGAGATTGATTGATACAAGACTCCATGAAGAATTCTTTTATTGTAATGTAACTCTACTTTGAGATTACAACTATAGGACTTAGCCTTTTGATGATTATGATTCAAATTTTCCATTGTGTAAAAGTAGAACTCCCAAACTAGAAGTATGCCGGCTTCCTTTTTCTCTCATCTCTTCATGATTCTCAATACCTTCATCCTTCTTGTACTAACATTTTAGTGTTCCAATTATTAACTGTTATATGATAGTTGAAACCAATGAAGTATTAAGTTTGTGAACTTTTTTTTTTGCATTCATCTCTTCCGTATCCAATGTTACACATCCCCTTGTTCTAGGAGCTCGAGGTGTTTCATTTCAGCAGGAAAGGAAAAAGGAAAAGCGTATCCTTTTGTTTGAGTTTAACATCTGCAGAAGTTTCGAACCACACTGATTAAGGATGTATGTCTTAACTAATTGAGTTATGCTCATGTTGTTCAATAAGAAAGAAAGTAAAACTGTCAAGGGTTTAACATCTTACAAATTTTCTTGACAGTTGACACTCGTATATTGTAGGAGGGTTGTCCCATATGTGATTAGTCAAGGTACAAATATCAGACACTTGGAGATATTAAAAAAAAAAAGATGTAAAACTAATATTTACTCTCTTTATCTTCTAGCTTGTTTCATCTTGCTTATTATTCCAAAGTATGTTTAGTTTGACATGACTCGTGTAGTTTTAGTTTTAGATAGCGATAAACAGTTGAATTGTTAGAAACTCATGTATTTATTTATTTGATACTCATACTTTAGGTTTTATTATATGTTATTGTTGGGTTGGTATTGGTGGTGTTAAAAAGCATCCATACCATCTTTTCAGTCTATCATTGAGTTTATTTTCAACTTCTAAAAGTACAAATGGACATAAATGTGTGGGCTATGATTGGTTTGTATAATGACTTTGGGGGACAAGAAAGTGGATTGGTGGTATGGACGTATGCGATACCAGAAATTTGCTTTTCTTCTTACCCTGTTTATCTTTTTGACTATGATTGAAAGTAATTTTAGCATCATCAGAATCACTTATTTCTTTTGTTAAATATTGCTTTCCTTTAAGTGAAATTTAGCATCGATTAAAATTGGTTTTTGAAAGATTAGATAGTAAGTGATTTTGTTGAAATGTTTGACTAAGAATTAATTTTAAAGATATTTATTTAGTTCATTTTTGCTAAAATGTTGTTGGTTAGCTCTTCTTCAACCAATATTATAGATATATATTTTTAAATTTAAATTTCTGACAAATAGATGACAGGCCTGACGGTCACGATACAGCCAATTAGATTAATATATTTTTTTTATACTTGTAATACACACCTTTCTAATTCAATCAAACTTAGAAAAAGAATAAAGGAAAATAAATGAAAAATAAATTAATAAAAGTAGATATTAATCCCACTTTTTTGGTTAGATAACTTCAAAAATAGAATTTACCATTTTTGGCTCCAAACTCTTAGTTTGAGGATTTGGTTGTTGTTGAGTTCAGTATGGTTAATGAAATTATAGCCTTATGTCCTGTTTCAGTTGCTAAATAAAAATAAATAGTCCCGGTGAGTTCAAGATTGAACATAGGGACTATTGATCGATCAAATGTGTGAATGGTAAAAATATGAGTGAGCTAGGTCTAAGTGCAGGCATACACTGTCGATGAAGTAATAATCTCAGAGTATTTCGAGTATTGAACTCGCAAGACTAACATTAGTTTAGATTGTTTATGGATGTGACTTGATGAAACCGAAAGTCACCAAATAGAACTTGTGAATAGACTGAAATGCAATTTAAAACAGTAAACAATGATGATCAAACATGCTAACAATGCTTCAACTTTTCGGGCTCTACAACAAAACTAATGTTGGTGCAGCACACCAAGACAGTGAAGTATGCATGAGTAAAAATCTTACACCTATTTGATCTTGTATCAAGTTTCTTTAGGAGTTCTACGCAGTCGCTACCTAATGTTCCCATGGTAGCCAAATCTTAGATGAATTAAAGGTTAGTTTCTTTACTTTATGGTGTCCCTTATTCCTAAGATGACATGACTTTTTCTATTCCTAAGCTTTAAGATCCATATCCCTTTGTGAATTCTGTTTACCTTCTCAGCACTAGAGTTCCACTAGTTTGCTAAATTAAGTGATCAAGTTAATTTACCAAATCTTTCGTTAAAATCAACAAAAAGATTACAAAATCATCAGGGCGGTGTGAGCACAACAGTACTTAATCCATAAAAATCCTAAGGCATTCATATTGCCAAACCACTAAGAAATTTATTTTGTCATTGATCATGAGCTAAATTTCTTTATTAGATAAAAAACAATTGCTACAATAAAGTTTGATTGGTAAAGAAAGGAAAGAAAGAATTACAAGAAAATAAAGTAAATACAACTCAAAGATGTCTCATGATGATTCCTCAATTTCTTAGTCGTTTTCTAGGTTGACTCCTCTCACCGCACGTTTCAACGGGATGAGATGACCCAGAGTCGTTATGTCTTAGAGGAACTTTCATTCTTAAGGCTGCTAACTTGAGAATTTTGAGAAGAAGCCCAAGGTGACTGCTGGAAAATTGACAAAAAATGAAGATGATGGGTTTGATGGTGGAGAGTTGATTGTCGAAAAATGAAGGATTTTCTCATCCATTTATAGGTCAAAAGTGGTTGGAGAATGCCTAAATGGCTAGTTGTTCTCCCTTCATTTTAGGTGTGTATTACAAGCTTGACCGAGGAAATAGCAACCAAATTACCTGGACGCGAATATGAAACATTTTGGGTTTTCTGATGTTGGCACATCACTTCTGCTGGCGCATCACTTTGGTTGGCACCCCTAGGGTACCGATGCTTTAGAGGGGATGATGAGATAGACAAATGTAGATATGTTGATATCTTCATCTACGCGTCGTCGTCCGTCTAATCGGACGAACGAGGTGAGGAGAGGAATAATAATATTATTTTATTAAATATTTATTTTATTTATATTTTTTAATTAATAAAATTATTTTTCAAAAGACGTTGAGAGGCGAGACATTGAAACTTTGAAAGCGTTGAAGTGAGGTGTTGAGATCGTAATGCGTTGACTTTGCAACGCGTTGAGATCACGATGCGTTGAGGCGTCATTAAACACGCTGACATGATCGTTAAAGTATTACGACCATTGATGTATTATAGGTCTCATGCATTAATGCTCTTATGACCGTTGAGGGATCACGAATAAAGTAGAAAAAGAAAATCAATTTACTTGAGAGAGGGTGAATTACTGTCTCAAGTGTTAAAATAATTATATAGAGGGTCCTTTTTTAGTGGTCTAAATGAAAAATAGACCCAAGTTAAAAAAAACAAATTAGTTTTAGTCTTTTGATGATGTCATCTAGAAAATCTATCATTAGTTATTGTTGGTAAATTTTGCTATTAGTGATATAAGTCTATCACTCACATGAATCTATTCACATCATTGACAAAGTTAACTATCAACAACAAAATTTATCAATAATAGATTCTATCATTAATAAACTCCACAAGCTCAATTTAGATTTTGCCATCTTTACAAAAAAGAAAAAAAAATTGCATTGTACTATATCTATCGATACTTTTAAGCTTTGATTGCGATATTTGCAAGTACCTCTTAAAATTAAATAACTCCTAAACCAACTCAAAATTATTTAATTTGAAGTCTATCACTCGTATGAATCTATTTATATTTATCGTGACAAACTCCACGAGCTGAATCTAGATTGGGCTAGATTTACATTTTCATATTAATTGTTTTAAAAGAAAATTATATTTGCTTTCATAAGTGTTGTTTCTTTAAATGGAAAGTATATGGTGTTAACTAGAACTTTTGAATGTTATTAAATAAGTCTATAATGCAAACTTTTCTAATGGTCTTTATTGAAAAGCCTAATACTATTTTTCTTTTCTAATGCATTCATGCATGTATATCACCAATACAATATATATATATATATATAAATAAATATATATATATAAACATTTTCTTTTTCTATTTTCAAAACTCCACTCAAGTCCAAGAGTTGTATTTATATAGATGGACAAACAAAGAATTGGCCTATCTTCCCAAATTTTATTGGCTTTTACAAAAATGGGAGAGAAAGTATTGGTAGAGAGGACAAACACAATGATTTTGGGGTTCATATTTTAAGAACAATTTGTAGTTAATTTGTATGAAGTTAACAAAAATAATACATTATTTAACTTTAGCATCTCTTCTCATGGGCACACTTGAAAACTTATATATATCGGAAACCTCCAGTTTGTGCCTCTTCCACCTGCAATGAATAAACATGTGGGTGAGATAAAGATTTGGATGAATCCATGAAATACACTTTTGAGGTTTGAAGAGATTTCCTAGAAATGGAAGAAAATAGAAGAATGATGAAATTGAAATGTGTGATAATGGGAGATGAGGTTTTGTGTTTATTTCCAACAAAAAATGAAAAAACCAAAGTCAATATTAATCAATATTAATCATTCTCCACAAGAATAGACACTCCTCATCATTTTAAAGCAAATGCATGAGATTCATACCCTTTCTCTCCTTCCTTCTAGCATATTCCAATTATCATTGACACTTGAGTTTGTATACAGAAGAAATCAACTCACCAAAATCAAAACTTTTACTCAAATTCAACTTCAACATAGTTTAAGTTTATTTCTTGGGATCCAAAAGTGGTTTCTATATCACTCTATACTATACTATTCATTGAAAAGTAAAACATTATATAAATACTTTTAAAACTAGCATTTTTCTCAATCAAAATACCTTCCCTCTAGACTCCACTACTACTACTTCCAAGAAATATATATATATATATATATATATATATAATCATTGAAAAGAAAACAAGAGAAAAGGTGGGAATTTTGTTGGTGAGAACACTGATGGAACCCAATAAAATATACAAAATAGAAAGCCCAGAATGGCTACTTATTTACATAAAGTATCTTTTTCTATGCAATAAGATTATAGGATAAGAAGATAGCAATCAACATTCAGCACAATGGGATTTGTTTATGCTTTTAATGTAGATAGAGAGATAGAGAGAGCTGTATTCCAGCATCCATGCACCCTGTAGTCAACATAACATAATACATAACTTTCAAAAACAGGCTAAAAAAAAAGACAGTACAAACAAAGTCCATCAATCACATGCAGTAAAAATCACACACATATCTACATTATTATTATTTTAAATATTCATCAATGTGCTACCAACTAATGCTCACTCAACTCAACTAAACACACTTCAACTGATGTTATAAAACGATTTGTCTTACCCTATAACATTTGGATATAACCATCATAGATTGAACTCATCATTTCTTAGTCCATTATTTACCGGTAGGTCTGGAAAAGGTTAATACACATTTACATCTATACATCCATATATATCTTTACCAACTTCAGCTTCAGTTTCTTATCTATTTCTTTGTACAGATAACACTCACAAACCAGTAACTCAATCATAATCCAAACCCCACAAATTCTCTTTTTCCCTCTCATATTTCCCACTCTTAAATCCCCCATTTCTCATTTCTATTCTCAATCTCTCCTACAACACTCACTTCACAGCTCAACTACTAAACCATGCTACCATTCCTTCTTCTTCTTACTCTTTTAGCCACCGCCGTCTCCTCGGTTGCCACCGGTCCTGCCGCTACTTACCAGGCCACCCAACTCCTAAATGTCAAAGACACAATCAAAGAAACAGAAACCACACCCTCTAGACTACCACAAGATCTTGACCTCCATGAAAACTACCCTCCTTTTGAATTAGACAACAGCAGTCAGAGTCAATGGAAGCTCAAGCTCTTCCATAGAGATAAGCTGCCCCTCAACTTCGACCCTGACCATTGCCGTCGTTTCAAGGAACGTATCAGCAGAGATTCCAAAAGAGTCTCCTCTCTGCTCCGCCTACTCTCCAATGGCAGCGACGAGCAGGTGATGATGGGGTGAAGCTAAGAAGGAAGAAGGGAGCCAATTCCCCTCCTTTGAATTCATATAAACATACTCAATACTGTTTCAAAGATTATATATAAAGAAATGTTGGAGTGTAGAAATTTTGTTTCTTTCTGATTTAGCTTCTTTTTTCATTTTTTGGCTGAGGCCGTGCAGGTGACGGACTTCGGGTCGGATGTGGTCTCCGGCACGGAGCAGGGGAGCGGAGAGTACTTCGTGAGGATCGGCGTCGGCAGCCCACCGAGGAGCCAATACGTGGTGATTGATTCCGGCAGCGACATTCTATGGGTGCAATGCCAGCCCTGCAGCGAATGCTACCAACAATCCGACCCGGTGTTTGACCCGGCCGGATCCGCCTCCTACTCCGGAATCTCCTGCGACTCATCAGTCTGTGACCGCCTCGACAACGCAGGCTGCAACGATGGCCGGTGCCGGTACGAGGTGTCATACGGTGACGGATCCTACACCCGCGGCACACTCGCGCTCGAAACCCTAACTTTCGGCCGGGTCCTAATCCGAAACATCGCGATCGGGTGCGGCCATATGAACCGAGGAATGTTCATCGGAGCCGCAGGGTTGCTCGGTCTCGGCGGCGGCGCCATGTCATTCGTCGGCCAACTCGGCGGCCAGACTGGCGGCGCTTTCAGCTACTGTTTGGTCAGTCGAGGCACAGAGTCCACAGGAACACTGGAATTCGGCCGCGGCGCTATGCCAGTCGGCGCCGCGTGGGTTCCCCTAATCCGAAACCCACGCGCTCCAAGTTTCTACTACGTCGGGCTTTCAGGACTCGGAGTCGGAGGTATCCGAGTACCAATACCCGAACAAATCTTCGAACTCACCGATCTAGGGTACGGTGGTGTGGTAATGGACACCGGAACCGCCGTGACGAGGCTACCGGCGCCTGCGTACGAAGCATTACGAGACACGTTCATTGGACAAACGGCAAACCTACCTCGATCGGACAGAGTATCGATCTTCGACACATGCTATAACCTAAACGGGTTCGTATCGGTAAGGGTACCGACGGTGTCTTTCTACTTCTCCGGTGGACCGATACTGACGTTGCCGGCGAGGAATTTTCTAATTCCAGTGGACGGAGAAGGGACATTTTGCTTCGCATTTGCAGCATCGGCGTCGGGATTATCGATCATAGGGAACATTCAACAAGAAGGGATTCAAATCTCCATTGATGGATCAAATGGGTTTGTGGGATTTGGGCCAAGTATTTGTTAATTCCTTCATCAAATATCAACCGAAGGCCAAATCTCAAATTATCATAAATACTCTTTTTTTTTCCCTCAAATTTATAAAGTATTTTTTTAAAAATTTTGTACGTTTTAGATTTCTTTTAACTTTTACAATTTTTGTGAATCTGAGTTTAGATACGAACATGTTAGTGATCGACAAGTTTATAGTTTATAGATTTTTTTTTTCCTTTAGATCATCTATTATATATAAAATTACATAAATTATTTTATTTAACAAAATTTTTAAAAATATTTATAAATATAACAAAATATCACTGTCTATTTCTAATAAATCAAAATAGACTATTATCTGTGTCTATAGATACAAAAAGATGATAGACATATATAATAGTTTATCTTGGTCTATTGCCATCTATTGTAGATAAACTATGATATTTTGTAAATATTTTTTTTCATTCTTCTTTATATGAAAATAACCTATAAAATTATATTTGTACTATTCTACTAGACACAAATTTCAATTTTATGTCTAATAGATTAGTTAATTTTTCTAAAGATTTACTCGACACAAAATTTAAACACGTTTTAGAATAAGAATCTATTAGAGACAGTTGAAATTCGTGTAACCTTGATTCAATAAATACATATATTATTATTATTATTATTATAAATACCTATTTTTAAGGTTTAGTGACCCATTTAGAAGATATATAAAAGTTTAGAAACTAAACTTATAATTTAACTCAAATTATGTACATGGTATCAAAGAGAGAGTTAATGTGTTTAATAAATTCCTCAAATGCATATTTACATTGAATTGTTAATATTTTGTCCATTACGATCTTAAATTCTTAATATACACATAATAGGTATATACGAATCCAATTTTATGTATAAATTTAAGAATCTATTAGATTCTTTGAAGTATTTAATTCTATTGACACAACCTTCAAAAGTTTATAAACCAAATTAGCATAACTAATACAGTGTTTGTATTATCAATCTTGAAGTCAGAGTTCAATTCTCTCACAAATGTAATGATACTTTTGAAAGAAAAAAAAAAACACTTCTAATTTAGCCTAAATACAACTTTAATAACCATATATTTGATTTCTTAATCACTTTGAACCATCACTTATTGAATTTTTATGATATTATTATATTATGGAATGCTAAAGAGTATGGCTTGACTAAGATTAGTTGTTAAAAATGGCTTTCAACTTTTTCAATAAAGTTTTGTTTTTTCACGTATAAACTCGTTTGAATCTTTTTGTTGATGGCAGTAACTAGAAATTTGAACTGTTTTCATAAGTTCATTATTTTCACCTTCTTACAATATCAGGTAAATGATCAAATCTCGAGATTGATATATTGATATTACAAGTTTATTCTAGGTGAGTTACACTTTATAGGGACTTTCAACCGTTTCTTGTAAGTTGTTATAAAGAACATTGTTTCTTATAAGTTGAATTGTCACTACTAATAGTACAATATGACAAAAGGCCAAAGATAAAACAAAAGCACATTACTTGTGGACAATGAAGAATTGTTTTATTAAAAACACACGTAGACACACAACTCTTAAAAGCAATTTGAAGTTAAAATGAATAGTTTGGAAGCGGTAACCTTCACTCAAACAAATGTAACAATATTTTCAAGGCCTTGAAGTCAACAATTGTAGGATGTAGGATTGAAAAGACGACAACATGTGAAATGGTAACTAATGTCTTATCCATTAAGTCATGCTTAGATCCACGAAAGGGTCAAATATTGGCGATCGGAAAATGAGAGAAAAATGGAAGGAAATGCAAAGGTGGGTCAAAAAGAATGGGCAAAAGGGACATGTGAATAAAAGGAAAATGGGGAGTAGTAGAATAGTAGTTTAGGGTAAGGTGATAGGATCCAAGGGATCCCTTTAAGCTTTTAGTTTATTGTGTAATATATATATATATATATATTGTTTCTCACTCTCTTGTGTTTGAAATGATGAAAAGAGGGAGGCACCCCCACCACTAAGGCAAACATGTGAAGGCATCACTAGGAGTTTTGGTCTGCCTTTGAAGTTCATTCAAGTAATCACTTTTGCAAAGCCATTCACTTTTTCCTCTTTTTATGACATTGTGAGATCAAGATTGATTACTTTTGTCCCCCCTTCTTTCTTTTCTACATCTACTTTTTTTTTTCAAATTAGGTTATGAATTTTAAATTAGTAATGAGAATGTTAAGATCTCGAGCGTCTCGAGAAAAACTAATAGAAGCCATGAACTTATATTCCAATAACGAAACCTACATTCTAGACTTAGCTTGTGTGATTGCTTTTTTATGTTCATGTCAGCTTAATATATTTTTAATATCTTGTGAATATTTTTTCTAGTGGACTTTAGGTGTATTTGAAAATATTAAGGTAAGTATTATTTTGGTCCTTGTACTTTTAGTTTTAGTTCACTTTGGTTACTATACTTTTAACTTTTGTTCATTTTGGTTCTTGTGTTTTCAAAAACTGTTCAACTCAGTCCCTCATTTTCATTTTTAGGGATAAAAGTGGTCGCACGTTTAATAATCAAAATAAACCAAAGTTTGAAGTACAATAATCAAAATAAACAACATTTTAAAAGTTCAGAGACTAAAATATTATTTAAACAAAAAATATCGACGAGAGAATATCAACGAATTGACATGCACTTAGTTGTATAAAGTTAAATAAAAGAGCATCTTTGTATCTTTAAAGAACAAAATCAAATAGAGAGATGAAGTTAATTACCAATAGTGCCCACTTAAATCCTCATATTCACTTTATATGTCACAAAAAGTTAAAATTTGCCAATGAAATTTGTGAAAGGAGAAGGAATCAAATAAAGGCAGTGTAAGCTTTAGTCAGAATCAAGGATCATTTTGGATATACATATACTTTCATCTTCTACCAACTGTTCTAGCACTCAAACTCTATTTACTTACTGTTTTAATTGGCTAATCATCAATTAGTAGTGTGATTCAAAATTGTTGAATGATGCATTAGGGGTGAACATGGGCTCTTGACATATTTGAAAAGAACAAAATGGTTGATGATTTGATGTGCATTTGATAATATGATTACCTACTAAAATCCAAACCACACATTGACTAAATGCCTGAAACAGTACCACTCTCAAATTTGCTTTACAGCTGCTCTTTTTCCAAAATGACAAATTGGTTTCTTTTACCGTGATTATCTATTCTAAACAAAACTTACTCCAAGTTACCAAAGTGAACATAGCCTAACTGACATTAAGATACGTTACCAACTAAAAGATCTGTGATTCAAATCCTGACTACATACTTAAAAAATCAAAAAATAGAAAATAAACTTTACTTCATGCCACTAATGTTTTTTTCATGTTTAGACGCAAGACAACTTTTTGTATGATTTTTTATATCATTGCGGGTTCGAGTCAGATAACATGAGTGATTGAGTGAATATGTATTCACTAAAACAATGGAGCAATAAAGATGTTTCATAGTAAACCACATTTGTACACTAAACTCAAGAGATGAATGTTTTCCAAGAAAGAGTTTGGAAGTATTTTGGATGGAATAACAAATACTGAGAAGGTAGTAGACAAACAAAAGATTTTTTTCAGTACTAACAATTGAGGTTAAAGAATCTAAACCACAAACTTAGTGGTTACTAATACACTTGAATTTTAATTGAGCTAAGCTCTTGTTGGCGACAAAGAAAAAATTTAAGTATTGTGATATTGGGTTGTAAAAGATAAATTGGAGTCAGGGGGTCCTCGTCCTCCATGATTTGGGTTATTACCAAAAGTTTGTGAAAGGCTATGGCATGATTGGTTGGTCCCTCACGGAAAACTTAAAGGATCAATTTGACTAGTCCATTCAAGTTGGAGGTACCTTTCAAACGACTCAAAAAAGCCATAGTAGTTCATTTGTTATTAAGGATGATGCACTAAAGAATGAACAATAAGGTCATCACTGCTCAAAAGGATTGACACCCTAATGCATAGTTTCCGGGAAGGCTCTCGTTTATTGATCAAGGGCACCATCGATTGCTGATGAATGTTGAGGGTGATAAATGTTACTGATAAAAAAAACTTGGATGTAATTTGTAGACAACCAATCATATGCTCAAAGCTCCGTTACATTGCTCATTGTCGAGAAAGGCACTCGAACGATAAAGTTCACATATATTGAAATATAAAAGATAACCAAACTACAAGATAAACTCGAAGGTACTTGGATCTTCCTAATCTTGCAAACATTTACAAACCTAATTCATACTTCAAAATTCCGCGTCCCTTGCTCGTCTCCCTAACCTCTATTATAACCAATACTCCATCAACTTCCTTCACTAAGTACTGATATATTCCTAATAACATTCCTTGTCCCCAACCATATACTTGAAGCTTTCCTAGACACTGCTCACCGTCGAGTAAGGCAATAGATAATGAATTTTCTTAATTACAACGTTCAATATACAACATAAATCATGGACGGACAAAAGGCTAGTCGACAAGAATAAGAACTAATCCAGAATTCTGGATCAATTCTAACTTATGAACCATGTTAAGATTGCCAAAAGAAGTTACTGGCATATTAATACCTCTTGAAGCTTACCATTATAGGCACTGCCTATTGTCGATAAAGATGTCTGACATAAATCAATGATGGACAAAAGGGCAGCCAATGTCATATCTTGAGTGCTTGTCTCTCCCTCGGGTGCAACTCAATGGTTAACTCCCTAGATCATGGTCAATTTGGGCATAGTTCAATAAATAAAACAACTATTACCATCCTATAAGGTGATGGTTCAATCTCACACCCCACCATTATCAAACTATTAAAAAAAGAGTGAATGGGCACGGACGTGTATTTTTGTGTTTTTTGGATATCACTAGAGCCTCATCGCACATCTGATTACATGGTCTGTTACATAATGAAATCAAAATGGTATATGAACTAACAACACAAACCCACTCTAGACAAAAAAAAAAAAACTAGTTTAGACAAAGTTCCGTAACGCCTAAAACATAATAAACCTCTTTCAAAACAAATTCTAATCAAATCAAAACACCTATAGAAACAAGAGTAAACAAGTGGTACCAAATCAAGCATATATATAGAATGGAGGTGAGAGATGAGTCAAGCCATCATGGCTGGAGAGTTTTACAGCCAGGAGTAAATTGCCATACTATGTGGGATAAAGGTAGCAGTAGTAAAGTGATGTAAGCTTCACATGTGTCGCCTCTAGTAGTCAAATTGTGCAGATGATTCTTGAGATGTTCATGCTCGTTGCTATCCCAAAATGGTACCCAACTTCAAGCCCTAAAATTTGGTAGAAAGAAAGCCCGAAGATTCTAGGAAAAAAACTCAAGGCATTCTAGTACCATGTAGAAAGGGGAAAAAAACTCAGTAACATTTCATTCGTACATAGAAAGCCTTGAACTAGTAGAAAGCAAAATTACAGTAAGTCACTAACGAGTTCCAAACAGCTAAATATATAACATATGTAAATAACAATAATATACATACAAATTCTTAGTTCGAGTCTGCCTGATGTTCCCAATACATCACAGATAAGTTCCCATAGATTATTCCGGTATCGGAGTTCGATCAAAGCAACTAGATTGGGTCACAAGTCTGAAACAACTTAACCATAAACAAGCATAACACGTTTCCTTGAGCTCACTGTACTGCAGTTAATGTGAATCCATGACATCCTTAAAGAGCAAGATAAGCTGTGGTAACATGTACCTTGATTGACAGACACGATTGAAATCCTTAACGTGCTATCTTTATTCCTTCCTCATCTTCAACCCTCAGCATTCAATAGTCATATTTTCTAAGCAACACAATGAGACCTGCAATATTCTATACACCACACGTCTTGAATATATACCTGGGCTTTTGAGAGATGATCATTACCGAATTTAGATGTGATGTCAAAATAAATCAAAGAGGAAAAAGAAGGCCAACTAAAACTGAACATTTTGTATACAATAGAAATCAACTTGGATATTTACAGGCAGCCCTATCAAGATATCTTGGCACTTCACTGAAATCCCAAAGGAAGAAAGAAAAAGGAAAATATTGTTACTAGGGCCACAAAAACTCATTTATATTACCGTAACTATATGCTGACCCAGTCCATCCCGTGGGGCTACTCCTGGTGTGCAAAATATGTGCAACCAGTGTCTCTCGCCCTTAAATTATCAGAACCAGAAGTTATTCTGATCCCTACAAAATTTTCCAGAAGTGTAAGCTAACTAAAACTTCCAGAAGAAGAAGCTGAGCTGCTTGACAATTCAAACCATAAAAAGATATCTGAGATCTTCAACTGTCAATCGGGAAGCGGAACCTCCACTTTGATCTTCACCAAATGCTGATGCAACCATTTTTCTCTTTTCTTCCTGCATAACATGGTCAGAAAGAAAAATAAAATCTTCACATCAATAATACGTATACATGCATAGCAACTTCATCTTGAAAAGCACCGAGCAATCCCTCTTAATAGATATTCAATATGATTAAGTAACCAATTCAAAAGAACTTAGGATCAACAAATTTTCTAACACGTAGCACTACTTAATGGTTGAATAAAGAATCAAAGCTATTCAGCACATTCAACTCCATTTACAATTAGAATTAACAACCTTCATTAAGGGACTACTTCTCCCTTCTTAGAGCTCCCTTGAAAACCATAAAGAACTTGGAGAAGTTGATGGAATGGAAGGCTTACAACCTGCGGAAAGACCCCCTCTAATTTGAGTGGGTCTTCCCTCCCCATATTGCCTTGGCGTGGGTGGATTCTCTAGAGCAGGGAAGCAATGCCCTTTCAGTTCCCTCCTACTCAAGTGTTTTTGAAGACACCAAAAAGGAGTCAGCTCTGGGAGGCAGAGTCATTGCTCGTATGATGAGCTGGACTCCCATGGGTGGACGACCAAAATTATCAAGAAGGAAAAAGGATGCAGGCATTAGCAAAATAGGCACAACAAGTTAGAATCAAGTGTTATGACTCAATTGCTTGCTATAAAGGTAATTCAGCTATATCTTTCACTAGATCCATATCCTCAATAATTGTTAGAAACGCATCCTTTCTAAGTTTTATAAGCCTCCTCATTCCAATTAGCCAAAGGAATTTAGCACCTTTCTAGTTTTATCAATACCAATGACCAGGCCTACCTGAACCAAAAACAGGCCAACCAAAGAGGAAGAGCCTGCCACCAGCTATGAATACAATACAAAATCCGGAATTTCTACAAAACAGAATATAGTTTCTTTCAAACTTGAACATTTTACAATACATATAGACAACCAATCCTAATTACGGAATTATTATATTCACTTGAGGCTTCTAAACGTTCTGGCTTCTAAAAGTTCTAAGACATTCATTCCTCTCTCCCAGTTCCACGATTAATTTGCATATCTCCTAAACCCTATAACAAGAACTTGAACTATAAATGGGGGGATGGGTAAACACTAGAAGATCATATGGTTGAAATTCAGTGTTTATATTTTAACCATGAAGATTAATGTTCGTCAACATATATTTCTAAGAACTGAGTTTTCAACAGATATTGAACTGATAATGGAAAAACAAACATAAAGCAAAAGAGACAGGGATAATACCTGCAGTGCTAGTATCCTATCTTCTACAGTGTCCTTTACAGTAATCCTTGACACCGTAACTGGACGAGTCTGTCCAATTCTATGTGCTCGGTCTACAGCCTGATCCTCAGTAGTCGGATTCCACCAAAGATCCAATAAGATAACATGGCATGCTGCAACCATGTTCAAACCTAGATTTCCTGCCTTCAATGACATCAACATAACAGGGATCTGCAGAAAAAAATCACCAATTCAAGTATTGAATTAAACCACCACGCTAAAAAATGATATTGTTAATCATTTCAATACCTATATCATTGCAAATCATGTAAAGTAACTGTAACATATAAACTTCCATAGTATATAATGTCTCCAACATAGAGAGGCATCTTAAATCCACCAGAAATTGTCGTAGTAGTATTCAGATTAAGGGCCAAACCTCAGGGTCAGAGTTGAAATCTTTCACAGCACGGTCTCTTGAAACCAGAGACATTGTGCCATCAAGTCTCCTATATTGAATGCAAGCCTCGTTCAGTGACAATTCTACTAAATCTAACATGCTGGTCCACTGGGAGAAAACAATCGTCTTCACAGGCTCTCCAGTTGGAGGACATGAAGATGCGTGCTTTGTATTATTAACATCAGAATCACAGATCTCAATGCATTCATCCTCAGAATGTAGAGAACTTCCGTTGCATCCAATGGAGACCCCTTGTTCAGAAGTTGAAATTGATGCTTTGCAATTATTCTGCAGAATCTCAAGAACAGCCCTAATTTTGGACGAACTGTACTCACTATGAACAACTTGGGATTTCTCAGGAATTCCTGAACTTGTGGAACCACCATCAAGTTCATCAGAGATACATTTCCGAAGGGTAGTTTTCGAGAAAACAACGTCAGCAGCAACTTGTTCCTTGCATCCAACTGCCGGGCACGTATTGTCATCGCCAGTCATGAATTCAGATACGCATTGGAAGCAGAAAACATGCCCACACATGGTGACAACAGGATTCTCAGGTGGATCCTATTAGGAGGGAGGAAAAAACTATTAAACAATAAATATGATAAGTCATTCTTTTTGCAGATTATAAAAGTCTCATATATCATTCCAGATTGTTTATTCAGATTATTTAAATGTATGCCACTTGGTATTGCAATTTAATGTGCGTGAACACACTATAGACATAGTTGCACAAACAATGACAAAACAGCTAATAGAACATTTTTACGATTTTTAAGAAATAATAACATCTTAATCTTTTAAGACAAAAATAATCAAAGGATAGTTGTGTGGCCTAACGAATTAAAAGAGAGAACTCTCTGAGAATTAAACCAAAGTTCTTACTATCAACCAAAAATTATTGAATACATGAAGGTAATTCCCTTGCGAAATTATAATTTTACCATCTTCTAAGAAATAATAACTTTAATATGTTAAGACAAAAATAATCAAAGGACGGTGGTGTAGCTTAAGGGATTAAAAGAGTCCCTGAGAATCAAATCAAAGTTTTTATTATCAATCAATTATTGACAACATGAGAAGAATTCTTGATTTATATAAAATTGGAAACAAACTAGGAAATAAAATAGAAATTAATACAAAAAGAAAACCAAAATTCGAATAGGAAACTAAAAAGGATTATTTGAGGATTGAACCCAGATTAATATGAATTTACCCCAATTTAACCTAATCATTCTTTAACATATCTTTTTTTTTGGATAAGAGGTATATTAGAGATAAACAAAAGAACAGCCTAAGGGCAAGGGACGAGAAGCCCTCCCCAAAAAGAAGCATACTATAACATATTCTATCCCTCCCCAAGAAAAAAAAGTTCTTAAGTTCTAGAAAGAAAATAAAACATTCTCAAGTTTGGTTGGATTTTGTGGAAGCTTTTGCAAAACTGGGTGGTATTCTTAACATGTGGGTTATCTTGGTTGTAATAGCAAATAAAAGAAGTTCTTATCATGTGGGTTGAATTTTTGGTGATCCACTTGGATTTCTTAAAGGTTGCCATACATTTTCAGTCAAATTAATTCTAGCAAGTATTGTGGAAGTTTTTGGATTTTTTTTTGTTGTTAGGAACTTACCAAATTGCATTTAGGGATTAGGAGGAGGAGGAGACCTCCAAACTCAAAAAAATTTGTATTTAGACTTAGTAAATTTGTTAACAATTGGAAGGCTCTTCTGTTTTAGTTGGTCTTTGGGAGGGCCCTCTTGTCCCTCGCCTTCAGGCTGTCTTCTCCTTTGTTTTTAATACATTTTCGTTTCTTATCAAAAAAAAAAATAGACTTCGTAAATTTGATTCGATTTTATTTTATTTCAGTTAATAAAGCAGGAAAGAATTCTTCCAAAAACAAAAAGGTAAGTTCTCTCCCCTCTTCGCTCTTTTCTCTCTCCCCTCTCCTCCCTCCTCCCTTCCATTACTCTTCCCCCAATTAGCAGGCCGACGGCGAAGCTTCTTCCCCGGAAGTTTTTTCTGCCGATAGTATTATATAAGCAGCACTTAAAATGGAAGCTCATAGAAGTTTGTCAGTATCTGAAAATCAGCTAGTATGGTTTTTAGAAGTAATCTCCAAACTGTTACAAGGTGCATAATACAAATATTATCAGAAGCTTGGAGATTTGGATCGAGGGAGACTGAAGCTGTCTAAGTTCAAGACAAAGAACGGATGGGTGTTAAGCTGTGATCTTGGCCTAGGTCAGGAGGTCACTCAACCTTATGGGTGTGCTCAGGGAAAGATAAATGGGGATAGAGGTCTTTTCACGACATGTTGGAAAACTTCATACCTAAGGTGGAATATGTAAAATGCTTTTCGCGTAACCATCCCCAGGCTAATACTTCACCACTTGCCATCAACTCAAGCTATGCAGACAAGGTCAAATCAAAAGACACCAAAGACTTTGTTAAAAAGAAAGAAAAAGAGGATGCCCTCAAAGTTGACTATCAGACAGACATCAGATTAGAAGAAGGTGTTGGAATTTCTATATTATTGAATAATCATAGTAATTCAGAGTACATAATGATCTTTTACATAGGGAATAAATAGGCTTCAAAAAAACCACAAAAGAAAAATCCATAAATGGAAAATACCAAAAAGAAAAATAATAATGGAAAATAATAATAATCCATAAACCCTAATTTTCCTTTTCAACAGAAGGAAGTTCTCGTACCTCCTTTATTTTGAAGGCATAAAAATAGACTCAATGGGTGATTAAAAATACTAGAGTTATTTGAGCAAAGATTGAAAATCTTTGAATTGTTACAAGACTCTTCATTCGATGACTGGAGAGAGATCCGAAAAATGTTGGAAATTTATTTTCAAGCAAAAATCATTATCAATGTTTGACAAAATGCTCTCATAAGTCTAGACCAGGGCTCGATAGAGGACTTCATTGTTGAAGCAGGGAAATGGCAGGAGATGGTTCTTTTCATCTCAAGTTTGAGATATGGGACAAATTCAAACATAGCCGACCTTCAATAATAAAAGGTTTTGGGGAATGGTTAAGAATCCAAAACCTTCCTTTGGACTATCGATGTAGAAAAATGTTTGAAGTTATTGGTGATCACTTTGGGGGGCTGGAGAACATCGCTACAAAAATGTTAAACCTCATAAACTGCAGTGTCGCAAGGATTCAGGTTAAATAAAACTTATGTAGTTTTATGCCTTCAACTATCAAAATTACGGATTTTAATAGAGGCAATATCTTCTTGAATTTTGGTGATATTGAGATTATGGATCTCCCTAGTTCCACCAAAGGAACTCTTATTGTTAAACATTTTAAAAATCCCACTAATCGAACCATGGGTTGACCAAGTGGTTAAAAAAGAGACATAGTCTCAATAACTAACTAAGAGGTCATGGGTTCAATTCATGGTGGCCACCTACCTAGGAATTAATTTCCTACGAGTTTCCTTGACACCCAAATGTTGTAGGGTTAAGCGCTTTGTCCCATGAGATTAATCGAGGTGCGTGTAAGCTAGCTCAGACACTCACAGGTATCAAAAAAGAAATCCCATTGATCAACTGAGAGTTAGGGAAGCCTTGAAAGATGAAGAGGTCGACGTTTCTTTTTCCCCCTAAGCTAGACACACTTAAATCCACCTTAACAGCTCCCCCCTTTGCAAGAAACCCTTTCGAAGTTCTGAATCATTTTCACGACCCTCACCAACGTTGGAGAAGATGACAGAGACGGGCGTTCAAGCCAAAAAGCAATCAATGCTCCAGAATATGAAGAGTCACGATTAAAGGAGAACGACAAGTTTGTAGAAGACAGTTGCACAAATATGTTAGTGGGCCCCATTTCCTTGCCAATTGTCCCCGTTTTTTAAAAATTTGGTATGTGAAGAGTCGGAAATAAGGAAAGAGACACGTGGAGGGAATAAAGTCGTAGAAGTTGAAGAGGAGCAATTAAGGAGGAAAGAGAAAGATCTGGTTGAGCCTCCATTATGGCTTATGGAAAATCCAAAGGACAATCATGATTCAAACAAGGCTTTATTTCTTTCTCAGGCAATTTGTTTCGATCTAGATGTGAAGACTTTTCAACTGGAGAAAGGGTCTTTTGTCGTTCCAAATCCATCCATTAGCAGGTCACCTTCCCGTACCTCTTCAAGTCTTTAGCTCCCATCGTCAATACAGTTTCATTGCCCCCAGACATCCCTCCAGTAAAGTTCCAAGTTACAACTCATCAGCCAATTCGTTTTCTTCTTCTTCGGCCAGATCATGGAAAGAGCAAAGGCTAAAATCGAAACCTCTTTAAACCATTTCCAAAACACTTTGTTAGAGGAAAGAGGTTGAAGGAGATCTCTAAAAAGAGACTTACAAATGCAAAGTTGATTGCAGATCAAAACCTTGATCTTCTAGAGACAAATTGCCCATATTCAAGCCCTTTCTATTTCAAACAGGTCAATTCTCAAAGCACAATCCATCCACATTTTAAATACTTTGTTTTACCTAATTCAAAGGAAAAGTTCTTAAAAGGCTCTCCTAGCCACTCTCCGATCCCCTCATCAAAAAAGAAGTTTATTACTGATTTTGACTCTCCATTTAGTGTGAACAGTGTGGAAGATGATCATTTGACAAGATTAGATGAAAAGGAAGATCATTTGTGGAAGGACCCTTTTGAAACTGATCTAAATTTTATGTTCCAGACGAAGGAAGATTTAATTTTTGAGAAACAAACCTTTGGAACTCCCTCACAAGCTCATCAATGTGGTATTCCAGACCATTTGAAGTCCTTTGTGGAGAAACGCAAGATAGTTTTGGCTTGAGCATTGATAGTAGACATGTTTTCTGATTAGTCGGACATTTAATCTTAAAAATATGGGAATTTGGTGTTTCTCAAGATGTAATTGAAGGATTGTTGAAGCAAGAAAATGGTTTTTTGCTTAGTGAGAGTTTTCGTGTTTTGGCCTTTTTCCTACGTATTACTTTCTTCCGTTCTTCCTTTCAAAATTTTGTTCGGCGAATTGGAGCTTTGATGGGCTTCTTCAATAGTGCACGTGTAGTTTTTATTGGCTTATTGGTGAGATGAAAGAATTCAGCATGTCTTCCATGGCTTAGGCTTGAATTTTTAATGAAGCTTGAAACTGCATGGCTGGTTGACTTTTCTTGGTGTTTTCCATTCCATTCGTTTTTTAAGCAATTTGTGATCTAGATTTTAGCTGATCTGGGGCTCCTTGTTGAAAGTTTTTTTTCATTTTATTTTGTATTTAGTTCTTCCTGTTTTGCTCGGGTTCTAGAGGGTCTTGTCCAGCTCGTTGTAATTTTATTATGTTCTCTCTCGTCTCGGTTTTTGTTGTTTCTGTTCTTTTAGTCTTTTTTGCTCTTAGTATATCTCTCTTGTACTCTGAGCATTAGTCTCTTTTATTAATATTAATAAAGAGACTTGCTTTCGCTTCTAGAAGTTAATAAAGCAGGAAAACCCTAATTATTACTATTTTCTAGAAAAATGAAAAAGTCTCAATGAGTAGGGCTGAAAGCCTTGGGGCTTCACAAAACGTGTGAGCCTAAGGCGGCCTTATTTTGTAATACAAGGCACCAAACCTAGACCTTGAGCCTAGGAACACACTCAAGAGGGCATTTTAAAACATTGGGAAAAAATTATGGCTTTGAAATGCCCAGTAAGATTTGCACCAAAAAATTGCATTGAAGAAAGAGGAATCAAGAACTTCTCAAATAGATTTGGTTTTGTCATGAAAATTCAAGCGATTCTTTCAGCAATATCTTCCATAAAACAGCAACCACAATGCTTGTCCACACAATTTCTTTGGAAATTTTAAGGGTGATCAAAAGGAGTATATTGATCCAACTACTAGAGTCATTTGGAAGGACAACGTCCCATGTGAAAGCTTCTAAAACTTTAGCCCACAGATCAACCACAAAGGAACTTTTAAACAAGTGACTGTGAGTTTCACCCTCTATGGCATACAGCAGTAAGATGGAGATAATCCATGGATAGCACTTTTGGAGTCTATCTGAGGTGTTGTGACATGAATAAGCTATCTCCCCAAATAAGGAATTCAATTCCCTTGGGGCACAACAAATCTTTTTCTCAAGTCTTTGAGCATTTAATGGATGTGAAGAGATAGCTGTGTGTAGAGAGACTTGAAAGAAAGAAAAAAAAAACCACTGTTTTCAAGCTTCCAGACCGATGATACTTCATGCTGTAAAGAGTAACATTAAGAATAAGATGGTTGAGGGAGGCCCGTTCTGAGATCTCCTCGTCTTTGAGATTCCTTCTAAAATTCAGTGACCATGCAGAATTTTCAACAAATGCATATTTGGAATCCCCAATAACAAAGAGCTTTGGGGTGATCTGGTTAAGAGGGCTTTCTCCGAACCAAATATCAGACCAAGTTGAATCACCCTGAAGCTTGTAATGTATATTATTGAGAATAAGGTCTCGATGATTTAAAATGTGTTTCCATGGGCTCCTCGAGGATACCCTGTTGTCTTCAGCAGGCCTTTAAGTCAAAACATCGGGAGCCAAACATGGCTTTGATGAATTTATTTATGTTGTCATATCGCCACATCCATTTAGCAAGAAGAGCTCTACTCTGTTGTTTGATGTTGACAGTGTCCAGTCCTCCCTCGACAGTGGGTTGTTTCAAAATATGGAGATGACTAGTGTTACTGCCTTTTTTGCCCGACCAAATAAAATTTCCATTTGAGGAGATGCTAGTCTCTTTTCATTAGACGAAAAGTTTTCTTTCTTGTTCAAAAAAATAATGTGTTAATATGAAGAGCGAAACTCACCTCGCAGGCACGGCATATGGCCAAAGAAGTCTCCAAGCATTTTAACAGATTCATCAGCATATCCTTAGGAAGCTTACTTGCCATTTCTGTAGAATCCTTCCCCACAGAATCAGTATTGTATCCTTTTACAAGAAGCGGGTGGTCACAAGCCTGACGGAGGCGTAGAAGCATTAACAGAATATTTGCATAGTTTTGCTTTACGGTACCAGCTGCGGCATAAGCCTGCAAAGTACATGTCGTCCTGTAAGAATCCACATTTAAGAAGGGAAATTCCTTCAAGGGGTGTATAAAGTATAAACCAATAGGGTGGACATACAAGAAGCCAATCCCCCCATTCAGACAAAAAGAAAAACATATAATTAGAAGTTTTTAAATAATATATTAAAAACTTAAGCATATATATTAGGAAAAACATCCATATGTTCTCAAGGTCCGGTGCACTTGAATTAATCGGTTTTAACCTTGTAGTATAATCTCTTTTTTCCATAAGGCCAAACCTATATATATAAAGGCATAAAGGCAGTTGCACACAACTTTATTGAATATTATGGAATTAACTTGCTCTCTGACTTCACCAGTCCCTAAAATGATTATACTATAGTCTGGTGGTCATATTGAAAAACCAATAGGAGGGGAAATTTATTTTTTAAGAATAAAGAGAAAAAGAAAAAAGGTCAATTCCACTCTATCAGGCTTGAAGAAAACCAATCTCCTTCAAAGGGGGAAGGGGAGAGAGAGAGAGAACTAAATGCACCTTGAATTGCTTGCGAGAATCAGCTTCTAATTGAGTATAAAAATCCCGCTCCTCCGTAGAAAAATCCACTTTCGTCAACCGTATGGTTTTGGGGGGCAATTTGACAATCGGCTCCCCATCAATTAATGTGCCTAAACAGCAAATAAGTTTATTATCCGAGCTGAAGGGAGAAGTGATCAAAATCACAAAAGGATATAAAGTCTTGTCAATTTTTTTTAAAATGGAAACGAGCCTCTTCATTAATATAATGAAATGAGACTAATGCTCAAAGTACAAGAGAATTATACAAAGAGCTAGAATCACTAAGGGACAAAGAATCCAGAATCCAAAAATACAGACAAACAAAACAAGGCCCAAGAGCTTAACAAACTCCAAACAAGGCAGAAAAACAATCAAAACAGCAACTGAAAAAATTCAATACAAATGAAATGCTGCGAAAGGAAACAAAAGTGTGCCAAAAAACCATAACCATGAAATAAGTATCTTTGAAAAGCTTGAAGAAGATGCATCTCCAGAGGACAAAATGAAAGAGCTGAGCTATCTCAAACCCAACCAAAGAACATTTGTGGGGAGCCGATAGAGATGAACAGCTATAAAGCAGAAAGACAATTAAATAAGCTGTGGCATTTACTTTCAAATACAAGTTTAATACTCATTGGTATGCTTGAGATGAACAGCAATAAAGCAGATAGAGAATCAGATGATGAGATCATCTGGATGGATAGACCATGAGAAGTAGACTGACATTACAGCGTTTCGACCCTTCAGTTTTAACATTCATTGCAGTTATATTTATACACGTGAAAAGTATCCCTAGATTTCTGAACTCATCTGCGAGTATGTGACAAGCAAAAAATGTCTGACAGATTTCTGAACTCATCTGCGAGTATGTGACAAGCAAAAAATGTCTGACAGTATGCTTATGATAAAATCTTTTAATAAATAATAAATGATATCATATTAAAAAGAGAAAAATAGTCCTCACTGAAGAGTCCTCCAAGAAAATTAATTATTTATTAGTTACTACGAATTAATAGTTGAAGAAAAAATATTACAAAAAATGACACCATCCACTTTAGAAAGAAGCAAGTGAAATTTCCAGTGTAACATTCTTCAATTAACGAGAGGTAAGAAGATAGATTTTTTTCAGAACAGATTTGTGTCCTGCAAACTTATTTTCAAAAATTATTTCTTTGAATTCAAGGCCACATACTGGAACTTTCATTCATTTGTGACAACAGCAGAAACAATAAAGCCTAAATGACAAACCAAGGTAACCCTCCATCTAGATTGATTGTAAAGGTAGGATAGCTAGAAAAAGTTCATGTTGAGCACCCCAATTAAATGTTGTGAATCGTACAAACTACAAAGTCACTGAAATAATGATCAAAAGTTATCAAAATAAGAAGACAATCTCTCTATTTATAAAGAATTGGAAAGCAAACTCATCCTAATCCTAATTAATCAAAGAACTTAATCCTAATCCTAATCCTAATTAATAAAAGAAACGCATCCCTTCGAATAATAATCCTAATTATTTAGAATTGATCCCTTGTTCATTTTCAAGTCTCTCTCTAAGACTTCGATTTCGAAGATCTTTTGTAATTATTCTATAGCAACGATTTTGCATAGTTGGAGCCTCTTCTTGTAATGGGCGTCCCTCCTTTTTGTGGGTTTGGCTTTTTGCATACCCGTATATTCTTTCATCTTTATTTTTATCAGCGAAAGTGATTATTTTATCAACATATCTAGCTATCTATCTATTTGTGAGTGTGCACGCACGCGCTTCAAACTTCTACAGGATCTAGTAAAAGTATTGATCTTTGCACTACCTCTCCCTTGTACTATTTGGGAAGATTTATCCATGTACTTTATACTTGGTCTCTAAGAAGCACAGACACTTTAGTTTGGCTAGTTTGTTCGTGTCCAACAGTTGCACACTCCGACACTTGGTGGACATCTATCGAACACTTGTTAGTGCAACAAATGCATTAGAGATGCATAGAACACTCGTTGGTTAGACTAAAAAGACACATATATGACAATAATAATAACTTTTGAGTGTGGAATACATCAAGCTAAGTCTTTTAAGCATATAAATGCATCAATCCTTTTACTATGAATTTTCTTTTACTATAAAAATGATATATATTTTTTTAAAAAAAAATATTTTAATAAACGTGTTCTCGCCGTGTCGTGTCCTAGATTTCTAAAATATGACGTGTCGCCATGTCCATGTCATGTCGTATTTGTGTCTCGTAGCTGTGTCCGTGCTTCTTAGCTTGATCTTCCTGACACTCAATGAGATAATACTCAATCTTAGTTGTGGTTGATCAATTCATTAAAATGGCACATAGCTTGTAAAAAAATTCTGCAAGCTTTAAGTGTTGTTAACCTTTTCTTTTGCAAAATTGTTCCTCTCAATGATATTCCATCTACTGTTTCTGACGACCATGTTAAGTTGAGTGTCTTTTGGAAGTCGTTGTAGAAAAGGTCAGGAATAGGTAAATTGTTTTAGCGCTACTAGCCACCCTGAAATGGATAGCCAGACTAAGGTCATTTATTGTATGCTTGAAGGTCTCATTTGTTGTCTTACTGGAGATAACTTAAGCTATGAGATCAACGGCTCCAGCAAAATTCACTTTCAACCGTATGCAAAATTACTCCTTAGAGAAATCACCACTTAAAGCTGTTTACACTCCATTTTCCATGAAGCCTTTCTTGGCAAAGCTGATTTCGCATCAAGTAGCCTTAGATCCACAGCCTGTTGGCATGATTTGGCAAGCTTCTTGTCTAGAAAAGGTGAAGGTGTCCTTGTGAATCTTCTCTTTTGAGAGATTACATACTTGTTGTCGAACCAAAGAATCTTTGAAAGATAACTCTTTCCCTATATTGGTAGATTGGTGTGTTCTTTGTAAAGGAAGCGAAGAAAATGTGGCGCATTTGTTCTTATTCAGTCCTTTGTGGTAGCCTTGTCGAGAAGATGTCCTCAGTGTCTTCAAGCTTTGGTGGCATTTCCCTAGCAAAGCATCTACGGCCCTATTTCAAATCACTGGTGGCAAGCCTTTTAAAGGGCACGAAAAGACTATTTTGCCTAATGGGTGTTTGCCCTCCCTTTTATGGCCTTGGTTTGAAAGAAGTTCAAGAATTTTTTGCAATCGTGAGTTTGCCCGGGAGGTGTATAAGGAAGTAGTCACTCATTTTGCTTCTACTTTTGCCTATTACTTCTAAATTATTTTGCAATTATAGATTTTTTTTTTTTAATTGAAACAAGAGCTTTCATTGAGAAAAATGAAAGAATACAAGGGCATACAAAAAAAACAAGCTCACCAAAAAAACCCTATTAAAGGGAGGGGTTCCAACCAAGGAAAATATTTCCTAGCGACTAGTTAAAAAAATGCTTCGAAACCGAAGCCCAAAGAGATGCATGAAATCTCACCAAGGACCAAACCTCACCCGGCTTTCTCTCCCTCTAAAAACTCTATCATTCCTCTCCCCCAAATATCCCAAATCACTGCACACCCCCAGCAAGCCACAAAAAACGGTCTTTCTCTCTGAAAGGTGGTTGTAGGAGGAACTCTTCAATCATCGCACGAACGTTTCTCCGCCCAACAATGCTAACGCCAAACTCCTGCAAGATAAAACTCCACACCGTTCTCGCCTACTCGCAACCCCAAAAGAGATGATCCATGTCTTCTTCCACCTTCCGACAAAGAATACAATAGAAAGGCCCACAAGCGAAGTTCTTCTCCTAACAAGCCTATCAATAGTGTTCACACGATCAAGAAAGACATGCCAGATAAAAAACATAATTTTCTTAGGAATCTTAATCCTCCAAATGATATCGAACACGAACTTCCCAATGGGAGGGGGATCCAATAACAATGTGAAGAAGGATTTACAAGAAAACCCCTCCCTAGGATTCGAACTCCAAATGCGAACATCCCTTCTCCCCTCCTTAAAAGTGTATGTCTCCAATAAAGAAAGAAGAGAGGCAACCTCTATCGTTTCTTATTGGTCAAATTGCGACGAAACCCGAAGAGGAAAAAGACAGAGTTCTCAGACCAAATCAAGAAGTCAGATCGGGCGATTTTTAAGGAAAGAAAGGTGATAAAGATGAGGAAAGATAGAAGAAGGAGCACCATCCCCCACCCACTTATCCTCCAAAAGAACGTGCCACCAGCGATTTTGTAACTATAGTTTATCTCAAATTGCCACCAGTTGGACATCTTTTTTGTAATCTGTTGGTGTGTGGTGATACATAATCTCTCTTTCTTTTTGTAATCATCATAGGAAAAGGTTGTTTCTTATAAAAAAGAAAAGGCTGTTTATACATCTACCTCGACTCACAATTGATTTAATATTCCCTCTAATGTTGGTCTTAGTAAGGAAGCGAAAAGCATGACACCATGAACTCATCGTCTTCATAGCAAGGTTAAGAAAAAACTCAAACAAGTGAAGCTATCCTAAAAAGCCACAGTTGATTCATATTGTCGTGCTCAAAACTTCCAAGTCGACAACATAGTGACAATGCATTTGCACAATTCTTGTTCGCCCACTAAAGTCCATAACAAGCTTACCAACAGAAAGTTGAGTCCTTTTTCCGTGGATGAGAACTTGAGAAGATTGACAGCAATGCATATTGCCTAGATCTCCCTCCTGTCGTGGGTATTAGTCTGACGTTCAATGTTGCTAACATCTACCCTTATCATGCTCCAAACACATTTCCCTTGGCTGATTAACTCAAGGAAGAGTTGTTTTCTTGGGAGAAAGGTATCAGGTAGGACATCCTCAGCAATTTTTGGATGTAAATTAGCTTTTCTTTTTCTTGATTGTAATCATACTATACTGTTGTGGTAGTTTCTTTTACTCATTAGTATTTTTCTTGCGTGTTCATCAGCGGCTAACTTGTAGTTTACCATGATTGTTAAGTTTTGGTTGAAGTTTCAGCCTTCTTAAGTTTTATAAATAGGGGACTGCTGTCCATTCGTATCACTTTCGTAATCTTGAATAAGCGTGTGTTTGGATTGACTTTCTAAGTGTTAAATACGTGTTTATGTGTAAAAAGAGTGTTTATAAACAATTAGAAAGTCAATCTAAACGGACTCTAAATCTCCCTCACTTGGGTACAACAATAAATACCAATACTTATTGGGAAATCTGTATCCTCATCATCATATTCTTAGACATAAAAACAGTGGAACTTTAGTAAATGAAATTATATATATATATATACATATATATATGTATATATATATATGTATAGAGAGAGAGAGAGAGAGAGAGAGAGAGAGAGTAAGTGCACACCTTTAGTTCGTCGCAACATTATTGCCCTTAGAACAGCCTGAAGCTTCTTGTAGCCAGTAACTGAGTTTCTGGAAATTGGAACCTTGATTGTATGGTAGAAAGATTTATAGACAGCATAAGGATCGTACCTCAGAAATCTGAAATAGCTATATAAATCATCAATAGCATTTTGTATAGGTGTTCCAGATAAGCACCACCTTCTTTTGGCTCGAAGGCTACAGCAGGCTCTAGCCACTTGAGTTCTGTGATTCTTTATTGTCTGAGCTTCATCCAGAATAACCCTGAACCAACCCACTCTTGCAAGTGGGCCAGAATCACACTCAAAGGAAATACCAGTTCCTTTCCTGCCCTTCTTACCCTTCTTACTACTGATTGAGGTCTTTTTCCTCTTTCTGTTGACAGAAAAATCAGAAGATAATCCAAATCTATCTCCATTTTTTTCCTCAGCATCATCCTCATCAACTAAAGGTTGTTTTGGAACTTCATTGGTGACAATCGCATATGTTGTGAGAACCACATCGTACTTTGCGAGCTCATCAGGATCCCTAGTCCTACTTCCCCCATGATAGATTAAAACTGAAAGTTTTTTTTCTTCAGGGACTTTGTCATCTAGTTCTCTGGCCCACTGCCGGAGAATACTCGCAGGGCACACAACCAATGTACCAGCTGCTGGTCTCCGCTTACTGATTGCTCTAGTTGTTTTCACTTCTTGAATTGGTTTAACATCATCAGACTCTCCAGTCTGCTGCATTTTATCTGAATCAGCAGTGCCAGTGCCAGTGCCAGTGCCAGTGCCATTATCGTCGTCGTCGTCCAAATTCAAAGCTTCAGCTTTTGTTTTGCTTCCATCTTCTAATTTTGCCTTTGATTGATTGGACTTCTGCAATTGTATGAGTGAAATCATAGAAACTGTCTTTCCAAGGCCCTGAAGAGAAAAGGGAATAAGTCTAAAACTTCATTAAGAACAAACTTCCAAAAACAGACAGCAATTTAATCCAGGTCCAGTAGCTTGCTTACCTGGTCATCCGCTAAAATTCCTCCCAAACAATGCAAACTTTTATTTTCCTTCTGTAGCATCCATGATAATGCAATTTTCTAAAAGACAAAGTTACAGCAAAAAGTTTAAAAAAATGTCTGGCAGTAAAAGAAAGACAGTACATTTTGATATAAAAACCTGGTGTCTTAAAAGAGGAACAGATAGAAGACCATCAGGAAGAGTAGCCTCTTGTTTTGGTTGATTTAGATCCTGCAGAAAGGAGCCGGTTCATATTAATACTTTAATAGTTAATTCAGAAGACCGGAAGCAATTATAATATGAATAAAAATATTCCACTACTTTTTTTCTTCTTTTTCTTTCTTCTTCTTTTTTTTTTTTTTTTTTATATATGTGAGTGTCTGGCCCAACTTACGCTCTTTTTGCCCACAATGGTTTCCTCTTATCTTTTATCATTAGTTCAACCTCTTTTTATTTAAATAAACTAATCTCATTGATCTCTATGAAATAATCGAAGCAACAGGCATACAAATTAAAGGAATTACAAAATACTTTTTCCAAAGTGATGCAAATCAAAGAACTATCACGGTTAGAAAATACATATCTAACAAAAACTGAATAAGACAATAAAAAATAGCATGCTCCAATAAAATTAACACATCCCTCCAACGTCCTGAAAGATACTCTAACTTATTGCCAATCAATTGAAAAAAAGAACATCTCAGTATATTGAGCCCGGTGAGTTTTCTTTTAAGCAAACGACTAAGGTTAGCCCATTAAGCATCAAGTTAAAACTATACAAAGGAAGAAATATTCTTTCCTTTTCATATTTTTTTGAGACTCCATCATTAATGCAAACGTTGACTAGGCTTATTACAGAAGTTTGATGCCATCTCAGCGAGAGATAAGAGATAACTGATCAGCCTTACCACTTGCTTATACAAGAATATTGTGAGAGTTCTGTTTGAACGACTTAAGAAAGTATTGCCTCCTACTATATCGTACCAATCCGCTTTCGTGGCTGATAGACAAATCATTGATCCCTCACTCATTGCAAACAAGCTCCCACAAAGTGGAAAAGGAGAGAGCAAATATTCCTTTTCCATAACCTGTCACTAGGGTGTTTATATTACTAATTGGTGAAAATTGAAATGTTGGGCAATCAAAATCCTATAGTACAAATCAAAATCATGGGTTGGCCCATGGTTAAAAAGTAGACATAGTCTCAGTAACCACTAAGAGGTCGTAGGCTCAATCCATATGGGCCCACCTACCTAGGAATTAATTTCCTACGAGGGTCAGACGAATTGTCCCGTGAGATTAGTCGAGGTGCGCATAAACTGGCCCGGACACTCACGAATATCAAAAAAAAATTGGAGCAACTCTTTTCTGATAGAAGATATGGCCCGAAATGGTAAGAAACACAATATAGTGGAAGCTTCGATCATAATCCACATGAAACAATCCAACTTATCAAGTACAATATTCATCGTAAAGGCATGCTCCCACAAAGTGTAAACTCCTAAACTACATATTACTTATTAATGGAATACTTTATTTTATATTTGTTGGGGTTTGGGCACATTTACACACACCTCAACTGATCTCACAGGGCAACCCATGATGTAGGACATCTTGTATTTTGGTCCTTTTCTTGTTCTTGGCATTCTTGTGAAGTCTTGAAGTTCTTGTGTTTTATTCTACTGGTTGGACGTTCACTTGGGTTAGAAGGTTCGTAATTTCGGTCAAAGATTATTGCATGTCCAAGAATCCTTTTCAAGGTTCCTTGATAGATGCTTCCACCAACTGCAAGGGTTGGTTTGGGAGGCATTTGTTTCCTATAGTCAAGTTGCAAGGATCCAATTGTGGACAAATTTCGAGCATGGATCAAGCTCTACTACCAATTGATGAAATCCAAAGAAAGTTTCAATATTCCAAAACATCAAGTTTTTTATTAATGAAGCTAGCAGCCGCTTTATATAGGCTAAAACTAACTAATTTGTACAAGTAGAAATAATATCAAAAGCTGGAAATAAAAATACAACCAACTAAAGGATTATATCCAAAGAACCGAGAGATTCTAAACGAACCAAGAAGAAAACACAAGAGAACTTCAAGACTTGAAAAGAATGCCAATAACAAGAAAATAAAGAACAAAAAAACAAGATGTTCTACATCAACCCACCTGACCGTACAACATATGGGTGTCAAGGAAACTCTTAAGATATAAAATCTTAGATAGGTGGCCATCATAACTCATTTCCTTTTAAGTCCTTTGTTAAACCCACGGCCCATTTTGACTAATCAGTGAAATAGTGGGCAAGCAGATATTGTTTTAGCGATACCACTGAAAAAAATGGAATTGAAGCAAATCCTTTTCCGATAAAATGCTAAAGATGTTGAGATATACATCAGTGAAAACTTAAATGACAATCCACAATAAACAATTAGGTTGATCAAGGACCACTTTTACACTATTCGCAAATAAGACATTACCTAATAATGAAATGATAGCATGTTTCTCACAGAAAATAAAAATAAACAACTAAAAAAAACACTTTAGGAAGATCATTGGATGGGCGAAAGACCTCTTTGTGCTTTATATCGGAGACTACATCATTTATCTTCCCTTAAAAATCCCTTTGTTATTGATTTTCTTGTTTGGTCGGGGAGATTGTGTTCTTTTTCATTTGGTTTCCGTCGTCCTCTTTCCAATACGGAAGCGGTGGATGTGGTCTCTCTCCTTGTTTTACTTGAAGGCCATTCTTTTAGGCTTGGGAGAAGAGATGTGAGAGTCGGAATCCCAATCCTTTGGAGGGATTTTCGTGCAAGTCTTTCTTTCAAAGTATGGTTGATCAGCCTATTGAGGATGTCTCGGTCTTTTCGGCCCTTTGGAGGACTAAGATTCCTAGGAAGGTGAGATTTTTTCATAGCAAGTCCTTCGTGGTCGTGCAAATACGATGGATTGGCTAGTTAGGAAGTTACCTTCACTTGTTGGGTTGTTTTGTTATCTCCTTCGTCAGAAGGCAAAGGAAAACTTGGATCCTATCCTTTGGCAATGTGAGTACTCTTGTTTTGTTTGGGAGCTGTCTTTTCAGACGTTTTGTCTCTTGTTAGCCAACAGAGTACCAAGATTATGATCGAGGAGTTCCTTCTCAATCAGCCACGGGAGAGAAGAAACGGTTTTTATGGTTGGCTGGGGTGAGAGGAACAGTGGGACTTTTAGAGGGGGAAAGGGACCCTAGTGAGACTTGGTCCCTTGTTCACTACTATGTTTCTTTTTTGGCTTCGATATCAAAGACCTTATGTAACCACTCCATCGGCACTCTTCTGTTTAGTTGGCGCCCCTTTACGTAGGAGGATTCCTTTTTTTGTGGGCTTAGTTTTTTGTATGCCCGTGCTTGTATTCTTCCATTTTTTTTCCTAATGGAAGTGGTTAAGTTTATCAAAAAAATATAAATAAATAAATAAACAAAACAAGGAACTTGTAATGGAGCGTCTCTCTTTTTCTTTGTTGTGGGTAGTTAGGAGATCCTAAGCTAAAAGGAAATAAGAAATAGACTAATATCTGATTCTCAAAGTAGATGTCTCCAAATTCGCTAATAACAAAGGCCAAATAATTATTAAAATGTAAAATCTACTTATGAAAATTTTTCCCCTACGAGAATAGAATAGCCAGGATAATGTTATATCAAAATACCTCCAATACTTTTATCAAGAAAATAAATAAACAAATAAATACCTCCAATGCAGCTTGATAAATCAATCTCTCATCACCTCCAGCCACCATTTCTTCACCATAACCAGGACGATGGGAATGTTCACCTGGATACTGTGAAGGAATAGGTTTCACTGGTGCCAAACTAACCGGGAGGATTCTATAATCCCTGTTCTCAGAACTAATAGTATCGTCACCACTGCCTCTGAAAAAAAAATCTCTCCCATAAAACCTGCCACTAATTGAACTTGGCCTTCCTGAATCATAACTGATGGGGGCATCACGAATTTGACTGCTGCCCACATTGTCAACTAAATTATTTGATTTTGTAAGGGGTGCATATGACTGAGAGGTATAAGGCAGGGTCCTCTTAAAAGCCTGTTGAGAAGATAATCTTTCATAATCAGCACCGGCTGTGGTTGCAATTCGAGAATTCACAGTTCGAGGAATACCAGCATTCCCATTTTCAGTAAGGTTATCGGTATCATCTGCGAGGACAATATGATGATTTGAGGCTCTAGTGTCACCATTAGAACCAGAATGCAGACTGCTATTAACATTACCTGTAAATTTGATTCAGTTTTTTCCACTTAATAAGATTTCTTTAGAGAAAGCATAAAAGATAATTTAATAGTCTTTTGTGCAAAACTCACTTTGACCTGGACTATAATCTGTGGATGCCCAATGAGGAAGCTTTCTACTGCCACTAGATTCCCCAATACTTAGTGCAACATCGTCGTCACTGTCACTGATATATTCTAGCTCTACATCACTGTCTGATGAACTAATTTCTATAAGGTTAGTCACAGACATGATGGTTCGACTGTGAGATCTCTCTTCTTCGACAAACTAGGACGAAGGTACAACAAGATTAGCCAAACTGCCAGAGAAAATCATAGAAATTGCCCTATTACAAAAAAGCCAGATAGATAAGCCTAACAGTGGGCTACTGAATAGCCACCGGCTACCACCAGGTACATGGTCCAACAATCTAAGAATTTAAAGTTACAAAGCCGTCTACTTACAAATGTGAAGTGCCAATAAGCTAGATCAATGGATTTTCAATGATAGTCTGAATAATCAAACACATAGCCATGCTTCATTGTAAATCTTTTCAGATGCAGCAGAACCATTAGCAGGGATATCTTTGTCAACAACATCTCTGCAAATACCCAGAAAAATAGAAAAATAGAAAAATTGAAAGTCAAACGTATTATTATTAGTTGAATACAAGGGGATGAATTGTAAAGACATCGAGGATACAGCAAATAGAAGAATCAAAACTGATCTACTGGCAGAGAGTACAAAGATGCTACATCAGTAAAACGAAGCTATGTTAACCCCGTAGCCCAAGAAAAACAGTTCAAATCTAAATATCAAAACAAATTAGAAGTTCTCTACCACCTAAAAGGAAAACCAATTAGAACATCAAATTCAAAAGTTGCACTTACAAATTTACCTTTCTAAATATAAATTAAAAACTTAAATTATTTTCTTAACCAAAATGCTTTCCGTGCCAACCCCGTTAAACCCGCCACTCAAAAATCAAGATTTGACCCCAAAAAAACGTTAAACAAGAACTTCAATCACCCAGCCCATAAACCCAAAACCATCAAATTGGAAGCCACAACATGCATGAAGCGAAACGAGCGATTAATTACAGTAAACAACAGAAAGATCCCATTACAAAAACAACAGTGCTGCACGATTCACACACACATTCAAACACAGGTTCGAAAATTCGATTAAAATAAAGAAAATGAAGGAAGAAGAAGATGAATGGTTAAAAGGGCGATGAATGTGGCGACAGAAATGGAAGAAAATGAGAAGGAATCCATACGAGACGTTGTAGATTGTAGTTGGAGAGGAAGTAATCTCACTCTCCCTCCGTACTAGGTAGGGTTTGAGGTTTGAAGTTTCCGTTCAACGCCAGAGCTCAAAGAGGTGTTTTTTTTTTTTTTCCTGTGGGGAATTTTAGATCGACGAGGAGTTAACGGCCGTGTGTGCTATAGTTTTGTAGTCTATAGGCTGTACCGGTGTAGCGTGTACCTTTCTCGCTCCGAATTTGTTGGATGAGAAATTAATTTACACTCTTTTTTAGATTTTATTTCAATTTTAAACTTACATTTTAAACAAAATTATTATCAAATCATGTTTTTTTTTATGAAGTATGTGAGTTACGTATCTTTTGATTGTTAACATGTTATATGTCAGTTGAGTTGTGCGTATTATAGTATCATCGTTGGAGTTGTTGGTTGGTTTTTGTTTTTCCTTTTCTCATGATTGCATCGTTGGCAATGAGTATATTCTATTTAATTTTGTATAGTTGAGGTTCTTGAAGTTATAGATTTAATATAAGAGTTCTTTGAATTTAAGCAGTGAGAAATAGACGTGACCACTTTTGTTTTGCTGATGGATGCAATACTAAAGCTTATTAAACACTTCTTAAACTAATGTGGTAAGTAATGCAATAGGTGTAGTTAGAAGATTTTAGTGGTTTGAAGTGACATTTTAAAATATGCATGTATTTTCTCACAATGATAATAAATGGATTGTACTTTAAGAAGAGTACAAGAAGATTGGGAGAACAAAAATGTATGTAATGAGATATTTGATGTGTTGCACATTCAAATTTCAAGCATGCAAGTACGAGTAGAATTCAATGGAAGTTAATGTTTGTGATTATTTTATATATTCTTTTATTTTTCTTTAATACAACAGTCGCAAGGATGAGAGAACGAATCTTTGACATCAAAGGATAAAAGTGCATGTCAGTTACTAGTAAAACCAACGTAAATCTGTTAGTTTTTTTGCATATACTTCGTTGTAGTCTTCTAGTTTTACCCAACACAAGGGAACAACTTTCTAATCGTACAAATGAACTCTTGGTTAAGATGTTGGGATTTATGTCATAAATATTGTAGTATGTAGTGCATAAACAATTTTTATTTATAGATAAATAACTTCGAATGAAATAAACTAAGATTCATGGCTAATACATGAAACTTGAACAATATGTAGTAGACAAACTAGTAGATCGCGTTGTAATAGCATAAAAGATCTATGTTATATGGATAAGGTTGACCGTTTTATCATGATAATACTAAGGATATGAGCCACTTTGTAAATCTTACAAAATTTGTAAATATTGCAAACGATTCATCCAAATCGTTAATGTGGACACATGTGAGTGGGGGTATCCTTGTCCAGTGAGATTGTATGAGACCAAAAATCTATAGTTATAACACTGCTAACTGTAGATATGAATATTTCAATCGATAACCCAGTAACTTAATATGAATCCTAAGTGATTTATGAACTTCGACACACAAATATTTGTTATTTGACTTGTATGGGTGAAAGTGATCATAGTTGCCAACTCAATATGCATATCATCCTAGGAACGATGTCAAGTGAATAGTTGGGAACATTACATCACTACTACACAAAATGTTTTTTTTTTTACAGTGAAAACTGTTAAGTTAGGGACTACTCAACGGGTTTAAAACTGTCAAGTAATCTAGTGACAACAATACGCTATTTTTTATTGGCAGTACAAAATTGTTAAGCACAAGAGTTTACTTGACAGTTATCCACTGTCAAGCCTAATGCTTTACTATACAATTTTTAACTGTCAAGTAATCCAGTGTCAATAACAAGGAAAAGCTCAATTTTGACGATTTTCTACTGTCAAACACTTGTTACCCTCTACAATTTATTTTGTAATTTATACTATATTTAACTTCAAGTTAATTTTGTATTTAAAAAAAAAAAATATTATACCTTGTATTTGCACCAATTTTACTCATGTTTTGCAGTCATAAAATAATATATATACATCCAGCCAACAACATTGGCCATTAACTTCAACACTAATATTGAACTTCCTACATTAATTAATTACTTCAAAGTATACAAACTCCCCCACCACCAACGGAAAACATAAATTAAATCAATCATTATAACATCATTAAAAATCAACCGTAATATACACAAATGATGTAAGAACATTGTATATCACACTTACAATAGTTTGTTAATCATTTACCAACATAGTACCAAATAAGCAACAACAATAGTGGGTAAAATTGTGATGACAATTACATTATTTCATTCAATCGCCAATATGCTATTTCTGGGATGGATTGTTGTTTAGTTTCTTCACTAAATATTTGACTTGACCCTTGCCTGCTCAGTTTCATTGTGAACAATAACTGGAACCCATGTGCATGCACTAATTGTTAGTAAATAGGTTATATATGAAATGAATGTAAAAGCATAGCAAGGAAAATACAACTGTAAGTGTGAAATATGGTTTTGTACAATTAAGTGTACAACTGCAAATTTAAAGAATTGCAAATGTAGTAAAATATATCCGTAACAGACTGAAAACTCTATCGTTGATAGACTTTTTGTAAACGATATAGTCCCTCATTGATTTCAAGCGCCCAAATAAGAATGAAGAAATATTCAAATACAGCATAAATGGTTATCCGATTCAATTAATAATGGCCAATGGGCCGTTCAGCAGTAGGATACACAAGGTACCAAGGTATAAAATCTGTAAGGTTAAATAAACAATAATTTTGAAGTCCATAGCATTTATAAGTCCTGAGTTACCATTTTACGACGATGTCGGTCATAACAAGCATAGCAGTCATTTGTGCACGAACGAGTGAAGATGTATAGATCATGTCGATAAGTATATTGGTGATTCTCTTGCCAGCTTCAATTGCCTCTTCCACACCTCTATTGGTCTGTGGTACATCAACATAGGTAGTAAATAGGTTATTTTCGTTCCACAACGATTCTCCTTGTCGAATAAAGATCAAGGTTGTTTCATCTGATATGTAGCCAAATCACAATAGCATATAAAATATATTTTAAAAAAGCTAGAGCTTCAACCTGTAAATTGTATTATTCAAAGAATAATCAACAAACATGCAGCTTCAAAAGTTATAGAACCACACCAACTTATTTTGTTTTTTCTGCGGTTCCTCAGTGGTGTCGATTGAAGGTGATGAAACGTGATCAAAAGTTGAAGTTGGAGAAGAAGAAGAAGCTTGAATTGCTTTTATATTCTTATTGCCAAATCCAAAAGACTTATTTATGAAGACCCCAACTTCTACCTTGAAAGACTTTGAATTCAGTTTTGTTAGTTGCACTGTCAATAAAACTATCGAGAGATTGATGAAACACTATTGCAGCCATTTTGAAAATAACAAATGATCATAAGTAAGAACAAATAGCTCCATCAAATTTTACAACTTAACAAATTTTATTGACTATGTTATGAAGAATTACATTTAAGGAGCATTTTTGGAATAGTCATAACATCCTACACGTGAAAATGGAGTGATTTGTCATAAATTTTATTCTCTGTATTTTATTTTGCTAAAAATGAAGATGACCGTAGTGTTTGCCATTTCCTTCAATTTCCTTGTGTAGCAGAGTTAGACAACCCAAAAGCCCAAACCCAAGTTTTTCCAAGGCCCAATATGTCCAGTTCAGGCCCACTTGAACGAGCGCTCCTGCATAGACAAAAACAATATGAATTTGGAACGTCGATACAAAACGGTATTAAATCAACGGCAGTAGATCGAGCCAAGTCAGCGATCCCTGTGAAACGAAAACAAAACGCGGGGATTAAGGGCGCCAAAATTTAGAAGAAAAAACTTTCCCTCTTTCTCAGTTGGTTTGCTTTAATAACTATTGCCGCTTCATTTTTCTCCATCGAAGAAATCCCCTTTCGCTTCAGTTCTTCTGCATTTTCAAATTCACCGACTCACCCGCGGACAGGAAGAAATGGCCGGCGGAGGATCGTCGAAGTCCAGGAAGAGAGTGGAGGCTACTCCGGCTGACGTCGCCGCTACTGGTCCTTCGCTTGTGAGAGCCAAAGACGGCAGTGCTTTTGCTAGATGGTGCGTTCTTCTTCTTCTTTTTCCGCTCTCCATTTCTTTATGCACTTTCTTGTGTATTTACATTGTATGTCTTAGAGCTGAAGAGGATATAGTTGCATTGCTGAATCTCTGAAACTTCGTGTTTCCTTTCTGGTTCTGCTTTCAATTTCTACGTTTGCGTCATCCGCTTAACTGTGTTATAATCTTGTAACACTCCGTATTGTGGTTTTTGGAGTTTATGTTTCTGTCTTGGTCTTTAGACATCGGTAATCTCTGATTTTCAGTTAGACTTTCAGTTCGATTTAGTTGCAGAGTTGAATGCAATGCTCGTTTTCTTTATGAAAGTTCTTGTTGAGTTACATTAACTGGATTTAAGGTTAAGAGGACATAGTACTCTGCGTGTTAAACCATTTTATTTACTCTGAGATCTATTCGCGTGTTGGTGTTGTGGTTTCCTAATACTCCATTGCTTCAATCATTTTCTAATAAGCTGCGGTTTCTAGAGTTTATGTTGTCTATGGATTGATAGTGTCTGGTTATTAGTTTTCCTTTTGGTCAGAGTTAGTTTTGTTGTTGAATGAAATGTAACTAGAGAAGTTGTAGAAGCAGCAATTTTGAGTTTCTTGACAACGGCAGAAACTGATTTCTCTCGCATGAATGATCAATTTTCGGTTTGCAGTGATGAGTGCGGCAAAAGTGTTCCGGTAGCCCTCATCAGCATGCATAGTTGCAGCCTCGACGCCAAAATTAAAATGAACTTAGGTATGCTTTTCACGTAGATTTGGTAATACATTTTTCTCCATTTGCATTCTTTCCCGGTCTTTAACCTTTCTGTTTCCCTGCAGAGGCTCAGACTGTTGAAAAGCAAACACAAACCAAAAAGCCAGCTGAAAAGTATAATATTCATTCTTCCCTATTCCTGCCTGGTTAAGTAGATGCTTTGCTTTGAGCTTAATTAGCTTGTTTGTTTCACTGGACAGGAAAAGATCGGCATCATCTGAACCTAAGGCTAAGAAATCCAGAACTGAGAAGAAAGGGAAGAAAGACAAAGATCCAAATGCCCCCAAACGCCCTCCTACAGCTTTCTTTATCTTCATGTATGCAAATTCCTATCATATTTATCAAATTACTGCATTGGCAGTATCTAATACTCGAGTCTTTATTGAATTTGCTTATTGTGATATTTCAGGGATGACTTCAGAAAATCATACAAAGAAGCAAATCCTGATTCCAAGGGCGTTAAGGAGGTTAGCACAAATCTAAATACATTACCAATTGCCCAGTGAAATTGTAGTGATTTGTCAAATTATTGTAATCCCTGTTTACTGACTGAGTACTTGATACATTTCAGGTTGCAAAGGAGGGTGGTGAGAAATGGAAGTCAATGACTGATGAAGTGAGTTAACATTCCTTGCCACTTGAAAACATGTTATATTTTGTGAATTGTCTCATCTCACATGGAGCTCAACAAATTTGTTTTTAATAGACTGAAATACCTTGTTGAATTTCAGGAGCTTATCTTATTAGATTAGATAACATAGTGATCCATCAATTCAATCTTATAAGTAGTGAGGTCTCTTTGTTTTATCAATGTGTGACCTCCAACATATCTAAATGTTTAAACGATGAACAGGAGAAGAAGCCTTACCAAGATAAAGCTGCTGAGCTAAAAGCAGAATACGAAAAGGCATTGGAAAGTCGAAATGCTGAGAATGAAGATGTAAGATTAAAGGTCTAAAATGTTAAATATTTTGGTTCAACTTTGGAAATGCTTATGTGGGATTTGTTTTTTGGTTCAGGATGAAAAAGAGAAAGAAGAGGTTGGAGAGAAGGAGGTTGAAGAAATAACGGACGAAGAGTAAGACATTCCATTAGGGGTTTTTGTAAAAGCAAATAGCTAGAAAACAGCTTCTTTCACTGCCTGGTTACTGTTGTATATTCATAATCTAATTTAGTTAAAAACTGCCTTTGGATTCAATTGGTTTCGTTTGAAGCAAAATATATAGTGCAGAATGCTCGATTTTTCTGTTGTTTTATTGATCGCAAATCTAAATTTTGAAACCCATTTTAGTCTTAATCTAGGTTGGTTTTAAATTACGTTTACTAATAATTATGAAACTGTTACTTCGACAATACTAATGGTATAACACTAATATCTGTAATAGCACGCAAAATATTGGCTAAATGTAATTTTTAAATGCAATTGGATTGTTCATCTTCTACCTATAATTAGTATGGAACAAAGGTTCAGCATCCAATTTATTATGTTTTTGTGAAACTTTGTAAAAAGTGATTTTCTATATTATCTACTTTTTCAAAAATTGTTGAATAAAATATTTATAAAATACGGTAAAATTTTTAATTTTATGATTTGAAATTTTGTTTTATTTATTCTAGTTTATTTTGTCACATATCAAAATGCCCTTTTAAAAGACAGACCTAATAATATTTACACCTTTAACCGTTTGTTAGACGTTAGTGAACAAAGTTGATGCAAAATTAACTCCAAATGAAATATTTTAAATGGCAAGTAATTATTTGAGTGCACCCTAAAGTAAAACAAATAATTATTATTTTAAAATAAGAACGAATAACAATGAAGTAAGATAAAGAGAGTGTAATGAATAACAATTGAACTCAATTTTTGATGTACCTTACAAAGGCATCACACTCCTATATTTATAGGACATGTTATGATATAAATTACAATATAGAATTCAATAGGATGAATGTTACAACATGAAATTAAATGAGAGTTATATGATAATTGGTAACCTAGGTAGGATATGGATATCTACATTTATAATATGTAATTATATTTACAATATTTTCCTTAGATATTTATATTATATAAAATAAATGCTTTGTTAAAACCTTACTAAGAAAAAAACTCAATAGAAAAAAAATCATAGCTTGGAAATATATTTTATATATTTTAATATAGGTGTTTAAGTGCATTTGTTTTCCATAATTATGGTTCTTTAGGACCTAAAGTTATTCGGTATGTGATATAAGATGATATATCTTTTTAGGAATGTTAAATTATGGAACTAGTCAATAGAAGATCTTTTATGCATAAATTGATGCAATAACTTTCCATTTGCTGTTATGGTTTATTTCCAAGCTAAGATAAAATTTATCATCTCAATTTCTTTTTTAAGAAACTTTATTTGCTTTTGAAATCTCCTCAGGGGTTCTTGCTCAAATTATCAACATATATATAAATCTCGAGTTGTGATTTATTTATTATCAAATATTTAATAAGATGATTATATCACATTCGTCAATAATATTTTATAAAAATATTTATGATATGAATACAATTCTCTAACATTTGACTTATATGATTTCGGTAAATTTTTAATTCTTCAAGGATAATTATTAAGAGATTCAACACCAGTTCTTTGCATGAATTATTGTGAAGTTTGTCTCACATGTTTAACATTTTTTAATGTCTAAACTACGTACTAGTTCTCACGAGTTGAAAAATAATTTTTTTCCTATATGGATTGTTTCTTTCACATAAGTCAATCCTTTCTATTTCACGACATTTTTTCAATATATATGAGTATATAATATTCTTTTTCATAAATTATCGTGAGCAACATTGTATACAAAAGTGTTGACAACTTATGTAAGTATGAGTTCCATCCTTTTCATGTTATGACATATAATTTATAGAGATCTTTTATTGTCATCATTTACTTAAAGATTCTTATGCTGGAATATCCATATTCTTAGCTGAATCATTAATTAACTACTTCTTCGAGGATCTTTATTTTTTGGAACCCATTTGTCTATCATGCTTCAAACGTGTAGTAGTGCCAACTTGTTGAACTGAGATATCAATCTTAGATGCTGTCTTTGCAACCATTATATATAACTTGGTCACTTTTTTTACAACTTGTAAATACATCTTACACTTGATTTGCAACATTATTTTATAAACGAATTATCTTCTAGTTCAAAATAATTTGTATGAGGATCAAAATGAGACAATTCTTATGCATTTCATTCAATTTATTTTTCCAACTTTTTCAAAATTTCTCCTCCAAATGTTGGAAAATTGTCTCATTAATGAAAAATAGAAAATTGTATGGTAAATACATCACCCGTCACAGGTTCAAAGTGTTTATAAATTGTTCGACAACTACAATTAAGATGATGTAGCAATTAATTTCAATATTTACTGTACATTTTGCATATGAAATATATTATAATTCTAGTCATAAGTTCATTAGCAATTTTCTTAGAGCATTCACAATAATAAAAATGATCTCATATAGATTTAGAAGTTTTGCTATTCAAACATAAGCTACAAAATGTTCATCACTTATCCCAATCAATTATCAAATGTTTGGGATACAAACTCACTAGCATTCTTAAAACAAAATAATAAGTATATCTATGACAATTAACAGGATGCATCAACAAGAATCAATGAACCATGCATCTCTTTCAAAAGTCTGAGAGATTAAATTTCAATTTTCACTGGTGAGAGTTTGATAATCAATCTACTGAGAATAAAACACATCGACAATTTATTACCTGAAAGAATCTTCTAGTTCTTCAATGGATGTCAATGTATATTTTCAATAAGTAATTTCACTATTGACCCAAAATGACTCATCACGTCAAATAAAAATTATATTTGGATGAATGAATTTAGGACTTATAGTTGCACATATTTCAATTACACGAATATGTGTGTAATACACTTTAGAAGTAAAAGTAGACAAATTTTCTATATGCACTTCCAGTAGGAGATTAATTATGTATAGTATATGAATATAATATATTATTCTTATTATCAATCTCTCCGGATGATATCACATACTTTCTAAATTTACTAAATTTCTCTTACAAGAGAATAAAGTATATGAATTGTAAATTTTGCTCAACTGGCCAAAATAATATTTTCTTTTCTAAAATTTTTAATCAAGACTATCAAGTCTTTAGAATTTAATATTATATTTAATTTTTGGCTTCAAACATTTGAACTTTGGACGTATTGTCTACTTTTAAGTATAATATGGATAGATGTACTCCATGGGTTAGCTACTAATACCTAGGCAAGTAATCCTTCTAAGAAGACCATAAACATGTTAATTATAGTAAAGAATCATATGAAAATAAAAACAAAGCCAATGAACTTCACTTGGTTGAATCAACATTGAAGTTTTATTTTTCAGTTTAACAGTTAACACAATTGGAGTAGCATAATTCTCTAACATTTTCTAATCAATCCCATATGATTTAATCAGTTGAAACTAAGCTTAGGATTGATTGACAAACCTAAGTTTTATTTATATAATCACATGAAATGCAAACAAATGACACTACACAAACACCCCATTTATGAACACAACTCAAATTCAAAGAGACAAATGCAGAGAAATGAATTTCACTTACTTTACTAGCCCCAAGTTGAGGATTCCCCATGATGTGTTGGGCCATGTCTTCTCTTTAGCCTTCATCAACACAACTCTCCCCCAAGCAATCCAGCCCTCCCATGGCATCCTCTTGTCCCAAGCACTTCCCCATATCAGCATCAACCTCAGCCCTTCCTCAGCCTCCTTTTCAGCCTCCTCAAACCGCCCTTCACCCAGATACAACTGCCCCAATGCCACATGCGGCTCCCCAATAAACGGATTCTTCATCACACATTTCAATAACAACTCCTCACTTCTATCGGACTTTTCGCAAACACCTTCCCAGTACAAATCTCTTGCTGTAATTTGATCATTTGCATCAAGAATTCTTGTGCAATTCTCGAAAATTGGGGGCATTACAAGCTCCAAATCCTCGTCTCTCTCTGTTTTTAGCCCTAATTCGTTGTTTCTCTTTCTTTGTGCGATTAAAATGGATTCCTCTCTTGCGATTAGGGTGTATATGGCTCCCATTCTTGATGCGGAGTTCATCCATAGTCCAGGCTTTCCGTTTCCAGGCCAAAGAGATTTGTAATTGTTACCTGTGAATTCGAGACGGCCGTTGGTGTTTTCGAACAATGAATCTTGAAATCCGAAGAGTTGATCGCTGAAATCGGTTATTGTCATCATGAGGAAAATCGCAACTACTCGCCTTGAAACCATCACGTCTTCTCCTGTTTTGATGTGTTTTACGGTTACGCCATTAGCAGGAAGAATTGACTGTAGTTTCTTCCTCCAGGTTTCATCCTCGTTGAAATGTCCGTTTTCTAGGGCGTTCTTCAGCGATGTGTTGGAAAATTTGAGGTGATCTACGAGTTCTGAATCGGAGTAATGGAAAAGAAGATCGTCATGAATCAGTGATTGGCGAGGGACGATACAGAACAAATGAATCAATCTCTCCGCCGCCTCACCGACATGACCACGGACAACATCACGACCGGTGGAAGGATCAAAAATGGCGAGATTGACATAGGAATTGGAATAAGCCGAGTGGAATAGACCGCACAAACAAACCGGTTCTTGCGCTTTCCAGATTTTGAGAATACGGTAGATATCAACGAGGTGATCGAGGAAGGTGCCGTGCTTGTGCCAGCACTCGCCGGCGCCGACGGAGCGGAGGACGGAGATAAGAGATGGAAGATTCGGGTTTACCTTTTCAAGCTCGCCACGGAGGAAAGGACGAATAGAGCCTAACAGAGGTTCGAGGCGATGAGTCTCCGGCGACGATGCATGGGAGGAAGACGAGGGCATGGTGGCGTGGTGAGTGAACGAGAAATCGCCACCGGAAATGAATCGGAGACGGCCGCCGGAAGAAGAAGTAGAAAGAAACGTAGTGATTTTGGATTTGGATTTGGACTTGGACGTCGTCCTGATAATTCTTTGTAGGAAAAAAAATCTAGTAAGGTACAAACTACCTACATTCATCCACACGTCATAAATGAATTATTTATTTATTGTTTAGATTTAAATCCTAATTTCTTCATAATAAAAATTAAAAATATCTATTTTAATTTCTGAACTGAAAAAAAAAAAAAAAAAAACACAACAGAGAGATGGAATCAAAGGGCTCAAAGTTAGTGAAGTAGAATGTCAGCAACTAACCGGTTAAAATAGTAAATGAACAAATTCTTAAAACCAAAGTGACTTTTGAATTATCGTATACAAAATTGATTTATTCTGTAGTTCAAAATTGAAACCATAGGTTTGTTTGGTGTTGGATAACTTATTTGGTAGCCTAGTCCCTATAAATACAATCTTGCTCACCATCTTCCGTAAAAGTTATTCTAATCTTAATAGTAGGTAACAAATTATACATTTTTTAAAAATTTCGTACCTTTTGAAAAATTTAGAGACCAAAATAAAACAAAATCAAAATTTAAAAATCAAAATAGGTAATTCTAAACAATATAACTAATCTAAAGGTTAAAATATCCAACTTTTAAGTTAAATCTAATCTTCTCATTTCTTTTTGTTAAAATATTTTTTTAAAAAAGAGGGATTAGAATTGGCACGATGACATTTTGGCATGTAGAGTAGGCAAGTAAAGATAAAGACCCTTGTGCAGGGAAGCGAAGCTGTAAAGATATACATGGCGGACTTTCCAATATGTAAATAAGCAAATCAATTGACGGAGGGTGATCAATCAAATTGCATCTAAAAATTACATCATATCGTTATTGTTACAGCTACAACTGTTGTTACTGTTTTAAAAAAAGAAAACTTTTAAATTTTGACACTTTTGTTGTTATTGTTATAGTTATAGTTAAAGTAACAGTAAATGTGACAAAATTAATAAAACTAGGTAAATGAGATTAAAAACAATCAAATTATATTTACAATTGTGATTCATTACGATTGATGGATAATAAAATTTCATTATTATTATATGAATTCTTATTACAAATTGGTAAATGTGACCTTATAGTTTCATTTTGATGGTTTAATTTTAAGAAAGAAATATGCACAAAAGAGAAGTTCAAATAAATAAATAAATAAATAAATAAAATTATCAGAAAAATCTCTACTCTGAAAATTAACTTTTTAAACCAATCCAAACAAGGCTTTAATATCAAGAGGCTTGCCCTTTTCACATTCAAGGATTAATAATAGTCATTTTAAAAGTTTGAGTTTAAAATAGGCAAATTTAAAAGTTTATTTTTATTTTTTGACAACTAAAATTGTACACCCTTTTCAAAACAAGTTTTGAAAAAAAAAAAATCAAACCAAGTTTTATATATTGATTTGACGTGTGTACATGCTTGTTCACACGAGATTTCAGAAGAAATTTAATTCTTAAATTTGAATTTTGTATTTGTATTCTGTATAATGTAGTGAGTACAATCTCTAATATTTTCTAATTTGATGTTTTCTTTCAAATACAAAGTAAGACTTAGAACTTCTAGTTTTGTTATCTTTAGAAAGTTATGAATATAAATCAATTCGGGCTTCGATCTTCTGGAATTCAAGGAATGTTTATAAATTAATTCGAGCTTCAATCTTTTGAAATTCAAAGAAGGTTTAATCTTCTAAGTCTTCAATTTTCAGAGGTGGTGCCCGAGGTGGAATTCAAGGAAGGTTTAATCTTCAAAGTCTTTAATTTTCAGAGGCGCTGATCTTGAGGTTGATAATTGGTGGTGATTCCGAGGTTGATAAGAACTTTCATGTTGAGTTTTCAATTCTTCAGACTTTCAGCACTTTCTTCTTTCGAAAAGTTCCCCTAAAAATGAAAATGACTCTATTTATAGAGAATTTTCATGGGCTTTATATGGGCTTGAGCCCATTTGTTTGTTATATTTGGGATTGAGTCCATCTTGCTTATGATGTCTTGGACTTGGGCTTAAATCTATTTTGTTTATTGAACTTGAGCCTATTTTGTTTATTGAGTCTGGATCTGGGCCCATCTTGTTTATGAGACTTGAATTGAATTGGGTAGAAAATTTAATTACATACACTAATTCAAATTATAATTGTGATGACGTGGTGGAATCTAATTGACCGAAATTTCTCATTCAACAATACTCTTGTTTTATCGAACCAAGTTTTGAAAAAATATATATTTGGTTCTAAATACTTTGTGGTAAATTTTGGCTAAAAATTCAAGTCCATTAATTATTCTTGTTTATTTATTTAAGATTGACAATTTTACAAGGATTAACTAAAATTGCCTTCTATTCTTTTAAAAAAAAATTGCACAAAACATAAGTATAACTAGTGAAACGTGAGAGTTTGAACCTCCAATTTGAGGGGAAAACGGTGTATCAATTACTGTTGAACTATATTGATTTCTCATATCTTGTAAATATATTCAATAGGTGGCCACTCCATTTGGTATTTGAAAATTGAACATATAAACACCACTTTTGCCTCTTAATTTTTCGTTTGTTATCCACTTTCTACCGATGATTTTAGAAAAAGATCTAAATTTTGAAATCTAAAAAAGTGTTTTTCAATGCTTGTTTCTATTTTTAAAATTTCGTCATGAATCCAACTCTTTTACTGGTAAAAAATGAAAACTATATAAAGAAATTTAGAAAAAAATACTTAATTTTCAAAAACTAAATGTAACAACTAGATTTTAGTAAATAGAGAATTTGAATTTGACGTCATCTTTTAAATTGTAATTTTGTTTATAAAAAAAGCATTTTAAATTCATCCATGTTCAAAAGTTGTTGGAAAATACTTGTTGAAAAAAAAAAAACCAATAGTTTTAAATAGTAAAATTGGTCAAAATATTTACAAATATAACAAAATGTGCTAATGATAGATAGCAAGGTACTAATATCTATCACTATTTGTAAATATTTCATTGAAAAATTGTTAAAAATAACACAGTTAAGTTTTTATCTTAAAAAACTAGCATCCTTTTTGTAAACTCGTTACAATAGTTGTTCTCAGTACATCTCGGTGTTAACTTTTTCAATATTATCGATCGATTTTACTTTCTCTTTGAAATCTCGACCAATATTAACTCCAAGATTCAATAAATTTTCAAAATTTGTATATAATTATTCTAAATTCGATCACAACATGCAAACGACATCCAAGTCACCACAATATCTTTGATTTAAAAAAAATTATGTGAATCCCTCAAACAAAATTACACCTAAATTTTATTTATTTGGGTTTTCTCGATATGACATCTCAAACATATTTAACACCAAAATTTGATATATTTGAGCTTTTTTTGTGAAATCTTGAACAAGATTAACACCGAGATTCTGTATATATTCTAAATCTTATCCAATTTTTAGCAAAATTTAATCTTTGTCAAAAATTAAAAATGTTGAATCAATTTGAAAAATCTATTTTGATAATTGAAAAACCTATTTGAAAATTTGGAAATTCTTATAATTTTGTGAAAATAGAAATTTGAAGATTTTCATTATAATTTTTTATAATATATAGTAAAGATAATCGAATTTGAAGAGAGAAATTTTGCATAAGATTTGGGAGGATTACGTAAAAGAAAGTAAGTAAAAAGGGTAATTAAGTCATTTCCTTAAAAACCTTTTTGGGTATGCTTTGTAACGTCATCATTTTTCTTTTTCCCAAAAGCATTTTTAAAATAAATAAATAAATAAATAAATAAATAAATAAATAAATAAATAAATAAATAAATAAATATATATATATATATATATATATATTGCTTTCCAGAGTAATTCCATCCACTACAACTAATTAAACAAACAAGCAGGTAGAACAAAAGATTTCGAATAAGAAAAGATTTTACCAGACGCCTCAAATAAACCATCTAAAACCTAACTATTCTAGTGAACAGAAGAATCCATTTCTTTTCAAATTTGGACCATTTGAATTGCATGATAAGAAACAAAACACTTATTTCTAACTTCTAAATATTATAGAATCGTATTAGACAATGATTAGGTGCATCTATCTCATATGTTCTCCTCTCTCCACCACATCTAAAGAAGTAAATTTCATTTTTGTGGAGTGGAGAGATGGGAATGCACCAAGGTTTTTTCAGTCCTAATACGAGCTCAACTAGGTGTGGCACATAACCTCAACAAAAAGATCAGAGATTCAAATCTTGTCCAGCGTTGAACTCAATGAATAGTAGTACATTAATGTGTGTGCATTTGGAGGTGTGCTACCAAAAATATTATAGAAACTGCAATAGTAGTCGTTAACGAAATGTAGATTTCTCGATACATTAGAACATAATATATAATATATATATATATATACACAGAAGAGTACCTTAAGGTGAGGGGACAGATGTGCAAAATCTAGAGGAAGACTCGATTCTATGATTTCTTTTTCTTATCATCAGGTTTGACAAGCTGAACAGGAGCAGCTGGTATTCTAATCCACCATTCTCTTGCCCGTCTAATCCATTTGTTGCTCGTTTCCTTCCTGTACGGCATTTCCCTCGTATACACCTCGACTAATACTAGCATGATTATGTACTTAAATGGCAGAAATGCAAATACTAATGCTGCAAAAACGAGCAGTACTGCAACCATGTCCGTCGCCTGCAACGAAGATGAACATTTGAGGGATACCAACATGGGAATATAATTGTAGTTTCTGCACATTGGTCATGGACTCATAAGGAACGGAGTACATTACAAACTTATACAACGGACTGAAATTACTTCAGTCAATAGGAAATATGATACTTGATTGATGTGTGAACAATACAAAAATGCTGAAGGCCCATAAGATTCTTTAAGATTACAGGAAGGAGGGAAAAAGAAAAACACTACAAAAATAGCGATTGTTGTCTAACGATGGAGGTTTTCTTTCTAAGCACAACGAATGTGGGGTTGGAATGTGAATCTTTGGGCTCAAAGGAAGGAGTAGATGCTTTGACCTGCGAGGGAGAGTTTTTTTCTTTTTTTCCTAACCCAAAATTTCATACATTCCATCCAACCTTTTATGATAAGGTTTGTGTCCTCTAGCATGCTTTGTTTTTTTCCTTCCTATATTAACTTGGAGTAAAGGCTCCAGAGGAATATGAGAGGATTTTGAGGGTTGGAGAGGCATTGGGAAGAGCCACGATCTCTCACCAAGTTTAATCTCTCTTTGTAATTATCCTTAGTTGTTTATTATCCTTTTTTCTTCTTTCTAAAAAAATACCAACTTTCACGAAGAAAAAGTAAAGACTAAAGGGACATTTAAAAGCATAATAATAATATCAATAAATAAATAAATAAATCGCACCAAAGAGATAAACCATAAAGGAAGGGTCTCTAATCAAGTAGAATATGGCCAAATTACAAAAGCAACTCTTCGCTAACCCTCTAAAATGACCATTAAAACATATTACGGACCAAACATCAAAAGAATCTCTCTCAATCCCTCCAAAAGTTCTATTATTTCTCTATCCTTGTAAACCCCACATCAAGTCATACACCCCAGCTTTCCAAAAGAAGCTGCCCAGTTTATAATTTTTCTACTTCCTCTTTGAGTTGTGTTTTTTACAAGCCAATTTTGTAACGAAGGGTCAGATTATAATTTTTTTTTTTTAAAATTTTAAAAAAGCACTACAGCTGGAGTTGAATATGAGGACAAGTCGGCACCACATACAGAAGCCAACAAAAGATAAGTGCAAGAAAGGACACCCGAGTCCCGTCATTGCCAGAAAAAAAAAAAAATCACAAATAGACAAAGAGACAAACAAACAAAACAAATTAGAAGCACGGCCAAAAGAAAGGGGTTAAAATGTAGAAGATTCCAATCTCCTCTCAAGTACTATCTGGAGAAGAAGATGAAGGAAACAATCATAATCAGATAATGACATTGCTCAAGGAAATATTTATAATATACATACCTGTGGAAGTACTGCAAATAAGAGAGCTCTTATTTTTAGGAGGAAAATATTCCCATCTTGAATCAAAGCTTCAACTTGAGTGATGACTTCTTGCAAGGTCAGCAGCTGTTCCACAGCATTTCGATTAGGAGGTGATGTGATCCTGAAAGGTTCTAATGGCTTGCTTTTGCCAAACTTTCTGCGGAAGAGCATAAGAACCGCAAGGAATACTAGTATGCAAGGCAAAATAAACCTTATCCAATTCCTGCATTTCCATACAAACTATGTCATCTCTAGCCAATATCACTTGGCATTAAAATTTTGACGTATGGAATTTAGTTTAGAGTTTAATCGTAAGTTAAACCAGAATGCAGCCATAGCTAAACGAAGAAATAAATTTATAAACATTAATTAGCATACAATCGAAGCTTATCATTTAGCCAATACTAAGACAAGAAATGTTGCTGAACCATTTTTAACATCTTATCTACTCTCAGAAAAGTAATATTTCAACTAATTACATGTTACAAGTTAACTTCACATACAATGCAATTTTCATTGCTTTGCTTATTAAAAGAATTTGGGGGCCCTAAATACAAATGATAATATTCAGAAGAGGAATCCCAACAATGTACTGAACCCTAATTGGTGCATTCTATGCAAAATCTAAAAATGTTTAAAAACGGCCAACTATCTCTTTTTTTTATTGTCATTTAATGGACAACCATTGGTCCAAGCTCCAGGACATTTTTCAATTGCATATCCTCTCTGCACATAAATTCAGTGGAGGTCACATGTTAGAAAAAAATGCGGTTTCAGGATTGGAACGTAACTTTTCATAGTTGAAATGAGGGGGGGGGGGGGGGGGGTCAGAATCAATACCATAGCGACAGACTCTTGAACCCCGAACAAGATTTTCCCCAGACCTTTGGGATTTTTTTTTTTTTTTTTT
>JBBPDJ010000026.1:8247226-8291075 GCA_037974625.1 Cucumis cinereus
ATAATTAATAATTATAAAATTCATTTTGCTATTTTTATAATTTAAATTATTTTTTGCTAATTTTCAAAATGAAACCTATTATTTTGCCATTTTTCTTGTTGCCCCAAAAATATATTTGAAGTTGGGTTACCGGATTAGGAATCAGGTCAACCAACTTTGGTTTTATTATTATTATTATTGTATAATAAATTTGGATGTAGACTTAAACTTTGTATAATAATGAATTTGAATATAGACTTAAATTTTACATAAATTTAAGTTTTATTGTATTTGAAGGTAAAAACTTAGATTTTACATAAAATGCTTGTTTTTTTTAATTATAAATTTTTAAAAACTTGACGTAACATATTTAGGTCGTTTACGTAAATATAAGCAAAATTCAACTTTAAGTGTAAAAAGGAAAGAATGAAAAAATAGTTGAAAATATGAGCAAAATTCAACTTTAAAGTGTAAAAGGAAAGAATGAAAAAATAGTTGAAAGATAAAAGACAACTTGGTGATCCAACCCAACTTGAAAATTATGGGCTGGGTTGTAATATGAATCGACCAAAAATTAAATTATTAATTAGATTTTATTTAATAATTGTGTTGTGATTCTAATATTTTTTTCAGTTTTATTATTTTTAATAATATTTAAGTAGAGTTAATTTAGTTTTTTTTTATTAGGGTTTTTATGGAAAATACTATTTAAGCCTTGTTATTAGGTTGTAAAAACAAATTTTTGGCATATCGAATTTGGAGTGTGATTTTCCTCTGTGTTGATGACAGCGATTCATCACCAACTTTTGCAATTTTTGATTCAGAATTGTATGCTTGAGCATTCATGTAAGTTTAATTATCTTGGTTTGTGGAGTGTTCAAACCTTGAATTTTATCTCTTGATATTCGATCAAAAGGTAATCCAATTATAGTCCTTCCCTTTGTTGTGAAATTGAGTTGGAGGTTTTAGAATTCGATATTAGGGGTTCACCAATTGAGTTCCTAATTTTCAAATTCTAGGGTTTTCATATCAGGTTTGGTTGACCCTTGCACATTGAACTGATAGGTTCAATTTTTGTCAACCAATCCATCAAAACTTATGTACATCTCTACTCAGATTTACATCGGTTGGAAATGAGAATGACTTATTATTGCCATGAAGCATCATCTCTCTTATCATGTATCAAATGTTGACATCTAAATTAGATTGATAGAAAATATCCACATTAAGCTAATAATTTTACTTGAAGTAGAGTAAGATATTTCCTTTTAATTTAAAATTGAAGTTAAAAGTAAGATGTACAATAGTGACTACCATAATGTGAATTTTGCTCTTATTGCTATTTAATAAAATTAAATTGGTGTGACCTCCCTTAACTTTCTCGTTGAACTTAAAAGTGACAAAATAAGTGTATGTTCCATCTTGAAATAGGAGATTCAAAGTGAAACGTTATAAAAGATTAAAGTTTTGTCATCCATACTCGTTTAAATCACCATATTCATTCACATGGTACTTGAAATCATGCACGACTTATCCATCCATTTCTCCACATCGTCGCTTCGTCCACTAAACCTTAATGTCATTTTATCATCCTATTATTGAATAAAAAGATTTACAATTTGTTTGTTATTATTGAAATATTAATAAAATATTGCTATGTTTTAGCAGTCAATTCGATCATAACTTAATTGATACATATCATATTCAACTGAAAAAAAGAGAGTAGTATTTTATTATTATTATTTTTGAAGATTTATTATTATTATTATTATTTATACTAGTCTTTGTAGACATGAGTCCCACTTGAGACAAATGCTTGAGCTATAGCCAATTATTAGGTTTAAGAAATGTAAGATAGTGAGTGTGAAGCACATTACTCCAAATCCCAACCATAACATTCACTCATCAACTCCTTCAACAAATGCAATATCAACATCTAACTCATTTCCTTTATATCACTATTTATTTATGCATTGAAAATTATATTTTATCCTTATAATCTATTTTTATCAACACATCAATATTAATAAAAATAAATAAATAACTATTTTTTTTTTCTGTTTGCGAGTCTTCTCTTTCCTAAATTACAAATTTATCGTTGCTATCATGTGCTCAGAATCTGACTTCAATAGAAATGATGATTAAAAATGGTCTATTTATAGTCTAGACAAACTTAACGAGTTATAACAATTTCTACAAACATGCTTAAGCCACAATCGAATTTTTCACAAACTAATTATAACAGTTTTCATAAAATTTCAAAGTGTTTTTTGAAATTTTCATTGACATCAATATTTTCATTTATAAATCATAAAATCGAAACTTTAAAATTTTCATTGATATTGATATTTCAAATCTAGGATATAACCAGTAAAGATATGATAACTCAAATTTAATAAATTCACTAAAAATGAAGGACTAAATTGGGAAATATTAATACATTTATTTATAGTAGTTTAGGGTTAATGGAAAATAGAAGTTGGAATTATTAATTATTATTATAATATGGCTATGATTTAAGCTACACATCGTTTTCTTAAAAAGAAACCCTTTTGTCTCTATATATGTCTTTTTGATTGATTCACATGCAACCCATCCACATAGAGAACACACACCTTTTTTTTTTTTTTTTTTTTTTTGGATTTGACTTATAAAAAAAAAATATTTTGTATTTAATTTTAAAATAAATATATACACACTGCCACAATCCAAACAAATGCCATTTATTTATATCAAATAACATCTACAAAACTTACATATGGGTTCTCTTAGGTAATTATTTCGTTTTTTTAAATTAAGTCTATTTTTTCATTTATGTCTTACGCGTATTTGTATTTTACGCAATTTTTTAAAATATAATGGTTGAAGTTTTAGCCAAATTAAATTCCTACAACAATATAACTTTTTAAAAGTTACTTTTTTTTTCTTCAATTAGCTTAGTTTCTTAAACTATTTGTAGAATGTAGATGACAAACGAAAAAAACTGTACATGAAAGTAGTGTTTGTAAGCTTAATTTTTTTAAAAAAAATAATTACCAAACATATTAATGTAATATTATACTTTTTTAATAATTTGGGTGTATTATTATTCATTTTTCTTTTTTTTTTTTCCTGATAATTGGTATAAACATGAAAGGTCGTTATTATTTAAGGTCTCATTCGATAATTACTATATTTTTTTTTGGCTTTTGAAAATTAAGTTTATATATATTGTTTTCACTCGTATAAGTTTTTCTACTTTTGTTCACTTTCTACAAATGTTTAAAATAGTCGTTTTTAGAATTTGTCTGTCTTTTTAAAAAAAATTAATTAATAAATTAAGCCAATTTCCAACAAATCTCACACCTCTAATACGACTTTAAATAATATTTTCTAGCTTCATCAAAGACGCTCAAAACTCCCTCTTCAAATTGTAAAACGAGATACTTTTTTAGTTCAACACAATATGTGAGATACGAGACAAGACTCGAATCTCTAACCTGTAACAATCGAGTATTATATATATGCCTTCAAATACACATACGATTTGAACTTTATAAAATTATCCATCTCTTAAATTTTATAATTTTGTTGAGCTTAGCAAAATGCAAAATCTAAAAAAATATAGAAACTATTTTTAAAAATATATATTTAATTTAAAATATATCCAATATATATGGACACACAAATAATTAAAAAAAAAAAAGCATCGAAGCAAGAGATGAGTGCGTGGAGCATATGATTGCTGAATTCATTTTGCACTTTGTGTCATCAGTCAAAATGGAAGCACATGCATGCATGCCTAAACCTAAACTATATAATATAGTTTATTCTTATTTTTTAATATATATACCTAACTCAAGCACCCCCTATCATTTCTTTTCATTATATTATTATAACCTATAGTTTTTTATTTTATATTATTTAATTATAAGTTATATATATATATATACATATTTTAATATGTTAAAACTTAGTTAACACGTGTATTTAAAAAAAATACAACATTTTAATACATAGATAAATATATATGTCTCAATTTTATACATAGCTCAATGGTAGGTTCCCCTGGAGATTGAATTGTGAGATTTTGTGGATAATGACACGTATGACTAAGAAAAATGTGCCCTCTTTCTTAATCTAGTATTAATTAATTATAATCAATAATAAGTTGTTTTTTATTTACAATATTTTAATCTTATAATTGGGATTTTTTTTTTAATTGTTGTTTCTAAATATAAAAAGATTATTGTAAAAGATAAATTTGTGAAAATACTCATAGAAGTTTATTAGTGTATTTAATTGATATAATTTGAAATTTTGTTATATTTTATAAATATTTTGGTTTATTATACTATATTTGAAAATGTCTCTCTAAAATTGTTTTCTTATATCAAAATCAATAATAATACGGTGGGAGCGTGTAACAATTACATCTTCAAACTTTCAAGGGTAAAAGTATGACCCTCAAACTTCTAACAAATATTAAAATTTGAACAATTGAATTGATAAAATTGAACGTTTAAACTTATACATTTGTTATAATTTCTACAACTTTATACGTTTAAGAACCCAATTTTAACATTTGTATAAATTTGAGGGCTTAATTTTTATTTAAGGGCATAATTGTGACTACTATGATCATATTTAACGTGATAAACTCCAATACGGACAACTTTGATTAATTATTAAAAGTATAATGATTAGTCTTGGACACTTGTGTAAATATGAACTTAATTCATGAAAGGTGTACAACATGGACAAGTAACTAATGGATCAAGGGTCATGTCTAGTACAGTATAATTAATAATATTGTTTTAATTAATAACATATTGTTATTAAGAGTTTAGCTCAATTGACACGTGTATGTACTTGAGATCTAATAAGTTTTTGATTCAAATTTTTACCTTGTCTTTACTTAGAAGAATATTTATAAAAAAAATTAATTGAAAATAGAAAAGGAAAGATGTTTAATTAATCTTTGTCTATATAAACCCTCACATCGTTCATGCAACTTCAACTCAACGAACCAAACACATTAAAACCTTCTTCTTCTTCTCTTACAGAATGAGTCCATCTCCCTCAAAACCCAAAAGAAAGCACCAGCCCCCGCCCCCGGCAGAAGCAACGCCGCACCGTTTCCTCGGAGTCCGACGACGACCCTGGGGTCGATATGCTGCCGAGATCAGAGATCCTTCCACCAAAGAGCGTCATTGGCTCGGCACCTTCGACACAGCCGAGGAGGCCGCCATTGCCTACGATCGTGCCGCCCGCTCCCTCCGCGGCTCCCTCGCTCGCACCAACTTCCTCTACTCCGACTCTCCGCCGCCTCCTCCGCCACCCTCCTCCGCCTCCATTTACCCCAATCAGCCTCCTCTGTTTCTTCCTCTGCTTCCACCCACTCCTCCGCCTCTTTTCCACCAATTCCCCCCCGCCCAAGACTCGCCGTCTGGAATAATCTCCGGCGATTACGACGGCAGCGCTGAGCTTCCGCCATTTCCTCCGGCGATTTCGTCGGAATCGGAGAATTGTGATTCTAATTACGGTGTGATGGAACCACTGAACGTTGGATTTGAATGCTTTGACCAATCTTCGATTGGAATCGGGTCGTGTTTGGGTTTTGATTCGAGCGTTGATTATGTGTATAATCCGATGTTGGGTTCGATGCCGACGGTTTCCGACGCCGGCGCCGGTGATTTTCAGTCTCCGGCGGCTAATTTCTATTTGCCTCAGTCTTCAGATTATTGATTAATATATTTAAAGACTTGAGATTAATATTATATTTTCTTATATATTATGTAATGTAATGTAATGCATGAGGATAGTTTGACTTTATGGTTGCATTTTTCTTTTATTAATATAAAAATATTGGCACTTTATGTAACTTTTTTTTTTTTTTTTAAAGTATTTTATTTAAAATGAATGAATTAAGTGTTGAACTTGTCACCTCTGAGGAGAAAAAGGTAAGTATGTTAAATAATAATAATAATAATAATAATAAAAATAAAAAATGTTAATCTCATTGCATCCTTTATAAACATAGTTAAACGGACAAAGTATTATTACTATTTTAAAAGTCGATGATTTGATCTTCATCTTAAAATTATATAACTAAAAAAAAAGAAAAGGTTTTTTTTAAACTAAAACTAAAAATGAGATCCGATGAGGCAAGTTTTAGTACGGTTATTGCCATAGTATGAAGAATTTTTTATATTACATTTGTTTATTGTTCGATATGATAACATCAACGAAGAATAATGTGGACTTCATAAAATAAATTAATAGCAAATTATTACAAATACGAGAGTTTAAAATTAAATCCTTAGTTACTTAAAATTGAAATAATGAACCTTATTGACATTTTGTTTTATTATTTTTAATAAATTGTTACTAATGTTTTAGAAAATGGATCAAATTTTTTGAAAAAAAAAACATGAAATTCATGTGTTTCTTTAAAGATAGGTAAAAATCATGATAGAAATTAAGGGGGAAAAATTTAATCCTAACTGTTACAAACAAAGAACAAGTGCAATAGTTCATAGCTCTGAATAAATTATTATAAATCAACCCGTGTATGTAAATTGAAATATAATTTTAAACTCGTACGATGTAAATGAAAATCGAGCAAGAAGAAGAGAAGTAGCAAACTAAATAGGACGAACAAGGAACACGTGGAACACATATATTGGTTAAGTAATAACCATTTAAAAGGAAAATCTAGAAAAAACAACCCAATAAAAATTTAGGGCAAAATATCCATTTATTACGGACAACTTGATCTGTAAATTATAGAATCGTTGTGATGATCATGGTTTGGTGAAATTATATACAAGCTGATCTTTTGAAGGTACAAATTGCACGATCAACTGACGATGAGCAACCCATTCACGAATAAAATGTTGATTGATTGTAATATGCTTCGTGCGTGAATGATGAATAGGATTGGAAGCCAAACATGTTGCGCTAACATTATCACAAAGCAACAGAGAAGCATAAGTCAGTTTAATAAAAATCTCAGACAATAAAGATTGCACCCAAATAAATTAACTCAGCAGCAGCATTAGTCATTCCACGATACTCAAATTTAGTACTCGATCTCGAAACAATCTTTTGTTTTGAAGAGGACCAATAAATCAGATTATTACCAAGATAAACACAATACCCACTAGTACTTCGTTGCTCATTCGAACAATTTGTCCAATCCGCATCCGTATAACAAATAAAAGATAAATCAACAGAACGAGAAAAACCAATACCCAATGTAGAAGTAGATTTCGCATAACGGAGGATACGTTTAACAACTTGCCAATGAGACGAAGAAGGAGCATGCATAAACTAACATACTTTATTAACAACAAAGCTTAAATCCGGGTGAGTAATAGTACAATACTACAAAGCACCTACAATACTACGATATGTGGTTGGATCTAGTAACAAGGTACCATCATGAGTCGAAAGAGTCAGCCCAGTAGCCATGAGTGTAGTAATCGTTTCACAATTAGCAAATTGAGCACGACAAAGTAAATCAACAATATATTTAGTATGAGATAAATGCATTGTATCACCCATGCGAAGAACCTCAATACCGAGGAAATAGGATAGATTTCCAAGGTTCTTTAAACCAAAGTTGGTATGCAAAGCAGTAAACTTTTGAATGAAAATATGACTAGTGCCAGTCACTATAATATCGTCAACATAAACAAGAATAATGATGAAGACAAAGGTTGCGCTATAAATAAACAACGGAATGTCCCGACTTTGCACCTTTAAAGCCACAATCAAGCAACCAAGAACTAAGCTTCAGAAATATTATTTTTGATTAGAAACATCATTTTGTGTTAGCCTTATGAACCATTTAAAATCATTTTATAAACTTAACAAGAGTGTGTTTGGTAGAGGTTTTGACATAACCAAAATCACTTTTGTACAAAAATATGGTGTTTGACAACCTAAAGAAAGTGATTTTCGAAAAATAAGAAATCATTCAAAATTGATTTTTGAAGTATTAACTATCTAGTGATGATTGAAAAATGATTAACTGAAAATCAACACCTAATTTTATATAGTTTTCGAAATACCCAAAACACTCTTATTTTTGTAATTTGATAGTTTTAAAATCACCTGTTGGTATCAAATACGATGATTGAAAAATCAATTTTAAACATACGAGAATCACTTGTAAGAGTTTATTACTAAATATAAATTTGATTGTTTAGAAATCAATTTTACAAAATCAATTGTACCTAATTTTTTTCTTCGAAATCACTAATTAACCTATCACTCCCAAATACACCCTTGCGATAACTAACAAAGACATGACATAACAACGAAGGTTGTGGTTTGAATACCCCAAATTCAATTGTTGTACTAAGTTGTTTTAAGAATTAAGTAGACATCAACCTCATGTAAGAAGTGCATATTAAAATATTAAAATAATAAAAATATACTTGATCCGACCCGACCCGACCCGATCCCGACTTATAAATATCTAAAAGCAAAATTTGGTTGGCTTGCTTCCACGTACAAATACAAAACCCCCTCCAAAACCTCGACATTATTATCCTCAAACCTCTCTTCCTGTTCTTCAATGGCGGAATTTCCATCTCCATCATTGTTTCCACTCCATTTTCCACTTCATTAACCCCCTTACTACTCCTCTTCTTCTACTCTCTTACCTTATTCTTCAATGACTTTCCTTTTTTCACCTGCACCAGACGTTTCCTCTTCCCGAACTCTACTAGCCTTCAAACTCGGTTCATTTCCCACCCTATGGGGACTCTTCAACCGCAACTGTACCTTCCGGCACTTCCCTAAGCGATGTGTTTCAATTACTAGTGTTATCTATGCCGAAGATGTTATAGTTCCCGGGACCGCCAAATCGGCGAGGAGGAGAGAGCAAATTGAGCTTGAACAAGACTCTATCTCGGTTCTCAACGAGAGAATTCTCCGATTTCATGGGAAGAGGGATTCCTCGAGAACGGCTATGGACTCCGAGGAGGCGGACCGGTACATTCAGATGGTGAAGGAGCAGCAGCAAAGGGGTTTGCAGAAGTTGAAAGGGGATAGGCAAAGGAAAGAGAGCGATGGGTTTAATTATAAGGTTGATCCTTATACACTTCGTTCTGGGGATTATGTTGTGCATAAGAAGGTTGGTGTTGGTCGATTTGTTGGGATTAAATTTGATGTTCAGAAAGGTTCTACTGAGCCTATTGAGTATGTGTTCATTGAGTATGCTGATGGGATGGCGAAGCTTCCTGTTAAGCAGGCGTCTCGAATGCTGTATCGCTATAATCTGTACGTTTGTTTGTTTATTTACTCACTTATGCATTCTGTTCATGGTGGTCTTTCGTAAATTGCTGCTGTTTAACTAATCGACAAATTCATTGATATGTTGGCACTAAAACAGTAAACTGTAGTGTTTTTCTTTTACTAATGTATTTTTTGATAGAGATTTTTCTTTGACTAATGTAATATCTGGGATATCGGATTTTTCTAGTTTCTCAATGCTTTAGCTTTTGCTTACTGCAGTTTCTTAAAATTGCATTATATTATTGTAAATCTATTATTAAAAATCTAGCTCGTTATTGGTATTTTAGACTTGACAGTTATTGTAAATAAACCAACCCATCATAGGGATATGTGAAAAACAGTAGTTTTTTTGGGAGAAGTATATAGGATATTAAAATTGAGTTTCTTGTCAACAAAATGTTATAGGGTCATATCAATTGAGGCGCACATAAGTTTGACATGATCAAATGAACATTTGCGGATATGCAGTTTTTTTAGCGAAGAAGTTGACTCTTTCATGCATTTAGGATGTCCGGTATTTCAATGACTTCTAAGAAATCTAGATACATCCTTCAGCAGTGTCAATCCAGATATATTTGGAAGCAGTTGTTCTCTTTAACATTTTTCTGATCTCCATTATAGACCAGGAATCAATGAATCTAAATTTACCAAGATTTTGAAGGTCTTACTTAAGCTGAATTTATTGGTCGACTGGTGGTGCTTTATCTTTTACATATGACATGCTATAAACCTACAGAGCATAGATTATAGATGAAAAGGGTAAGAAAATTATTCTCAGCAGTTGTCTAGAACTATGGCCAATGCTCTACTTAGAGTCGGGGATTACACGTCCAAATTCTTATATGCTTTGTTGTATGTCTGTTTGTGAATCCATGTTCCATTTACTTAACACGTTATCACCTTTTCAGGCCAAATGAAAACAAAAAACCTCGTGCATTGAGCAAATTAAATGATACTACCACATGGGAAAAAAGAAAGACTAAGGGAAAAGTTGCGATTCAGAAAATGGTTGTTGACTTGATGGAACTGTATCTACATAGGTTGAAACAGAGAAGGTCTCCCTATCGGAAGTGTTTGGCTATGGAAAAATTTTCTGCTCAGTTTCCTTACGAGCCTACAGTGGACCAAAAGGAGGTACTTTCACTCAAAAAGGCTTCTGCCCTTCCATTCCTTGGATAGATGGTGAGGGAGAGCATAACTTTCTAGGAATTTATCCATCTTCCGTAAGGGAGCTGAATGAAACCAAAGTTTCATGTATGATTTTGATTTTAGTTGAATTTAAAACTAATTGTTTCAATAATGTTCTCAGCATTACCCATGGCATTGAACATAATCTTATAGAGTTGTTTTTGACAAATGATTGGTCATATGACATTGCTCATTATGTTCGGTTTACATATAAACAAGGACATCTAGACTTTTCACAAAATGAATTTCATATTATAACGTGTAGAAAGTATATGAAATTTTAGAAATTTCATTAGACAATGTAAATGGCCAAAATCCAGTATCACAATGTCATGATTATCCTTTTTTTTTTACATGACAATCAAACATCTTACCATTTATTTTTGGAGTAATGACTTTGCATGCTTTCGTATGGGTCTGAATCAGTTGCTTATATTTTACGGTCTGTACCAGTGCATAATGACAAGCATAAAAGGTTTGCTGCTCTGTTACATTTATGTGTATAACGACAGGCATAATAGTGAGCATGCTTTTATATATCTACATATCTACCTATCCATCCTTAACTTGGCCCTTAGACACTTCAAGATCAAATGGGATGAGCAGTGTGGTACTTAAGTCGCTTGGCTCTTCCACCCCAATAGCTGGCTTTTAGGGTGTTGTTCTCTAACGTGCTTAAGTACCTAACGTGCTTTGAAGAATTGGATCCCCACTTGTATTTTTCTGAAGTTTTTGTGTATGTACATATTCTTGTATCTTCGTCTTGTGATGTTTGTTTCTGTTCATGCAGGCTTTCAGAGATGTAGAGAGAGATTTGACAGAGAGGGAAACTCCGATGGACAGATTGATTTGTGGAGATGTCGGCTTTGGTAAAACTGAAGTTGCATTGCGTGCAATCTTCTGTGTGGTCTCGGCAGGAAAGCAAGCTATGGTTCTAGCACCAACAATAGTCCTTGCCAAACAACATTTTGAAGTTATCACAGAAAGATTTTCTTCATTTCCTGATGTTCAGATTGGATTGTTGAGCAGGTTCCAGGTATTGTTAGATAAATATTTATTATGGGAAGAAACACACATATAAGTCTAGTAAGACAACAAGGCATAAGTTGTTAGTCACGTGGGCTCAAACAACTATAAAGAAGTAATTTGAATTTCTTCAACCGTTAGAATCAGTAGACTCAACATCAATGCAGCCACTTATTGCTGTTTGTTTTAGTTAATGTGAACTCACTCTGAAAGAGCATGACAGTTGAATGTCTACCTAACTAGATATTACATCATGCAGACAAAAGCAGAGAAAGAGAAGCATCTTGAAATGATCAAAGAAGGTCAATTGAATATTATTGTTGGGACTCATTCACTCCTTGGAGATCGTGTTGTATATAGTAATTTAGGGCTTCTAGTTGTTGATGAGGAACAGGTTCTATTTCTTTTGTCATCCCATCTTAATTTGCTATTAATCATCCTGATTTGAGTTGAGAGTAATTTTCTGTTCCTTCTTCCTTCCCAGAGGTTTGGTGTCAAACAGAAGGAGAAAATTGCATCCTTTAAAACTTCAATTGATGTTCTCACTCTCTCCGCAACACCGATACCTCGGACCCTATATTTAGCATTGACTGGATTTCGTGATGCTAGGTAATTAACTCAACACACTTAATTCATGTGAAGAAGATGATATTCAAGCATTGACTGGATTTTGTAATAATTCTGTTAACCCTTTCTACTTTGTTTGTGATATACGTTTGCGAAGCTCAACCACATGGTTGTTACATTTGAGTCAATGATAGATTGAGCAATATTTGACATCCGAAATTAGAACCAATGATAGATTGAGCAATATTGATCATCTTTTGTGCCTGTTGATCATTAATTTTGGTCATAGATATACTAGGTAGTAGAAGTAACGAATTATTTCATTTTTTAATTTACTTCTGATATTACCTCATTCCTTGTGATTTTTTTGTTCCTGCTGAACTTATTTGTTTCGACTATCCCTTTCAGTAGACTTATCTCCATGGTCCTCTAATATGAGTTATCAAGACTGAACCTTTGCTCTTTCCATGCTTTAGCTTGATTACAACTCCACCTCCAGAAAGAGTCCCAATAAAAACCCATCTCTCATCATTCAGTAAAGAAAAAGTGAAATCAGCTATTAAATATGAGCTGGAACGTGGAGGCCAAGTTTTTTATGTTTTACCTCGAATTAAAGGTAATCCTTGTAACTTTTTCTTTAAGGTTTACATTGTTCTGTACTCTCAAGAATTGGTTTACTTTCTCCATTCCGTCGTGGCACTATTTTTTATCATACTTGTACATATGCACGCATTTTGGTAACAAACAACTTTATTAATACCGAAGAGAGGGGGAATGGGAAAATAAGATTCAGATGAACCATTAGAGAACCATTTTGCTCCTTTGGCTGCCCTCTTGCCTATTTCACTTTCTTGCAATTCTTCTATTTTATTCTGACATCTTTCTTTTTTCTTTTACTCACTTAAGCCTGAAGGAGATTATAGATACAATTTTGAACTGGCATTGACCATGGATCGAGAATAATCTTAAAGTTCTGGTAAGGTCTTCCAAGAGGATGGTAACATACAAAGAATGCCTCAATAGTAAGAAAGCTCTCTATTCAGCGTATTTAGAATTTCTCTGTTAGTCACAACCACCAAAAAAGTGATCATAATAATATTGGACCAAATATTCCTACCATTTCCTTTGAAAGAATTGCTGGAGACTTTGGGTGATTGCACATGGAGCCCGGCTATAAGGTAACATCTGGGATCTTAATTCTGTCAACTATCTGATAGGAAGGGTATTAGAGGGATATTAAAGGTATATTAGTAATTAGTTAAAAGACTATAAATATTTTATTTTCCAAATAGCCTTGTAGAGGACTGAAGGTAAGAGGCATTCTATTATTGTGGCATCCTTAGTGTTCAAGTTATTCCTTCAAATTGATTTGTTGGCGAATTGGGGGTGAGGAGTTTGACATTAAGAAGGTGAAGAGCTCACATCTCCATGCAGTTGGCATAAATTTTTCTGCAGGAAGATACTAATTAATTTGGAGACTACAAACACTACCAACTGCACAAGAGGGAATCATTCCTTGTATTCGTAGTGATACATACTGTTGACTTCTCACTAATTTTAGAGGCTTGAATCTGGGGTTTGTGCACATGGAAAAATAGAGATTTGAATTAAAGAATTTGTATCCCAGTAGTATGATGTAAGAAATGGAGTCGTATGCTGTGCACAGAGCTAACTATTCTTTCACCTTCTAATTTGGAGACTAGATCTTAATTTGCTGTTAATCATCCTGATCAAGAGCCTAACAAATGAGTTTAAAGGCAAAAGCTTGGGTTGTATTAGCCAGTGTGGGAGTGGTAGAGGTGGTGAATGATTAATGATTTTCAGGTGGAATCATATCATAAGATCAGCGCAGCACTATGCTAAGAGCTGTATGAGGCCTCTTTCTCAGGCAACAAAATTGTCTCCTTCATCTTCAGCTGTGGTTTCTTTTAAGAAGCAGATCGATAAGTTGGAGGAATCTCTCAATGTGTTTGAGCCGTTGGTGTTGGGCTCCTAATTAAATGCCCCATATGCATCAAGTACATATGGGACGAAGTTAATTTTTGTCTGGTGGGGGTTGAAAGCATTTTATTTTTCTTTTTTTTTTTTTTTGAAAAGGAGACCATCCAAAATATTATTAACTATAATGAAACGAGACTAATACTCAAAGTACAAAAGAGTTATACAAAGAGCACCAAGCCAAACAAAGAAGTAAAGAACTAAGGATCAAGAGGTGCAGCCTTTAAATTAACTATCTAATTAATATTTAATCTGACCCATTAATTAGGGAGGAAGTGTAAGAAAAGGAGGATAAATACAGCTAATATATTAGTGAACCACATTGACTGAACACAAGAGTGAGGTGATTCACTAAATTTCCCCTTTTGGATGAATATGCAGAAATACAGTTCCCAGCCCTTCCTAGGATTAATTTACTTTAATATATATATATGGTCTCTGATAGGAAACAAGAAGATTTTAATTGGAAACAAGGTATAAAGGAGGCTAAAAGGGTGATAGTCCTTGCCCTCAATTTTCTTTATAACAGTGGAGAAGAGTCCAAGACCTTCACTTCCTCTCCCAAAACTCATAAGAGAGTCCCATCTACAAATAACAGCCAAAAGATACCCACCCTCCAGCCAAAACAGTAATATATACTCAGCAAAAACAAGCCCCCTAACTAACAATATTCTTTGGGGTCTACTCTCTCCCAAATACATTCTCTCACCGGTCATCACACACCCTTCTTTTGACTATGCATATAAGCCTTAGAGGAAAAAGCAAAGAAGTATTAATATCGTAATATTTTGGGTTTTTTTTTCTGAGTATAATGACCGACATGTAATTCCTTATGTTTGATTTACTTTGCTGAGTGGTATGCCTTATAGTTGAGATAGCAATAGGTATACTTGTTCTCTCCCTCGTTACATCCATTAATAAGAATGTCAGGCGATTTTCCTATCATACTTGAATCACAGGACTTGAAGAAGTGAAGGAATTTCTTGAGGCGAGCTTTCCAGACATTGAAATAGCACTTGCTCATGGAAAGGTATTTGCCCCTTTGTCAATTATGAGGCCCTCGAATCAGTTGCTGTCTGATAAAACTTAAGCTTTAGCAATTCTTTCTAGAATAATCTACATTGTCTGGTAAGCTAGAATATGGAACAACAGCGAAAACTTGCTGTGCTTTAGTTTATTGAAATTTAGGGGGTGTTTGGGCCCCAACTTCAAGTCGATGGTGTGGGCTACACTCCATGTTTGGGATTGGGGTTCCAATTATAATTGTTGGTATTTTCAATTATTATAATATGTAATTAGCTACAGTATTACTATTTCAAATCCCTTTTTGTTAGTGTGTTTACTATTACCTACTCATCCTCTCTTTTCTTCTTTGTTATAATGTTTACTATTTTCTATCCAAACTAAAATAGTCCGCGGTCCAAGCTCAAACTATTGTAAATCAGACTAAAATAGTTTGTGTCTGCATTATAATTTTATTATAACCCACAAACTATAATAATTACTGACTATAATAATCAATTCAATGCTCTAAACACCCCTTAAGGAAATAAAGAGTTTGTTGAATAAATTATTTTCTGGGATACTCTACTTTATTGTTGGATATTACTTTTTCATGGGAATGACTCCTGGTTCGTTAAGAGATTCAATAAAGATCACTCCACATTGTTTTGTGGAGTTGCATCTTAACTCTCGGTCTCCCATTACTTGTTATGGAGAAGTACCTTTTTGGAGGACAAAACCAAGTTTAAAGTCTAAATCTATTGTATTAGAAGTATCATCAAGGAAGCCTAGTTCTCCTCTGGAATACCTTCATCGTTCAGTTGTAAATAAGTTATAGCTGCATAATGTACATTTGTCGTTATTTCATTTCACTTATATAGCTATTGTTTGCAGCAATACTCAAAGCAACTTGAAGAAACCATGGAAAATTTTGCACTTGGTCATATTAAGATTCTTATTTGCACAAATATTGTTGAAAGTGGTCTGGATATTCAAAATGCAAACACCATCATTGTTCAGGATGTTCAACAATTTGGGTTAGCCCAATTATATCAGGTCTTGCCTTTTCTCCTTTTCATTTCAGTTTTGTCCAAATTTTTTAGAGCAATGTGGTTCAAAAGTACCTGTGAGAATCTTTGTTCGGAATGTTTTTTTGGAATATCTATTTGTAAATGGAGATTAAGAGATGATACTATTGAATGTTTAAAGAGGGAAATACTTTCTTTTTGTAATGGCAATCATGTCTTTGTCTTGTGTGGGTCCTTTTATATTCCCCGTGGACATGTTACCTTTCAGGGACGGACCAAAAAATTGAATGGTCATGTAACATGGGCTTGTTTAGAATGACTTAGTGCTTAAAAAAGTACCAAAGTATAAATTATGTGTTTTAAAGCTCTTAGAATTTAGAAAGTCATTCCAAACAGGTCCTATGTTTATTGCTTTTTATCTTTACAAACTTTGCTTTCTTCAACATTTTATTACTTTACTATTTTGACTCTTTTCCTTATGTTTCTTTCTGATAGCTGCGTGGACGAGTGGGCCGGGCTGACAAGGAAGCTCATGCATACTTATTTTACCCAGAAAAGTCTCTGCTATCTGACGAAGCACTGGTTTGTAGTTTCATTGCCATGTGATCTTTGCTATTGGAAACGATGTGGAAGCTCTGCCTGTTAATAATATATTTGGGCAATTACTTGGGAATTTTACCATCATGGAACTTTCTAATGCTTCTTATGTTTATTGCTCTTCTTTGCCATAATTTAGGAAAGGCTTACTGCTCTTGAAGAGTGCCGTGAACTTGGGCAAGGTTTTAAACTTGCTGAGAGAGACATGGGCATACGGGGGTTTGGTACCATCTTTGGCGAGCAACAAACTGGTGATGTTGGAAATGTGGGCATTGATCTCTTCTTTGAAATGCTTTTTGACAGCTTGTCCAAGGTTTGTAATGATTCACCATCTACTAATTTATATTTTGGGAGGACTGCGTTTGTGTTCATAAGTCTATATGAATCAGTTATCAGTTATCACATTGGCTTCGACTCTGTAGTCATTCTATTAGAAGTTTTTATTTACTTCTTGATTATGGCATAGAAAATACATAATGAAAACTACAAATAATACTTAAATTGTTAATTGGTTTTTCTGTGCATCCTTCTTGTTGTCATTGTTCCAACTTCCTGTTTCCTTTATCTTCAGCATAGAATAATGTCTGCACGCATGCAATCTACTGTTTGATTAATTATGTAACTTTTGAAGCATGGGGTTGATTGCTTATTTTTCTAATTCTGGATGGATTGTTTGTCATGATTTGCAGGTTGACGAACACAGGATAGTCTCTGTCCCATACCAGTCAGTGAAGGTACTTTCTTGATCTGTGTTTGCCGATGTTCAGTGATCTTAAACTCTCTTGTTGTGAAAGGGGGAAAAAAGAAAAGAAATAAGAAAAAGGAAGGAAAAGAAAATGAAGTTGATTAGTGAGTTTAAGCTTCTAAATTTGACTACTTCCTGGTTATAAGTCACTTATCTTTTGTTGATGAAAGAGTTGCGTCTTTAACATGCAAAATACAGACTTTCTCCTTTCTTCCTACTGATTCAGTTCAATATTGATTGCTTTGTGAAATACAACTTGTCTTCTAAAGATTGGAGATAAAATTTGAAGTTGAAGCTTATAGATTCTGTTTGCTTATTATATGGTAGAAAGTAAAAGTATTGTGTTAGGAATACCACTTGAGAAAAAATATCGTGTTGGGAATACCATCAGTTAGAGATTAGGATAGTAAAGGTATGATAGTCGAGCAAACAAGGTTTCTATTAGGAGTTGTATAAATAGAGAGAGTGAGAGATGAACACAAGCCATTTACTCGATAGGAAGGGTCAAGTTCCTCTAACTACTTGGGTATCTTATTCTTCTAAATACTTGGGGTTTCTTTCCATATTTTTTATTCATTATTCATATAATTTCTGGTTCTGTATTTAGTATTGTCTTATTTTTATCACTTTCTTACAGATTGATATCGATATTAATCCTCATTTGCCTTCTGAGTACATTAATTATTTGGAGAATCCCATGAAAATACTTAATGGAGCTGAGAGAGCAGCTGAGACAGACATTTGGACTTTAATGCAATTTACTGAGAATTTACGCCGTCAACATGGAAAAGAGCCCTATTCCATGGAGATTCTCATGAAGAAGCTTTATGTGAGAAGAATGGCAGCGGATCTAGGAATTTCTCGGATATATGCTTCTGGAAAGGCTGTTTGCATGGAAACTAACATGAATAAGAAAGTTTTCAAGTTGATCTTAGATTCGATGACATCAGAGGTGCATCGGAGTTGTTTGTCTTTTGAGGAACATCAGATCAAGGTGAGCTTATAAAATAGCTATAAAATGTCTAGCTATTTCTATCTTATTGAAGTTAATTTTGCATCTTTTGCCTTTACTCCCCCAGCTGGGAAATGCTTGTCAGGAGATGTGAAATGGAAAAAGCAAATGAACTTTTTTTTAGTCTATGAACATTCTTTTTCTTATGAAATATCAAAGAGAAAAAAAAAAACAAGGCGACAATGGACTGAGTTAACTCACATATATATATATTTAATTTCTTATGCATACATTTCATGATGTAAATTTGTAAAGCTTCTTTGTTTCAGCCATACCTTCTTTTCTTCTGATGCATTGTAAAACTGAAACATTTGATCAGTTCTGTTTCCAACCCATACAATTCAAATTAGTATCTTACTGTTTTTTCTTTTCTATGTGGTTTCTGCCCTCTTCCCTTTCACCTTTGGCAGGCTGGTCTTCTCTTAGAGCTACCCAGAGAACAACTGCTAAATTGGATCTTCGAGTGTTTGATGGAACTTCATGCTTCCCTCCCAGCCCTAATCAAATACTAGCTCTTATACAGCAGATTTTACAATGATTTTCTTAACCACATGGTTGCTACATGCATATAACATCCATTCATCAGGCTTTATTTTAAAAGCCTGAAATATAGACTCAGCCTCAACGGTCTCTGATCAAGAAGCTTTTGACATGGAAGATCTCAAATCATGATATGCAATACCAAGAAAAGGTATATACATTTTGTTAGTAAGTTGGAACAAGCTGATGGAAGCCACTCAAGAGAATTGTTTCAAGGCAAGCCATGTGAAGACTGAAAACCCACCATGTTTTTTCCGATAAACTAACCACTTCTTTCAATGAACTTTCTTATTGCAGGACTCAAGCTGTGTGGTTATCTGTCCAAAATATATAGCAGTGCGCAGGATCCGATCATGTACATGAGTTATGACGATATCGAGACTTCACTCAGGTCACAATTTGATATGCCCCTTCCCTTGTGTCTATATATATTATTCATTAAATCTTGGTATCAAGTAGTTGGGTTAGAAGCACAGTTCTGTTTTATTCTCATCCTAACTTTGACCTGTAATTTCTTGCAAATTTTCTTATATATGAGATGAGGGTATGATGTAAAGAAATTATAAGTTTGTAACTCTAAAAAGTTTAGGGAAGGTTTGAAGTAGGAACCATCAGACATAGAGTTATTTTTTAGATCCAGCAATTAATTTGGTTCCATCATCTGAACATTTCGCAAGAAAATAGTGAAAATGATTATATATTATTTCATCCATTTCCATTTATTTCTAGACTGCTGTTTTCTTTATAATCGAGGCTCAATTTTTTTGGGTAAAATTCATTTTTGTCCCTAATATTTGGATTTAGTGTCCTAATTGGTTTCTCAAGTTTAATGTACATTTTCGTCTCTGAAGTTTGAAATATAGTTCTGGATGATCTTTGATCGCCCAATGTAGAATAACTTGATAGTTTTTGATTGATGACCGTGAAAGACATGTCACCTGTTTATAATAGTTTTCGATTTGTAGTTTTCAAAAGTAGGAGTTTTCCATTTGTCAAAAACATCAACTAGTTCTTTGCTTTTAGAATTTTCCTCTTCAAGCCTTTCAAAGCTAGCGTGGTAATTATAATGTTCTTATCATAGTGGAAAATTTCGGTCAAAGTTTCGAGAGGCTTGATAGTTGGATGTGGGGGTATTTTGAATTTTCCCCCATTTCTTGAAATTTTGAAGTTTTTTTTCTCTCTCTTCTTCTCCCCCTTCCTTTTTTACAATTAGACTAGCTAGCTCAATTGACCTTTCTTAAGGTTTGTGGACGTGTCTTGATTACATCAATCGTATAGTTTCACTCAAATAAGTCCGTATTAAGTGCAGGCGTAGAGATCATTTGATGAGGATGAAAATTGAAAATAAAATTGTGTATTTTAGTGTTAGGATGAATATTGGCTAAGTATTGTTGTAATTAATTTAGTAATTGGTAGATTGAGGATGTGAGAGAAATAAAGTTTATTATACTAATGTAGTATAACGTGTATTTTTTATTTTTATTTATATTTATATTTATTTTTGTATTTGATTTGATAAATTTAGGTATAGTGTATTTTTTATTTGGTATTTAGGATTTGAATTTTAAATGTTTTGAATTAGTTAAGGGTATTTTATTCCGTCTTTAATTCTTAATTAATAATTTTAAATTTATTTTGGTATTTTTATAATTTTAATTTTGTTTTGCTATTAGTTAAAAGTAAACGTTAAATTTGACTATTTATCTGATTTATTATTATTAATTATAATTAATTTTGAATTTAATATCTATTTGGACTCTTATTTTTTGAAAGGAATATTTTAGTATTGGAAGTTTGAAAATTTGTTTTAATATAACCCCTGTTCTACTTTGACCATTAGTTGACTAACAATAATATAACTTCACAGTTTTAGATTACTGTTATCAATTGTAAATTAGCATTTTATATTATTTTTGTAATGAGATGGAACTTCCCTTTCTTTTTTTTTTCTCTCTTATTTCGTCCTCGTTCGTAGTTTTGATCGTTCTAGCAATAATTAGGAAAAACAAAACTCTAATAATATTCCCTCCCTCCCTCGTGAACAATGTGCATCCCCATCCAACGAAACGACTAGACAAAAAGGATGAAATTTCGAGAGGAATGAGTGTTGTTGGCGCCTATTTTGATAATCACAAATCTATCTGGTACATCATTCTACCGCTAATCAACTAACGATTAAAGTAAACCAAGGATCTCATTTTGAATCATTTCTCAAAACTCAAAGATTAAAATGTCAATTTTGTAACTTATCAAATATAATAAATTCAAATTATGAGAGATAAAAAATGTATTTTGTCATACTATTATTTATTTATTTAAAAAGTCCTTTTAAGTATTATCTTTTCTTAAAAAAAAAAAATTGTAGGTAACAAAACCTTATTTTCTACTGCTCCACAATATTGTTCAAAAAAAAAAAAATTAGGCCATTTTTATTTTCATAAAAAATTTAAGGACTAAACTTGTTTTTAAATCTTTTTAATATAAATATACAAGAAATGAGCTCCATTTTGAAACACTTATTAAGTATTTTTGTTATATATATATAGATATAGATATATAGGGAATAGTAAAAAATAGTAAAATTGACACAATAGTGTCTATTATTAATAAAATATGAATTTTACTATATTTTGTAAATATTTTGGTTTATTTTGTTATATTTAAATATGTGGGTGTGGGGTTTTTGTGGAATTAATTTTTAGAAAAACAATATACTAAGCTCTAAATATAAAAAAATTAATTTTATAGGAAAAAAAGAAATGTTAACACGATTTTATTTAAACAAAACTAAAGGAAACATTAGCATTAAAAAGAAAAGTCAATATATAAAGTAAAAGGTTAATTAATAAAAATAAAAAACAAATACTAATTATTTTAATTAACTTAATACAACTCCTTTTCTAATTAATCGAGTTTTGAGAAAAAGAATGACAGTTTTTTTTCCAACGTGGATTATTAATTAATTATTAATAGGTTTGAAATTAACATTTTGAAACGAAATAAAACTAGAAAATTTGAGTATAACCTCCCTCCCTTAATAAAGTTTTATTTACATTAATTAGCAAAGAGTTTATTAAAAAAAAACTCACAATTAAATTTAATTTTGGGCATATAAATTAAACGATGAACCTCTCTTGATCCCACACACCAAAAAGGAGAAAAGAAGAAAAAGAATTACAAAATGATTTCAAACGACGTGGTTTGTAGATCTCAAACGTTGTCGTTTTGCAAGAACCTTCCTCTTCTCAACAACATCAACTCGTCCTTTACTTTTAGAAATCTTCTCGTCAAGCCTTTCAAAACTCGTGTGGTAATTATTATATTCTTATTATTGTTCGTTGCTGTTTTTTTAGAACAATTGGAGTAGGGAGATTTGAATCAACGACCTCTCGTGTCTTGTTTCACTAAGCTCTTGTTGACTTATTTTTCGTTTGTATTTCCGTTTCGGAAAGTAAACAAAAAAAATGTCGTTATTTTTATTCTTAAGCAAAATTTTCAAATTTTAATGTATGGGATAATTTTTAATTATGAAATTTATTAGTAAAAAAACCACGATATTATTTATTTATTTATTTATTTTTGGATCTACTAATTGAACTAATTTATTATTATTATTATTATTATTAATATTTAGCATTTGAAAATTACATCATCTGAATTAAAATGGGAAAAGGAGAGGAATCAGAATCAACAGAGAGTTGATATAAAGAAAGACAACATAGAGGTAACCTTTTAAATTATTAAAATTAATTTTAGTCAATTTCAATTTTATTCTTAGATATCCTAAACGCTGTCGTTTTTGCAGGAGTTTGTTCTCTCTCAACAAGATGAACTCATGGTTCCATCTCAAGAATTTTGTCACCAAGCCCATATTCCCAACACTCAAAAGGTTCCTCTTAATTACAACTCACCATTTTTCAATTTAAAACCTATTTAATATTATATATATATATAAAAGGCATCATTTTCTTTTAATTTCTAAATTTAAATTTTAATATAACTATGTATATATATATACTTATTATGTTCTATTTAATATTATTTGCAATATTAATTATGTATTTTATAAATATCAACTAATATAAAATATATATTCTCGAAGCTTCAAATCTCCAACTCGACACATCATATATATATATATATATAAATTCTACAAATAAGAAAATGAGTGACCAACTTGTATTATTTATTTTAAAGGAGAGATAAAACTATAAATAATACTATTTTCTTTCTAAAATTGGTATACAATTTTGGTAACTATTTTTTAATAATAAGAAGAAGATGAACAAAGAGCTAGAAACAAATAAAATGACTAAACACGTGTAAAAGTTTATACGATATCAATTATTTAAAAATGTTGCTATATACCTAATTATTATTTCTAAAATTGCTACACATTATAATTACCTACAAAAAAAATTCTTTAGAAAAAAGGAAATAAAAATATCACTGAATTATCCCAAAAAATCACTAATTAATTTTACCTATTCTTGGGAATTACTCATACAATAAATAATTATTTAATCATCTCCTTTTTTTTTCTTTTTTTTTTTTTAAAAATTCTGGGGAATTAAGTACATGGATATGTACAAAAGATCCATAGAAGAACCTTCAAAATTTTGGTCTGAAATTGCATCATCTGAGTTCTATTGGAAAAAGGAGTGGAATCACCATCAAGCCTTCAATGACAATCTTGATATTACCAAAGGCAATATTAATATTGAGGTAATTTATCTATATATATATATATATATATATATATATATAATCCTTCTTAATTCTCTTTTATATTTCCAGATTATCTCTTTTGAATTTTCTTACTTAAAATTAAAAATAATAATAATTAGATTTGGATAATTTAAAAAGAATCGGGAAATATAACACAATCTATCAATTTTAAATTTATGGTTGATAGACTCCTATTACCGATATCATTAATTGTTTTGTATTATGCTAATTGTTATATGTGTAATTGTCCCGCATTATTATTATTAAAATTATAATAAATATATTATTTGATTTAATAAAGGTTATATATATATATATATATATATATATATGTATAATTAATTAATTAATTTATATTTGGACAGTGGTTCAAGGGTGGCATAACAAATATTTGCTACAATTGCATAGACAGAAACATAGAAGCTGGATTGGGAGATAAAATTGCAATGTATTGGGAAGCAAATGAACCTGGTTTTCAATCTTCTTTAACCTACGCCAATCTCCTTCACCATGTTTCCCAAGTATTATTTTTATTTTTATTTTAATTTAATTTTATTTCATTTTCATTTCTAATGATAATTATATATTTATTTAAAATATTTTTGTATTAATATTTGATTAGGTTGGTAATTATTTGAGAGACATTGGTGTTCAAAAAGGAGATACTATTCTCATTTACTTGCCTATGATCGTGGAACTTCCCATTGCAATGCTGGCTTCTGCTCGCATCGGTGCTATCCACTCCGTACGTAACCCAAAAATATCACGTTTGGTTTTTAAACTTTCAAGAAATTAATAATTTAGGTTTGTTTTTATTTCTTATTAACAAACGGCGTCATTCAACTTCCACCTCTTATTACGCCTCAAACACTTTTTTCTTAAACAATTTATTTTAAATGGTAAAACCCGATAGAAATATATAGCAAAATGGTTTCGAATCTATTTTATTTTTATTCTATATAATTATGTTTTTTGTTTTTGGGTGTATAATATATTATTATTATAATAAAGGTTGTATTTGCTGGATTTTCTTCTGAATCACTTTCACAAAGAATAATTGATTGCAAACCAAAAGTCTTGATCACTTGCAATGCTGCAAAAAGAGGCTCTAAAACCATCTTTCTTAAGCACATTGTTGATGCTGCCCTCTCTCAATCAGCCAACCATGGCCATTCTATTGGTATGTTTTTTTTTTTTTAAAAAAAATATATTCTAAAATAATAATATTTATATTTAATAATAATAATAATAATATATATATATATATATATATATATATTTAAGAAAATCTTAAATAATATTTTTATATTTGATGGCCAGAATCATGTTTGGTTTATGAAAATAACTCAACCTTGAACAGAGAGAGTACTCCATGGAAAGAAGGAAGAGATACATGGTGGCAGGTTTGTGTATAATAAGATTATTTTATTTTATTTTTAATTATAAATAGAAATGTATTTTCAAATAATTAGACTTTGTTTCATAGTATTATTTTAAAATTAACTATTTTTTTTTTTTTTATAATTATTACTATTATTGTTTTAGGATGTTATTCCTAAATATTCAAAGAGTTGTAATGTGGAATGGGTTGATGCTGAGGATCCTCTGTTTTTGCTTTACACAAGTGGGAGTGCTGGAAAACCTAAGGTATTTATTTATATTATTTACTAAACCCTTTTTTCTAATTAATTTGAAGGAATAAAATTAGGAGAAAATAAACATTTTTAATCTTGTTATTAGTTGATGTATATTGTTATTAAGTGTTAATTATTTAATTTTATATTTAAAATAGGGTGTAGTTCATACAACGGGTGGATATATGGTGTACGTTGGAACCACTTTCAAATACGTCTTCGATTATAAACCTTCTGATATTTATTGGTGAGTAATGTCAATATCTCTAATTTTAATTTCCGTTTAAATTTTATTTTAAGTGGCATCATAAATATATATATATATATATATATATATAAAGTTAAATATTTCTTCATTTTTAAGGTCGACGGCTGACTGTGGTTGGGGTGCGGGGCACGGCTACGTAACGTATGGACCGCTGCTTAATGCAGCCACAATTGTTATTCATGAAGGGGTAATTACGTAATTAACGTCGTGATGATTTGATTCATACTTTTTACTTTTAGTTTAGTATAATAGTAAGAGTTACCAAAGAGAATATAATAAAAAATGAGAGTATATGTATAGAAAAGGTTTTTGTAATAATGAATGAATTGGGGGTGTAGGTTGCAAATTATCCAAATTCAGGGAGGTGTTGGGAAATAGTGGATAAATACAAAGTCTCCGTTTTCTTCACTGCTCCCACTTTGATCCGTTCTCTTATGCGTGATGGCGATGAGGTAATTTCCTTTTCTTTTTTTTTTTCTTCGTTTAATAAAGTTAAAAACGAAAAATAATAATTAAAATATTCAATTTTAGTTCCTATATTTTATTTAAATTTTACATTTTTTTCATCAAAATTGAAGTTTATTAAAAATGGTTAAATAAATAATAATAATAATAATTTTCATTCAAAGAAATTCAATATGTAAATAAGTTTTTGAATTTATAGAATAAATACTAGTAGATAAGAAAAATTAATGAACAGTAAACTAGTTGTAAGGATTAAATTTAATATTTATTGAAAATATAGAGATTAACAATAAAAGTTTTTAGTATTAAGCAGTAATTTGAATGGAATTAAAAATTATGGATGGCAGCATGTTAGGCGTCACTCACGAAAATCTCTACGGGTACTTGGAAGTGCAGGCGAGCCAATCAATCCAGCAGCATGGAGGTTATAAACAATTCAATTTTTTTTTTTTTTTACTTTTAAAATTTAGGTTTAAATCACACGGACGTGAAATCCGTGCTTCAATTTCTCTGCTCTCAATTTGTACTAAAAAAAATGTGTACAACAGATGGTTTTACAAGGTGGTGGGTGACTCTCGATGTCCTATTTCGGACACGTGGTGGCAAACGGAGACTGGTGCCGCCATGGTAATTTATTCTATTGAGCTAAAAAAAAAGAAATTATAAATTAGAAAATATATAATTAATTAGAGTATTTGGATTGTGAATGTAGATAACTCCAATTCCAGGGGCATGGCCACTGAAGCCTGGTTCTGCTACTTTCCCATTTTTTGGAGTCAAGGTTTTTCTCCTTAAACTACACCGTTTTGTCATTTCTAAATGTTATTATTTTATAAACATTTTGTGTACTAGGCTAAATATTGTTGACGGTAATTAATTGTAATCCTAACAACTGATGATGAACTTATAGAACCCATAATTCACATATTACCTTTTGTCCAATGTTTGTTAGAACTAAAAGAAAGTAATAAATTTTCTTACATTTTGAATATTTAAATTTATACTCTTATTAACTAAAACACAAAACAGTATATTGATTATATACCTAGTTTAAAAACAAAAAAAGTACCTACGACGATACGGTTGCACTTTTCACACATTTACATCATACTTAAACATTGAACCGAACCGACCTACTTACATAACGATGCAGGCAGTAATAGTGGATGACGAGGGAAAGGAAATAGAGGGAGAAGGCAATGGGTATTTATGTATAAAAGGGTCATGGCCAGGAGCATTGAGGACACTTTATGGAGATCATGAAAGATATGAAACCACATATTTCAAGCCATTTCCAGGATATTATTTCACTGGTGATGGTTGTATCAGGTGACTTTTAATAATTGTTTCTCTTTTTTTTTTTTTACCATTTGTTTTAATTTAGATAGTAATTATGTATGTTAATCTTGGTGTTATGTTTGATGTTTAGGGATAAAGATGGATACTTCTGGATTACTGGACGAGTCGACGATGTTCTCAATGTTAGGTATATATATATATCTCATTTTCTTTGAACAAGTGATGTTAATGAATTGATGTGTGTGTGACATCGAAATAATTTGCACTCTTCGATTAATTAATTCCACAGTATTAGAGTTTGTTTGAAATGACTTCTTAAACTTAACGTGTTATTCTAACACACTCGTTCTAAGGTATTTAATTTTATGATATTTTATCTTTGAATTCACAAGTTTTGTCTGGTTTTGCATTTTTTACCTCAACCAATGTGTTAAGATTTATCGTAAAATCAAATAATGAAAAAGAAACTTGCAAATACTTTGTTGTTTAGTCCTGAATTTATGTTCGATATATATTTGTATTTAGATATGGTAGAGTAGATTTAAGTGTTGCATTTTTTAAATGAATTCAAGCTTTTGTTAAAATATTTAGAAGTTTAAAGACACATAAAATATGGTCTAAAAACTTAATATTATGCAGTGGACATCGAATTGGGACAGCAGAAGTGGAATCTGCATTAGTTTCACACCCTCATTGTGCAGAAGCTGCAGTAATTGGCATTGATCATGAGGTCACTAAACCATTTCTATTTTGTTTCGAGTGTCGACCTATGCCATTTTTTATCTATTTATTATGTCGTATCGAATCAACCAGCGTTGGATCGATAGACACTCTTAAAAACAGGAACTATGTAGAATCGTAAAATCAAAGTTTAGGGACTCAGTTTATAATTTAACCTTTCTCTTGTCTTCAGGTTAAAGGGCAGAGTATTCGTGCATTTGTTACGCTAGTCGACGGAGTTCCTCAAAGTGAAGAGCTCCGAGAAAGCCTAAAACAAACAATTCGAACACAGGTTAGTGATCATTTTCAGGAATATGAACTTCAAGAGGAGATTGTAAAAGAGTAATTAAGAGTTAAACATTTTGTTATTGCATTTCCAGATTGGGGCATTTGCAGCACCTGATAAAATACATTGGGCAAATGAGTTGCCAAAAACAAGAAGTGGAAAGATATTGAGAAGAGTTTTGAGAAAAATTGCATCCAAACAGTTGGATGAGATTGGAGATACCTCAACACTTGCAGATCCTACTGTCTTAGATCAACTTATTGCACAAATTGATTCTTGAAACCTCAAAGAACTAAGAAAAATAACAAAAAAAGCAAAAACAAAAAGAATGAAGAAGTGACCTATCAATAAAAAGCCTTCAATGCAGTGGCCAACTTAGTTTATGAATCATTTTTTGTTCTTTTGAAAATTAGTTTTGATCTTGTACTTGGTCAAGGGCTTGTTTGGGAGGGAGAAAAAGATATATCCAATTGTCACCTACATGTAAAAAATGTTTGGCAGAGTATGTTATTGGAATGGAATAGATGTTTCTACATTACAGATCATTTGTCACATTTTTCCTCAACCAAACACCCACTTGAAATTTTGGCCCTCGATAAAAATTGTAGAATCACAAAACCCAAGATTAAGATGGCAATAATATCCAATGCAGTCAAAATCTTTTTGAGATTCAAAAAAGAAATTTCTCTCTTAGATTAACTTAGGACAAACAACATCCCTATGCCTTAGAGAAGTTTAGACATGTCTCATAATCCAAAAAAATATATGTGCCTCCATTTTTTTTAACTATGAGTGTCTTTGTAATCCAATCATACTTGTCGTTAAAACCTATCCTGGTCACCACCAAAACACTCTTCTTTTTTTTTTTTTTTTGTTCTCGAGTTACTTTTCCACAGCCATAGCATCTCATAAAAGCATGTTTGATAAATTCATATAGTTTAAATAAGACTTGATTTCAAAATGTTCTACTAAGTGAAGAAATTGAACAGTCAGAATATTTGCTACAATGTAACTAATAGATTCTCAAACTTATTCATTATAAGAATGTAAATAAAGATACATGCCCAGTAAAATAATCATAACAATCATACCAGGATAGACAAAATGGAAGCTGATGGTTTGAGCTAAAGCTTGGACTTGGGAATTTGAGGTTCTCTAGACCATGAAGGAGGGATGACTCTGTAATCTTGAGTTGGCTCTTCAGTCTTTACTTTTTCCTTTTCCATTTCCTTTTCTTCTTCATCTTCGTCCAAGATATCTTTCGAGAATGCATTTGGGTTTGCTTTTATGCAGCTCTGCAAAGCCACAAAAGGATGCACACAGTCCGATCCCTTTGGAAAACATCATAATTCAGCTGTTAGTATGTACCACAGGTTTTGCAAAGATTATTTTTGCAAAAAAAAAAAAAAAAAAGCAACAACACCAGCCACCACCTCATAAGTCATAAATTAACGGTTCTTTCAATTTTACAAATTTTGCTTACTTTTTAGCTTTTGCGTTCAACACAACATGTGGAGCTGTCAGGATTCAAAGAGGGTCTATGCTTAAACCAATTGGGCTATGCTCAGACTTCATTCACCTTTTGGTAAAAAGCCAAAAATATCAGATGCTATAAATGTTTGTAATTGAATTTTTCAGAAAAATATGTTTAGAAATCTAACGAGCATAATTAGTTGCAGTGTCAAACAAGATTAGTTATAGCCCTTAATTCTACTTTTCAACCAAACAAGCCTAAATACGTTGCACTGTTTCCTGTTTTCTACCAACGTGAGCTGTTAAATTTCTATATTACAGAACTTATATGCCATGGTACTCACAAATAATTAGCTATGTTGAGTTCCTTTTCTCTCTCTAATGTCAAAGACATTTGGTAAGTTCTAGCTAATGATAATGGAATTTATAACTATACAGAGACCAATTGACTACAATTACAGGGTAAGGATTGAAAAATATAATTTAACCAAAAGGCTCTGCCATAACTTCTTATTTTTCCTTTAAAAGCTACATAAAATGTGGTGGTTCCTTCTTTTTCCTTACCTTTTCCTCTGCAGTACTCTTGAAGAAGCAAAGAAAAGCATCAGAAAACTGGACCCCACACGGACCTTTACGCAAGTCAGCTATGCAGGGGCACTCTAACGCTCTGTTAGCTTTGGCATCAAGAGACTGAAAGAAGCATGGGTCAACTTCTTCGTTTCTATCCAATTTCAAAAGGAAGCTTATATCTTTAAAGTGGACAAACCTCATTTGTTTCATTACCATAAGCTTTAGCTTCTGCAAGAATGAAAATGTTGGTTATATTTACATCCACAAATCTAACACCAAAGAGAACTAGTACAACGACAAGTGCAAATAATATTTCAATTTATGTGTGCAAAGAATTGTTAAAGCACACTAGAAAAATAATATCGTTCTGTTCTCCGATTAAATGGCTGCATTATTCAGTGTTTTCTATTATCTTTTGTGTTGCCAGCTTAGTATTTCATAGTGTGGTAGTTTGTTGCTTTTCTTTTCAGAAGTATTTACAGTTTTGCATCATATTTAATCTGTAATATACCCCTTTAACTGAATAAGATCTCAAGACCTCAATGGTTAGTCTGTAGAAAACCTCAGCTTTATGTTGGTATGCAGCCAACAACGGCTAGTGTTCGCTCAAATAAATTCCCTGTCCATGAAGAACTATAGAATAACTACAGTCAGAAGCATGATGCAGCTAAGGTGTTAAGTCTTCACTGGAAAAGTTTCAATTGGGGGCCCTCCTATAAGCAGTCTGGTGGTCTTCAACATAAAGTAACCTCTCACAAATTAGATCATCCTGTAATGGCAAAAGTTGCCTCCAATTCTTAGACACCACAGACTCGAAGCCTGAAGGGCACCTCCGAAGCAAGAAAATAACAGATGATCATTGTGTTTATCCCCTTCACACACTCTAATGCCAACCAACAGACAGACCCACAAAATTTACTAATTCAAAATATACAATACTGACTCCTAAATAGCACAGCATCCAATTAACTTCTTCAGGGGGTGGTTTTACAATTAAGTGACAGCTGAAATTGTTTTTCAAGCCATAGGATACGAAACATAAGGTGCTAGATGCATTGAGTCCTCGCTTGGCATCCAATTAAATAACAGTTGATATTATTTTTCAAGTCATAGCATACAAAACATAAGGCGCCAGATGCATCAAGTCCTTGCTTGGCATCCTATCTCAAGTGCTGAAGAAGACAAATGCTCAATAAAGAACATGGAGTTTTGCAAGTCAAGGCGACTACAAGGATGGTTGATTATCCTTAGTCAGTCAAGACTAAATTAATGAAACCTGTCCGTGGCTAAAAATCTAGTTCCAATGATGATTTTCTTTTGCTGAATCTGTGTTGGTCAGATGACAAATACACACTCGTTGTAGCCGTATTCTGAGTAAGCTTGCAAAAACAAGCTAAAATTTCTCTTCTTGTACTGGCAAGCTTTTGGTAGCTTTATGTTTTGTATCATCTTTTGTAATTTGAACTTTAGTCTCATTTTATTATTTCAATGAAAAATTATGTTTCCGTTTCCAAAAAACACAAAGATTGACCAGCTGCACTTCTTGGATGTAGCATGATCATTGGTCATATTCATAACAATATTGCTGAAGGAGGTTCACAAAACCAAACCTTCAAACCAAATACTCTTTTCTTTCTCATCTGGTCAGAGTAGACATAACAAGCAAGGTTAACTTAGAGGAAACAAAAGCAAGAGGTATGGATGAGAAGGAGGAAATCAAGATCAAGAAACCATGTGCGTACACTGCAGAGGCACACACTTGCTCGACGATAACAGCTCCTCTGCTCTAATTGCCCCATCTTACAGTGAAAGATCCAATATTGTATCATTTTGTAAAGCTTGCCAATTTGATATTTTCATCAATTTCTCTTCCCCAATTCAATTTCTAATCCGAAAAACCATTTGGTCTTTTGCATTGAAGTCTATTGAAGCTTTCACTTGATCATTGTAACTGTAGTTTATTTTGTTTTTTATTTTCATTTGTCCTTAAAAGAGAACTAAGAAGCTATCCTTCCCTTCAAACAATTCAATCTTCTTACTGAAACCAAACTTGAAACAAGAATCCTAGTCCTTCAACTTGATGGTGGACAAGAGTTGTCACCGCTTTAATTTGCTGAACAGTGGAAGAAAAAGAAATCCACAAAGTTTATCTCATCTCTTCTATCCCACTTTAAAAAAGGAGAGCTGGGATAAAGCATCACTGTCTTGTTGAAACTGGATCGATTTTCCTAGCTCAAGCCTGTAAGCCACATTAATTGGGCAGAGCATTTAACAGTTTATTTGATAAATAGGTTCCTCACACCAGTTCTTAAGGTCAAACTCCTTCTTAACTTTTCCACAACTCTCTTCCCACTTGTTATGTTCCGAAAACCTTTGCTAAAGCAACCTTTACCTCAAACACAATCAATCGACCACGTTCCAATATCGAACTTTTGGGTATGTCTTTGTAGAAACTTACCGATACCCGTTCTTCTAATTCTATCCTTTCTCTGCTCCCTTTCCAATTCGAATGACAACTCCAAGTCCCATAGCTAACCCACTTCCAAGAATCCTTCTTCTTCAGCAACCATCCTTTCTCCATAGTCACCCATGCAATCAATTGCTTATAACCTCGCAAAGTATCATAGGTCCTATAACCATGATTAAACCAGGCCGTAAATGATGAATATAATCCCTTCAGCGAAGCAGGCCATACTGCAGACCAATTCTATTGTTGCCTAAGCATGTAATGAAGAATAAAAACAGATACTACAAACAGAAAATAAATTTAACAAAATTCACAATAGTCCTGAACTCTTTTAGCACCCGAACTTTCAATTTCTTGAACATGAATCATTCTTATATGAAAAGGACCGCTTCATTCACTATCAGAAACATTTTTACAGACACGTAGAAAAAGATACGAAGAGATGAGACAGAAGGCGACAAACCTGCAATTAGAGACTCCATGGATGGAGGACCGGAAGAGGAACCGGAGACGGAACTTGCAGATGGATTCCGGCTTGGTGGTAGATCGTTCGGAGGCGAAACGGCGGCGACGCTTTCAGCTTGACCCATCCTTCAAAGAACTCAAATTGGAATCGGTAGAAAAGTAGGCGGTTGTTGTGATTGAAGGTCTAAACTTGGCAGAGTGGACTCAAGAAAAGGGATTCTTTTTTTTTTTTTTATCTATATTATTTTTTATTGAGTTTAATTAGTAAATATTTAGTATGAAATTTAGTAATTAAAATATAGTTTTTAGTACTAGAAAATGAAACGTGTTACCTGATTTAATTTGATTTATAATGTAAATGAAATGTGATGGATGTACGTCAAAGTCACGTACGTAACTTTTTTAGTAAACAATAGTCGAAGAATAAAGATCGAACCTTTTAATTTATAGATCCTTAAAACTCTATTTTAACATGATTGAATGAACCATTAATTTTTTTTCTTAAAAAAAAACGTTAATCTCTAGTGTAAGAGAAGCAATCTCTTTAACATTTTGATAATGAAATTTGCACTAAAGAAAAATGAAATGATTTGTATTTTATTTATTCTATGAAACGATGCGTATGATTTCTTTAAAATTCATGCATGAGTTCAAAATTGGAGAATTAATACTTTGAAAAGAAACCAAAATTGAATAGAAAAACCAAAAGAAAACAAAATGAAATGTATGTGCGCGTGCGAAATGGAAGTGTCGTGCGTGTGCAAGATGTACTTGTGTGTACAAAGTGTATGCTTTTATCCATTTGGAGTTATTTTTGAAGAATAAAATAAATAAAAAATGAGTCATTAAATAATTCAACTCTACAAACTTTAACATCGTTCACTATCGATGTTTCTTGACTCTATACTAAACAATTGTTTTCTTGTTGTTGAGCACACAGCAGATGCTTATGTAATGTTGATGTTATGACATAGGTAAGAGGTAAGGATTTTGCCTATGTTCTCATTTCGTGGATGTTTCATTACGACTCTAAGTGTACGACTCACTTCAATTTGTTCTACCAAGCTCTCTCAAAGTATGAATTTTGCATAGGAATAGCTTATTATATTATTTGGTATCGCTCTCGCATGGTATCACTATCACAAGGTATCACTCACTCACAAACTCGCAAGGTATTGCTTTCTCACAATGTCGCTCTCTCGTGGTATCATTGTCCAAGGTATCACTTTTACCAAAGTTATTTGTGTTTAGGTTTGGATAGGTCTAGACCTGTAGCGAACTTTAATCATTCAAAAATATATATTTATATTACATACATCATGTTTTATATACATAAAAAGAATAGAATATTTGCCCACAACGAACAAGCTAGCTGGGTTCTATAGTCACTCTTTTTTTTCTTAAGTTCTTACAGTCAGAGGAGCACCAGTGTCTAAATGTTCTAAAAAAATTATTACAAATATGCCACAGTCAAGGGACCCATGTTGAATGTTTGTCTTTATAAATTAGTTAACTTTCCATCGGGATGTAGATAGATCTGGCTTCTTACTTTTTAAGACACAATAGTGAAGGAGGGATGGTACTATTACAACCAATGACTCTAACCAAGTCTCTAACTTCATCGTGGATGTGTAGGACAAGAGTGAATCATACACGAGCAAAAAGCTTGAATATGGTCTATTGCAAGTAACATCCAGTGTTCTCCGGCATTTGTTGTTGTGTATACAAAATCTAGCTTTGACCACGACACATTGAACTTACCCAATAGTCTTTGTACGTGTCTTCGTCCTCCCATACAAGGGCAGCTTGTAATGGATACTTCTTTTTAATTTGCTTGAATATCTCATCTTGAGCACTAAGGTGACTCTACACACTAAATTAACATGTGAAGTAATGTCCTAACTTACACAAACTAAAATGAAAAAACTCTTACCTAAATGGTTTAGAAATTGATTATTGTTAATTCAATTGTCGCCGGGGGTGAGAAGAGAAGTTTTTGACAATTGAAGTTTTAGGGTTTCTTATGAATGAAAATTCGGTTTTCTATGAATGAAAATTCTTTGGTAGATGACAGAGTCTCGTCGTCATCTTTTGCAATTCTTGATTTAGGGTTGCAAGCCAAAAACATTCAGCTAAGTTTGATCACTTTGCTTGTGGTGTGTTTGAACTTGGAGTGAAAAACTAGTTCTTTTTGAAATTATAAAATTTTACAGAAAAGAAGATAAAATATCACAAAACCCTTTTGTGTTCTTCAATATCATTAAACTTTATTTTTCGTTGTGTTGCATGTCTATTAATTAGGGAGAGGGAGAGCAACCACGGAGAATCCCACGTAACAAGTACCTCTCATGGGAGTTACATTTATTATTTAATTTTTCAAGTTGAATGAATAAATAAATAATTTAATAATTATTTAGATTAATAATGAATTAAAGGGGCATTTCTTAAACATTTTTATTTATTTTTTGTTTATAATTTAGTCAAAGGTTTATTTTAGTTCCTGTATTTTTCACTTTTGTTAATTTTGGTTACTTAAATGCTTATTTTAATTTATGTATTTCTAAAAAAACAACTATTTCAGTCATTTAAAATATTAACACAAACGAAAATTAGGACCAAAATTTTCTTTCTTTTTCTATCGCGTACTAGACAAAAGTTAAAAGTTTATGACTAGAATGAACATTTTGTAATTACATGTAGTAAAAATGAACCGAAAACAAAAAGTAAAGCAGTCTTTAGCCATACATTTTCAAATAGATAAATTCTCTTACGCTTGTCCAATATCTACGCTAAATTAAGACGTTCAAATGAATAACAAGCAAGTTGAAACAAAAGCGTTCGTCTCAAACATTTTCTATAACTCCACCAACTTAAAACTTTATTTTGAACAAATTACAAAACTAGTTGAAACAAAATGTCTCAAACAATATATGTATACCAAATTAAAACTTTTGAAAGAATAACAAGCTAAAAATGAAAAGAAAACAAAAAATACACTCAATCCTTTGTCGTCCTGCAATCCAATTGATATAAAGTTGTAACATCAGCGTGAAATATAATTTTTGCCTAACATACGATAAGAAACAACATTAATAATAAAATATAAAATAAAATATTAAGAAGAAAACAAAATCAATTCAAAACGAGTCTAACTCAATTTATATATATATATATTGTCATCAAGAACTTAACTCAACTAACATTTGAGTGTATTAGTCACCATCGAATTTGTGGTTTGAATCCTTCTATTCCTTTAGTGTTACAGTAAAAAATTGGCGTATGTATTATTGACGAAGGCAAGTGATTTTTTAAAATTTGAAAAAAAAAAAAAAAAAACAACCCAAACAAAATTAAAATTTTAAAAATATTTAAAAAAAGAAAAAAAATTATATTCTATTCTTTGGTTGTACTCCGAGGAATGGAGCAGAGGATTCGAGGAGGAAGAAGAAGAAGAATGTGAAGCTGAACTTCGGAGGAACATTGACTACGAACAGGTTACGAATCGTCTCTCTCAATCCAATCCATTTCTTGATTTGAGATTCCTCATTCAACACAGAAGTTTCGAATTACACAAATTGGACCAATAATGTCTGGAATACAAGAGATAGTGGCCAAGAAAGTGAAGGTTACCATGATTGAGAGCTTGATAAAGAACCAACCAAACACATTCAGATCCATTTTTCAGCGTAAGAAATCCAAGAATGAAGAAGATTCATCTCCTTCCGGTTCTCCTAAATCCATCCCTCAACTCTCTCCCTTCGCTAATTCTGTTGTCGCTCGCTGTTCCAAGTATTTCTCCTCTTCTTTTCCCCTGATCTTCAATTTTTGTTTTCCTCAAATGTTTTTTTCTTCTTCTTTAACATGTACATTTTTGGTTGCATATGAATTGTTATTTCTTTTTTTACTTCAAACTTTGATGCGTATACCATCTACTACCTGATACTGTGGCATCTTATTGAAGTGAAATTGTCAAGTAAAATTTTTCTGATTTGTGATTTAAAGTAGCATGATAAGCTGTTGATTCTAATCACTGATTCTCTAGTACTGTGGAAGAACTTACGTATCCACAATCAATCATTTCACTCATGCTCCATCTTCATTCACTGTGGCATTATTGCACAGAATCTAGTTTCCTTGCCTTTTGAAATTTATATTGGAGTCGGTTATATGCTTTGTTTCTTTTGTTTTTTGTTTTTTGTTTTTGTTTCGTTCTGCTTTTTTTTTTTTTTTTTTTTTTTGTGGGTAATGATGATTTATGCCTTAAATAATTAGGTTAATCTGCTTTGTTTTAGAGCAACAAAAAGAGTTTATCTTCCTTAATAAATAGAGGATTTCGCAAATTTAAGTGCCTGGAACGATATGTTGCATATTATTGAAGACATAATTTTGATTTGGCATTTGTAATGCAATCCTTAGAACTGAACATTTGCTTCACCTTTTATGTTATTGTTATTTCATGCATCTTAAGGTTAAGGCAGACACATTTTTATTATGCAGGATTCTTCAAATGCCCACTGAAGAAATGCAACAACTTTTTGATTCAGAGTTACCTGGAATTAATAAGGAACCTGAAACTTATTCTAGAAGTTTGTTGGAATTTGTCTCATACCAAACACTCTATTCTATGAGTAGACGTCCAGATTATTTAAGCGACAAGGATTTTCGGCGCTTGGTTTATGACATGATGCTTGCTTGGGAGTGCCCTGGTAGTGAAAGCGAACCACTGCCGCAAGTGAGACAGTCTACCATTATACTCCATTGATATTTAGTAAGATAGAGTGATATTATCACTTAAATGCATCTTTCTTTTTTCTCTTGAGGGTGGGGCTAGGGTTGGATTGTGGAGGGGTGGAATTCAGATATTTTAGGCCTCATTTGATAACCATTTTGTTCGTATTTTTCTTTTTTTAAAATTAAGCTTGCTTCCTCACAATTTTTGGAAAGCATTTTATCTTCCTTAAACACATTTAAATTCTAAGCCAAATTTTAAAAACAAAATAAAAATTTTAAAACGTTATATGTTTTATTTTTGAAAATTCGGCATGGTTTTTTAAAAGGTAGGTAATAGAGCAAGAAAACTATAGGTAGAAGTAGTGTTTACAAGCTTAACTTTTAAAATAAAAAAAATTAATAACAAGATGGTTATCAATTAGGGTCTTAGCTTTTAGGCTTTTATTGTTCATTTACAAAGTAGTAGGAAAAGAGGGCGAGAAGGAATTGATTGTGTTTCTAAATCCTCTTTCCAACTGTAGGAAACTGCTTCTTGCAGTAATGAGGAAGTAGAGGATAAGGAAGAGTGGTCACTGTTTTATTCAAATTCTACAAACATGGCTGTTCAGGTTAATAATTTTCTGGTTTTCTTATCTGCAACTTGATAGGCATATTATGTTATCATTATGTCTAGGATGGGTACTTTTAAAGCCTTTTTTTTTTATTCTTTTACCAGCATTGACTGGCCTTTTGAAGTACTAGTTTTTAAAACTTATATATTATGATGATCAGTTTGATGACAAGAAAACTGTTGGACCAGAAGCTTTTGCGCGGATAGCTCCTGCTTGCATTGCTCTAGCAGATATCATAACTGTTCACAATCTTTTTGATTCACTGACAAGTTCTTCCGGTCATCGACTCCATTTTCTTGTCTTCGACAAATATATAAGAAGTCTTGATAAGTAAGAACTTGCTTCTTTAGTGTTGACAATTGTGTGATATTTATTAAATGTGATTGAAATTGTTCCTCCAACTTTTATATGTTTAGTTTGGGAAGCTGTTACACGTGTGTTTTACAGTTTTTGTTCTACCTGCCTGTAGGCTGTCTTCTCTTGCCCCTTGTTGGGCTTTCTAATACACATGTCTCTTATCCAAAAAAAACAAAAAAACAGTTTTTGTTCTACTCAAAACAGAAAATGAAATGGGTATCAAAAACTTTTAGGATCATGTATTTTTCAAGTTTGTTATTCCAAGATTGGTCTTTTAATTTTTAATGAAAGTGGATTTTGATTTAGTTTTGGATTTATGTTTTTTATTTAATAAAGTATAATTTGTTTTGCTTCCGTTCCTAAAGTTTATGCTTCTCCAGCGTTGTTAGAATGATTGTTTCTTAATGTATGGGCTGTTACATTCAAGCTTGTGTGAAGTCTATGATAATTGCATCTCGTAACAGAAAACATGTTGCAATGCAACTATTGTAATATGTTTATCAGTTTATGTTAGGAACCAAGATAGTATGAGATGTCTATGTCCCACATTGGTTAGAATGGAATGACCAATGTGGTACTTAAGTGACTTGGCTCTCCTACCCCAATAGCTAGCTTTTAGGGTGTGGTTTTCCAAGGTGCTTAAGTACCTAATGGTATCAAAGCTGGTTGTCGACGTTTCGGAGTGGAACCAGCGGAGGGTCCTCACCGAGTGTGGCCGAGTGAAGTGTCGCTGTTGTAGCCGCCAGACGTCGACTTTCCAAGGATGGGGTATTACTAGGAACCAAGGTAGTATAGGATGCCTTTGTCCCACATTGGTTAGAACGGAATGCCAATGTGGTACTTAAGTGGCTTGACTCTCCCACCCCAATTGCTGGCTTTTGGGGTGTGGTTCTCCAAGGTGTTTAAGTATCTAGCAATTTATTTTTAAAATAAGTGGATATCAAATGGTTAATGAAGAAGTCTAAATATGGGACCTATCTGTTTTTGGATTGTGAACTTTTCTATTCCACAGTTGATTAGTTTATGGACTAGCATCACTATTGGAGAAAACTTATTACGATGTCTGTTTTGCAGGGTTATTAAGACTACTAAAAATGCATTGCACCCATCAACTGGAAATCTTCATCTTTCTGAAGGAGAAATTGCCCTTGAAGTTGATGGTACAGTACCCACTCAACCAGTTCTTCAGCATATTGGCATTTCTGCATGGCCTGGTGAGTCTTGTTCCTACAAATATAATCCAAGATTGAGTGATTACCTCAGTTTAGATCTTGAAGATTGAAATTTAGGACCCAAGTTTTCTTCTCTCGATTGTACTTTTTCAACCATTAAAATTTAAGCTTCCTTCCTTTTCTGGTCAAATATGGATGACTAAAACTCAATGAGTTTTTTTGAAGAGGAAACGAGTCTCAAATATTCATAAATATGAAGATAGAGACAAAGCTCTAGGTACAAGAGGTTTATACAAAGAGCAAGAAAACAAAAACAGCAACGAGAAAACAGAAACCAGACAAAAAACAAAAGTTAATAATGTTTTATTGACTAAGAACGGGGAGATTTTTCTCTCTTTGGAGATTTTCAAATAGGTTGCAGATTATGAGCTTCTTTTATGGATTATGGATTTTAAAGTTGTGTAGAAAATGTGTTCCTTTTTATTTGATTAGTAACAGATAGAGGTTGGTGTTTTCATTGGAGGAGTCAAGTGATAAGTCGTTGTTTTACTCCCATTTTTTATTCATAAGATTGCAGTGAAAATCATGGAATCAAGTGCAGTGGTTAGAACAATCACTGTTTGATCTTCTCTTTTCTCCATTAAACGTTAGTTGCAGAAAAAAGGGAATGAGTTTGTTTTAAAAGCTGAAATTGTCATTTTGTCTAATGAATCTTTCATTTCTAAGATGAAAGTTCGGTTTGAATTAAAAAAATCAGAAATAATAATAATAAAGAGACTGCTTTCTCTAAAAGGAATGAGAAGGTGCATTCTGATTCTGTTGGAGTAAAGAAGAGAGGTTGATTTGTCTTTTAAGATGGTTAGAGAGTTCCAATAGAATCTTGAAGGTGAACCGATCAAATAGTAGTAGAAGGCAAGGTTCCATAAGTTACATAAGATGTATGAAGACCAAGGAGTCACAGTAAAGTGAAAGGTATCAATCTTTATTGAAGAAGAAAAGGATCGACAAGTACAAACCCTAGAGTACAATCATAGATAATTCTCTCTGACCTCCTATCTCTCACTCTCGAGAAGTTATCAAAGACTAACTAACTCCCCCTTAACAATACTCAGAGTATATATACTACTCTCCACCGTTGTCCCCACTCTTTACAATTCTCTTTCCCAAATTACTCTTACCCCTCCTCGTATATGGATGCACAATTGGTGGCGGCCTAACATAAAGCTCTTCAATTGGGCCAAAAACTTTGGCTGGCCCATAACTCACACTAAAATTGCTCCCTAAACTACTCGAAGTTGGGCTGAAAACATTAGAAAACCATCAATGAGAGCCATTGCTCAGTTGTAACTCCACTGACATAATGAAATCCCCCTGGGGAAAAATCTGACCTTTTGCCGGAGAAAGATGCTTTTGGATATCTGTCTCTACAATAGGAGTCTGAAGGTATAAACTTAGAAGGGTTGTGTGATGTAGTATTCACTTGATTGTTCTGAGGTGAAATAATCCTTACGTTTGATTGATCTGGTTTATCTTTTCATGCAGGGAGGTTGACACTGACCAGTCATGCCTTGTACTTTGAGTCATTGGGCGTTGGTTTGTATGACAAGGCTGTTAGATATGATCTGGCAGCCGATACAAAGCAGAGAATAAAACCTGAACTTACAGGACCATTGGGTGCTCGTCTCTTTGATAAAGCTGTTATGTACAAGTCAACAACTGTGTATGTTATCTCTTGAATGATATTAAGTATATATTTTTTTTTATAGATTCTAGTCCCTGGATTTTAATGTTTCACCTTCCTTTGAGGGTATTTTTTTATTAATTTACTTTGTGGTTAAACTCTTTAATGATCGTTTACAGGATAGATCCTGTTTTTTTAGAGTTTCCTGAATTCAAAGGCAGTTCTCGGCGGGATTATTGGCTGGATATCTGCCTTGAGGTCCTGCGAGCGCACAAATTTATCAGGAAGCACAATCTTAATGAAATTCAGAAATCAGAAGTACTTGCAAGGGCAGTTTTTGGCATTTTCAGAGTTCGTGCAATTAGAGAAGCTTTTCATGTTTTCTCATCGCATTACAGAACATTACTCACTTTTAATCTGGCAGAAAGTCTTCCTGGGGGAGATTCAATTTTGGAAACTCTCTTGGGTCGATTGCTGTTGATAAATGGTTTGCAACGTGATGCTTCTGGGAGCCCACCTGCAAAGCAACAACGACAATCGTCTCCAAATTTTCTTCTAGCACTAAGTCAACTTGGATTCACCTTACAGAAAGAGATAGGTTGTGAAGGTGATGCAGTTTTAGTTGGAGATGTTTGGGTGGGTGAGACAAATCCCTTGGAAATTGTGGTGAGACAATCCATATCAGATTCAGGCAGGGCTGAAGCTGCACAAGCTACTGTTGACCAAGTGAAAGTGGAGGGCATTGATACAAATCTTGCAGTAATGAAGGTAAAAGACCGAGCTTTTTGAGAAAGTAGACTTCCTTTTATGAGATACTTGGAAGATATACAAGCAACCTAGTTAAAACTTAGTACTTATTAACTCACGGATTTGTATATCTTTTTTATCAATAACTGTTAACATCAATGGTATGCTTCAGTGTCTTTTCTTCTATCTTTTTACAACTAGAGGAATTATAAAAAATTTAATTCCCATTTCTCTCTTATCCAAAAAAAGCCACTTCTCAGTGACTGAACCAAATCGCTAAATCTAATACTGGATAGATGGTAAGTTTTTGCTTGCTTGTGTTGAATATTTTGAGAGAGGAAGTCTTTTGGAGCTGAGCCTTTCTCTCTCTGTCCAGGAACTGTTGTTTCCGTTTCTGGAATTGTCTAGACGTATTCAGATTTTGGCCTCATGGGAAGACAGTTTCAAATCAACAGCTTTTCTACTGCTGTTCTGCTTTGCTATTATAAGGTAAGTAGCTACTCACTATCTGAAGCTTGCATGTTTGGGTCAAAATTGAGCATTTATCCTGGTGGGCGTTATTAACTCACAAAAACTATGTTCCAAAAAAAAGTTTTAAAATCATACAAATGGTATATTATGCTGATCTTACAGTTTTTACTTTTACCTATTATTTTAAGGCTATGTCTGTACTGAGTTCATATTCTGTCAAGAAACTTTTACGTCGATATAATTTCAGCACTTTTGAGCATGAGTGATGATGGAAGTATGTATTAGTAATATAATAATTTGTTGGGCACATAATCATAACTCTTCATCAATGCCGGTCTCTTATCCACACAAAAGAGTAATTGAAAATTTGAAATAACTTGGATTTAAAACACCAAAAAGCAGCAGAGTGGAAAAAAAATCCCCAAGGGTCGGATAACTAAGAGGTCATGGGTTCAATCCATGATGGCCACCTACCTATAAATTAATTTTCTACGGGTTTTCTTGACACCCAAATGTTGTAGGGTCAGGCGGGTTGTCCCGTGAGATTAGTCGAGGTGCGCGTAAGCTTATCCGGACACTCACGGATATTAAAAAAAAAAAAAAAAAATCCCAAAGGTCGGGAGAAGATCTTGTTCGGAGTTCAAGATTTTGCCGCTATGGTGTTGGTTTTGGGGGGGGGGGGGGGGGGGGGGGGGGGGGGGGGGGGGGGGGGGGGGGGGGGGGGGGGGGGGGGG
>JBBPDJ010000026.1:8291175-8305165 GCA_037974625.1 Cucumis cinereus
AGTCCTATGTTGACAGTGGATACAAGGACGCAGCGATTTGCGTCACGAATGCTGTTCGTGACGCGTTTTTCGCGTCGCTATATCCCAGTTTTCTACTATTGAATTAAGCTTCGTTTTTTACCCTTTTAGCTCCATTTCGTCAATAATGTCCCTTTATACATCTTAGGTGCTCAAAAACTATAAAATAATCAAATAAACACGTAAAGCCTAAGAACAATCCCAAATTAAGTGGAGCGAGAAATAGCACATTTTCAGTGTATCAATTTTTCTTCCTCATTTCTACTCTAAGTTGCATTTTATGTTTTCTTTAGTGATTAACTTAAGAAATTAAAACAATTGTAGAATTGAGATGATGGAGAGAGAATGTTGACAAGAGAAAACCCTACATTTCATATATATATATTTCTCACCTCATTTATACTAAATAGATACACAAAAATATATATAGAAAGGTTGGGATGAAAAACTCTTGCCCCAAACACATACACAACAATTTATCAACATATTGCATAAACTAGCTCTTATAATTTAGGTTTTATACACAAGAATGATTAAAGAATAAATTGACTTAATGAGCTTTTTTAATGGGCAGCCTTAACACCCAATGCAAACCGATGGCAGCGGCATCAACGATAGTAAGTTTTCTTTTGAATTTATGGAAATTTGTTGCTGACAATGGTTTGGTGAGAACAGAAGTAATCTGTTCAACAGCTGGAAGATGTGGGACTTCAATTTTTCATTGAAACACCAGTCACGAACATAGTAGATATCAATCAAACATTCTTTGTTCTGGAGTGTAGTATAGGATTAAAAATCAAATGAACTGCACTTTAGTTATCAAACCACAAAATAGGAAGACGGGATAAAACAATATTAAGATCAGTTAAAAGAGAACGTATCCATACCATTTCAGTAGCCACAAGAGCAAGACAATAATACTCTGCTTATGTGCTTGAACGAGAAATAATAGATTGTTACTTCCAAGAAACAAAGTTACCACAAAAATAAACACTTCTATACATGATGGGGATTTTTTGTTATCAAGATCGGAAGTCCAGTCGGCATCAGCAAAACCATACAAATTGAGATTACTTGACCTTTGAAGCCATAAACCATGAGAGAAGACTCCCTTAAGACAACGTAAAACTCGTTTCACCATTTACCAATGTAAAGTAGTGGGAGAGTGCATAAACTGAAAGACTTTATTAACACTGGAAGAGATTTCATGATGAGTGAAAGTGGCGTATTGTAAGGCACCCACAACACTTCTATAAGAGAAAGTATCATCAAAAGGCTAGCCTTGATGAGCCGATAAAAGCGGGCCACTAATCATTGAAGTAGCAATGGGCTTGGCTTCAGCCATCTTAGTTCGATGGAGTAGATCTAAAATATATTTTGACTAAGAGATGAACATACCTCCATTTTCTGGATAAGAAACCTCAATGCCAAGAAAATAGCTAAAATTGCAAAGATCCTCTGAAGAAAAAGTTGAGTTTAAAGATGTAACTAAATCATCCAACGTAGTGAGTGAGCTACTTAGTACAATGATGTCATCAACATAAATCAGAATATAACAACAGGCTGTAAATGTAGTTTTCATAAGTAAAGATACGTCAGCTTGAGAAGTTCGAAACCCAAGAGAATACTTAAGAAGTTAACTTTTCATACAAAGCACGAGGAGCCTATTTGAGGCCATATAAAGCTTTATTAAGGTGACCTACCATTGGAGAAGTAGTGGACATATGAAAGCCCGAGGGTTGTTCCATGTAAACCTGACAATCAATTATACTTCTTAATAGGGGGAGAGTGTTAAAGTTTGGACTAAGGAAATTTGCATTAATAACCGGACTGGACTGTGAAGAAGTTCCAAAAATCAAATAAGATGACCTTAAGGTAGAAAGACATTTGAAAAATATGTATTTTAAGGACTTAAAGTTGGTCACAAGGCAATACCTTAAAATAATATTCAACGTCAATAAAGTTGGTACTGACAGTGACCGGATAAAAATGGCAAAATTATATTTCTTAGAAAGTTTTTTTATACCAAAACAAGAAAAACTACGCATAGAATGGAAACATATCTTAATGGTTGATGATGAAGAGTTTTTTATAGCTACCTGTGGGGGAGGGTAGCATTTGATTTAATTGTGGGATTTATGAATATAGTTGTAACAAGTAAAGGTCAAACGAGAATTTCTATAGGAGGAACCAAACAAGTAAAAGTCAACAATTCACACTTTTGTTTTGAACCAGGAACCAAACGAGTTCGAGAAAGAGTTGGACAGATTAGAAAAAGAACAAGAAGAAAAAAATGGAAGAACAATATCTTGATTTAGATTCTGATACAAACGAAATGTCCAGTAGAAGAAGACAATGATGATGATGGAACCGATAATCCAAGAACAAATTCTGCCATTCAAAATCAAGAAAAATAATCAACCAAGACATCCGACGAAGGTCCAGAGTCGTCCACCAGACAAGAAAAGTGACCAACATGCACGATCATGTATCACCAACATACCTTTAAAATAGTTTCATACCTTTTCTTTGTTTACTAAAATTGTGAATAATAATTTAATAGGATACAGAAGATGCAGATGAGGAGATAAACAAAGTCATTTGTTCAATTAATGAACAAGAAAACTACGAGGAATTGCAAAGGTCTAGAACAAAACATGCAGATAAAATGGTAAGCATTGACATTAAAGTGTATATAACTATTATCTAATTGATCCAAGAAAATATTTACAGCAACCTATATTGTTTTGTACAAAATATTGACTGTTTAAATTCAACAGCTGATATCCTTAGACGAGTTCAACCATCATTATCTTCAATAAGCAAAGAAAAGAAGCCAACTAACAAGGTATTAGTTCTAAAACTAATATAATGGAGAATCTTGTATTGTACCAATTATTGAAGCTACACTTCTGCTTACTTATAACTTACATGTGAAGAAAATGGTAAAGAAGATAAATTATCAAACATCGATGAGAATAACCCTGCAACAATGATAATTCTAAAACATGTAAGGTTAAATAGTCTTTTATTCAATAAATTTTAATTAGTAAAGCTATGCAAATAATCATTCTTAACTTATGAAATATATGTAGCTAAACACTAGGAAAGGAGAACTGTTAAAGATAATTGAAGATAAAGAAGAAGGCAAACGACAGGCAAAGGAGAAAAAAATCCAAAGTAGAGAAGGTTACTAGAGGTGAAAGTTCAAATGCGGGGATCTAGATACAGGCAGCAAGAGGCAAGACACCCACAGAACTCAAACAAGATGAAAATTCTCCGCCATGGATGCCATCATTCAACATGCATTTAAGCCAATCGTGAGATCCCTATATGAGTCTTAAACCAATAGACCTGTGAACTGATTATTCTTACATATTAGGAAGTTGATTGGTTCTAAACCTACCATTGATCTAGTATTTTTATTGACGTGTGTTCAAATGCACATTTTTTTTATTAACCAATACACTTGTGAGCTGATTATTCTTGTTGATCATTATTATTGATATATTTTTATCAAGCATGAATATGCAGTTACCTTTTTTTTAAGTTGTTTTGACAATTAAAGTGAATACACGATCTTTCTCGGTATTATACAAGAAAATTATAATGTATTTCGACTTGTTTGAATGCAAATAATCTGATACAAATAATTTATGTAGTGTAACACTTTAACCATACTATATGAGTAACTCTAATCATTATTTTGATTATGTCTTACTCTTGAGCTTTAAGGTAGACGATTGAAGAAGTTATTAAACCAAAGTATTAGATATACAGTGTATTTTACATATAATTGAGTCTAATGCTACCAAGTTGTTTATAGTCATGAAAAAACAATGTATTTCACGCATTATCTATCTAAATGGTTATAGCAAACTGCGAAAGCAAACGTTGAGTATACGTGATACTATATACGGGTATTCCAACTATAATTACATACAGTTGGTCAAATATATGAGTTGGCACGTAGATGTTGTATTTAACCATAATTTAATATGTGTAATACAGTGTATTTTCATAGAATCCACTTTAAATAACCACATTGTTCTGCTTTATAAAAAACAACCAAACCTAATTATAAAATGACTAAAATCCTAAACTACAAAGAAATACTTAATATTTTAGAATTTAAATGAATTAAGAACTAAACAATAAATATTTAAATAACTTAACGTTGTAATGGTTCTTTACAGGCCTTACAATTGTGACCTCTCCCATCATATCTACTGCAACGAATAGTACCTTTCTTCTCTAAGCAAGAAGGAATCCTCTTTTTCTTAGGTCTGCCAATTGGACGTTTAACCTAGGGCAGAAGGAGTCCATCCTCTCTAACTGGATGCATATCTTTAATCGGTTCTACATTACCAATCAGGCATGTTTCCTTCGTATACAGGAGAACTAAATTGGAAACATAGTAGAATTTATCAGTGTGCCTATGCAGATGAAGTTTCCTATTAGACAACGTTATGCATGTATGGGGACACGATATCATATCAAGGTTCCATTGTCGACATGAGCACATCCGGTCCAAAATATTGACAACAAACTGTTCCTTACAGTGATGAATCTCAAATTCATGTTGATTAATAGGATATATCTACAAAATAGTTTAAACAAATGTAAGATACAAATAATGTCTTCTATAATGGTAAACTTATATTGCAACCTACACCACTTACATTCATTGCTCGACTATTCCTTAATGCTGCTCGAATCATATTCTCTGCATATATAAAGAGTTTTGTGCGATAGAAACTCCATGTAGTACGACGTTCATAAAACCATCTTAGGACAAAACTATGAATAGTTTCAAGGAGGTTCCTGATAGGAAATTTGCGCGCTTCTTTCAACGTGTTATTCATACTTTCAGATATATTTGTAGTCATCAATGAGTACCTCTTTCTCCTGAAGAATGTCCTAGCCCACCGACATCTCCCAACCTCCTCTAACTCATGCCTAATAGATGGGACAGATCATCAAGTTGTCTCATGTAGTACTCATACTTAAAAGGTGTATATGCTCTTGCACATTTGTGAAAAGTGTTCTCCATTGGGAGAGACTTGTGGTTTTTCGTAAGATTCTTCAACAGATGGAATGCACATAACCCATGTTCAGCTGATTCGTACACAGCATTAAACCCATTTTCTATTCTTTTATGCCCATTAGAAACAATTACAAGTTTGTTGGGTTTTCCAAATGCAGCTTTCAGATTACGAAAAAACCAAGTCCATGACTGATCATTCTCTAAATCAACAACAGCAAATGCAAGAGAAACAACCTGAAAATTACCTTCAAGAGTGCATGGAGACATTAAGGTTCCCAAGTATTTATTCTTCAAAGTTGTACCATCAACGACGATTTTTGGTAAACAATAATTCCATGCATCTATTGAAGCAGTAAAAGCCATAAAATTATAGTTAAACCTTCAATCATATGCTTTTTCAGTCGTATATGTTCTGGAACAAATAATTAGATTTATTAGTAACATATTGTATATAGTGGATGTATTAATCTATAATTGATGGATTGAATTATACTGTAATTGATGACATACTTACCTGGATTGTTGTGAATGACAGCATAGCATACGAAGCCTCCAGGGTACCCCTAATAGAATTCAAAGTGATCTCTCATCCTCTCCAAGCCTTATCCTAGCTTACATTTAGCCCGTGGTGAATTTTCATATTATTAATAATATCATAAGACGTCAAGGGGCCTTGTCATTCATTTTGAAAAACGATTTCGTACACTCAGCAACAATCCAAGATGTTGCTTGCTTGTGGGCATCTTTCACAATGTCAACAGCACATTGGTGATTACTAACAAATTTACGAACTATCGAGACATTACTCTTCTTGAAAACGGAGGCACGAAAATACCAATTACATGTTAAATTCTTACACAAAATATTAAAATGTGTATTATTCGACCTAACTGTAGTAAGTTCAAAACTATTTGTTCACGGAAAGAAAATAAATGGTTTTCTTTAATACATCTTTACTTCTAAACATTGAGCCCACATTGATCAACATCTCAGCATGAGATGATTCAAATGCATTAAAGTCAATTATTCCCCCAACAGAATTTGAATGAGTGGACGAATTACAAGATTGGGATACATTACTGTTAACAAACATTGTAATTGAAGATATACCAGCAGACAAAGAATCAACCACAACCAATAAATCATTATCTGAGATTTTAGATAATAGCAACATAAGCCAAGAAACATCTTTGTCCTCAACGATATGTATAAGATCTATATTACTACATTTATCCCAGTAAACGGTCAAACTGTTGACAGAATTATTAGAAGATGGCAATAGTTTACCTTGAATACAATCCACAAATTGTTGAAAAGATGCAATGGGAACATACACGTCCACAACACGGTAGTCATGATATTTGGAGGTCTCTATCCATTTAACGTAAAAAATAATTTTCACCCACTGTAAAGCCATGACAAAATTCTATTTTCTTAATTCGTTGAAACTAAAGTTTTGCTTCAGTTAGTTCGTTGAAACTAAAGTTTGGATTAATAGAAGTGAACAAGAAATTTAATAAACTTGATATATTCCAACTGATCCATTTTAATTCGTTCAACAGTGCGCCTGAAACTTATCCAGATACAAATAAAAGTAAACAAACTTTTAAAATTATTTGAATTGTTATATATTTTGAATATATAATGAAACAAATAATTAAAAAAATATATTTACCATTAATTAGATATAGATTGATGGGCAATAAATCCAATAAAAATAGATAAATACATCTAGACTGCGGATTTTGATTCAAACATTATGGATCATTTATATTATTTTGTCTAATAGTTTGCCATCAAATACCCTGTATTTCATGAGAAACCAAATTTTAAAATTATTTGGTTTAAATACTAGATTTTCCAAATATAATTAAGCAAATAATTAAGAAAATATATTTAGAATTATTCAGATAAGAAATTTATGGATAATAAATTCAATTCGACCATATAATAGAGCTGGAATACCGATTTTATCTCAAAGAATACAGTTATTCTGCCTAATAGATTATCGTGAAATACCAAGTATTTCACGGGATTCTGCCCCTTCGTCTCTTTATCCATATTTAATTACAAATTAAACATTCGGTTAACTAATCACCATAATTTTAGATATTTCATTGTATTATATTTCGAAATCAAATAAATTTAATTAGATATTAATTGTAAAAATTAATATATCTAACAAAATCTAAATCAATTAAATTATTCTATCCAGATAAAGTACATAATGTTTAAAACTACTACATAGACCGCTACACTAACCGTGAAAATACATAAACGTTAAATACTCCATCATATAAGAAAGTGCATAATCCTTTCCAGGAGTAATAACGACATTTTAGAAAATCATTAAACAGTTATTTTTAATTTTGCTATTTTTCTTATTTCTCACCGATTTTACTATTTTCTACCCACCCCTAAATTTTGCCATATGGCTGAATTTCTAAGGAATGATTAAAGAATAAAATTGACTTAAATGGCCTTTTATCAATGGGTGCCTTAACAGACTATATAAATTGTTCGTGGCTTGGGTATGGTGCCTTTGACAACATTGCTATACGAAAATCTATGTTAAAATTATTCATTTCCTTATTTCCTTATCGCGTGATTTTATTTTATATTTTTACAAATGTTTCTATAAGTAAATAAGTTTAATTAACTTATAGAAAAATATTCTTCTCGATAGATTTTTGTGTGCATCCTAGAATGCATATATCTTCTATACTTCACATCTCTTCACTATATAAAAATAAATTTACCAAACATTTTCTTAATATTTTTATTTTTACGTGGTAGATAAATACAAAATATTTGGGATTTCTAATCATTGCCCTTCTTGTAATATGTTTTAAAAATGAAAACATGTCTTTAGTAATGATCCTTTGTCACTCTATGTTCGTGTTGAAAGAATTGAATCATATCGAGTTAATTTTCAAATACAAGACATTTAGAAAATAGTGTCCTAGTAATGTTATATATTCCCCCAACCCAACTCTATTTTATTTAAGTAATTATTAAGTGCTTCGTAGGTTCTATCCATCTCTTGTGCTTTCCACTTTACTACCACATAAAAAATAATTAAACAATTATTATTTTTTAAAAAATAAAAATATCACTTGATAGTATTCTATTGAACTACACTTATGATGCATCAAGATAGGAGCATTCGATTCGATGGAGCATCCAATTTTTTATTTTATTATTTATATATAGCTAGTCATTGTCATAGCCTAACTTTAGTCCTATCAAGCTTTTTGGATTCTCTTCCATCCCCTTGCTATTTCTCTTTCACAAACTGTCTCACGACCTCTCTCAACCTTCACGTAATGGAAAAGGAAGAATCACTGTTTCTGAATTGGAAGACACCGATTTTTTTGTTTTGTAATGCTAAAAGAGTATAAGCTTTATGAAATCCTTCGGGAATAAAGCATATGAGAAACTTACATATAGTTTGTTTGTAGCAAGAAAACAGGAAACAAAAGATGGAGAAACTTTGTGGTCTGTAATCGAGTTCCAACTTGCAAGCTTTCAAATCAGAAAGATTCCATTAAAACAGATGCAATATAAATAACACTTTCTAGGTAATTTTATTGTCATATTACATTGGCTGCCTAACAGAATGATAGTTTTGTTCATCAAAATTGACAAAATCGAAATAATCCAGAAATAAATTTGAATTAAATATATTGAACTAAGGCCACATTTGCCCCCCACTTAAAACCTAATAAATTAATGTTAATGTAAAAAGTTGGTCCAATTTGATTGCTTTTGGTGTTGTTTACTTGTGCTTTTCATCAGTAACGACACATGAGGTCCACTTCTAAATCTATAATAAAAAACACAAACTAATTGGAAAGTGCTCAATCTAATTATGTCTAAAAATTACGTTGTATGGTTACTGTCACCATTATAATTACCGTTACGCGACTACCGTTATTGTTATTGTTCCAAAGGAAAAACTATCAATTTTGACATCTTTACTTTTTTTTGTTATCGTTATTGTTACCGTTTGACCTTCATAGGTAAAGATAAACATACGAAAATGGTAATTTGAACAAAACTCGTAATTCAAGTAACACGATAAAAAGAATCAATTACATTTACGACTCAAGCTTATTACAATTTTTATTATGATTAAGTAAATGTAACCTAAATTTACTGTGCCCTCAAGGAATAACTTAAAACTACTTGGATCTTTGGCCCATTTCAAACTCTTACAGACGAAAGATGCTAGTTGTCTGAGTCTCACACAGTAGAGAAGTGAGTATGCATGCATACCAAAATATATTTTAAGGCACTTGAAAAAGTGGATAGTTGAGCTTTAACCCCCAACAGGCAGGTTCAAGTAATTGCACTTGCACTTTTTTAGTCCTTGTGTGGCTTCGATTTCGAATCTGAAAGTTGCTTCTCTTTTTCCGTAATTTAACATTTGAAAAATCTTGTTTTTCCTTAATTTCATATATGGAAATGGTAACTTGATTTTTCAAGATTTGCAATGATTTTATTTCTTTTCGAAATTTCTTGATAGCACCAAAAATATTTATCTTGCTCCGCTTCATTCAAAATTGTTCTTAGGTTATTATTTTGTAGGTTTCGAACACTTAAAGGGTAGAATATGATAGGACATTATTGTTTAAATGGAACTACATAGGTCAAAATGGAGCTTCATTGCATCAACAGAAAAATGATAGCCTCTATCTTGAGAATGATGAATTAATTGAATTTAAATTGGATTATGCAAGAAAAGATAAAAAGAAAAAACATGATTAAAATCTATTCAAAAATCACAAATTTACAATCTTGATAAAGATTATGTTTACGGCCATTAGAAAGTAAAGAAAGATGCATGCTCTCATGATTTATCAAGTCAATCAAAGAAGAACAAATACAAGATCAAGACTGGAATTAAATTAAAGATCAAAATTGATCAAGAAAGATTAACCTAAAAACTCATTCCCTAGAAGGTACCTTTTAGTTCTTCATTAATCTTGGTGTAGCATCAATAGGAAAGTTGAACACAAAAGGCATCTTCAAAGACTAATTCAGAGAATTTTATTGATGAATTTGGATAGAAAAATTACAAATTGAAGTGCCCTAACTATTTCAAATTGAATGTGGGAGGTGAATTATGAAAAGAATGAATGAGAGAATTTTACTGATGAATTTGGAGAGAAATACAAAAGAAAAGGAGGTTTATAATGATTTGGGGTACTGAGGCGCGCAAAGGCGTGAACAAAAAGTTTCTAGCATCACGGCACTAGGGTTGGGCACCCGGTGCTAGCATTAATGGTCTTTCGTGTTGCATTAATGTCACGGCTCTAACAACAAAGTGCTGGGATGTGGCGCTACGGTGCTGAGTTTGGTGTCGCAATGCTGCTTGAAAGTGTAGCTTTGGGGTCTAGGTCGCTATGATATGGTGCCACGACATTGTAGACGAAGACGACAAAGTAAAAATTACGATTTCTTCCTTTTGCTTTGTTTGGCTCGTTTTCGCTCGTTTTAGCTCTAAATTATGTCGTTTTTGTTTCGTTGGATTTATTTGCTTTCCTAGATCAATATTTTCTAAAAAAAGAAGGAAATTAATACATAAATACGACTATCTCAAATATTTTAACCTAGAAAATATAACACACTTATGGTGCTATCAACGGTCAAGCTTGTCCTGGGCATGTTACCAATGGTCGCATTCTCGCTCCCACTTCATTTTATCATGCTTTCATCATATGTATTTTATTTTCTAGTTAGAATATTTTATATGTAGTTTTCATGTTGTATTACTACTCGCCGCTTTGCATGTGCAAAGATGGCAAATTGCCTTTTGTCCATAATGTACTATATGGGTGTAAAGACTTATTAGCATACCTTCATCCTTACGAGTTATATGAAATTAAATTGTTGTTGTCCCTTACTGCTTATAGCCTTATAATTAACTATCGTTTCTCAAACATGCTTTTAAACGTTTGTGAAACCTTTTCTCTAAAACCTGTTTTCTAAAATATTTTCCTAAGAATCGCCCATTTTTCCATCGGCTATCTTATTTTTGTTTGGATGACTTGCTCTCGGGCGAGAACAAGTGTCGCACAATCACATCGAGACACTTACAAAATTGCAATTTTGACAGTTGGTCTCACAGTTAAGTCGGCTCGTGAAGTTGAAATATGCAGTCATGTCTACTACAAAACAATTAGGTAAGATCCACGTTAACTTATTGGTTAAGACAGAAAAGCAAATGCTCTACTTCATGGAAGTCCCTAACAACATTCGCTTCTTGAAAACTCAAGTGGAAGAAATTTATGAGAAAGCTGACTGTATTATGGCAATAACGAATCACCTGGATGAATTAGGCATACAAGAGTTGTTAATGAGGGTTGACACTCTCGAAACTAAAATCGACACATTTGGTAACCTCGAGGTGGAGACAGCTCGATAGGCTCTGTTGCCCATATAGAACAGTGAGTGGAAGAGTTGGATAACTTCAAAAAGTAGCTCATGCAAATGGTAAATGATTTGTTCGAAGATTTTCGAGTGGTTTTCATCGTTGTTAGAGCCGACATCGCTGATGTGAGTGCAAAGGTATATCTCATTAGAGTAGTGGGAAATAAGGCCCCAGCTGTGGGAGCATTCTAAGTCAACAAGGTAAATATACTCATGTCGAAGCTCTTAAGTGAGGTCCGTGATGCAAAACACCCGAAACTTTTATTTTTGACATGGAACAATACTTCAGAGCCACAAATACGGTTACTGAAAATTCAAAGATCACTTTGGCGCAATGCACTTAATAGAGGATGTCAAACTATGGTGGAAGTCCCAGTTTATAGACATCCAAGACGGTCAAAGAACAATTGACACATGTGATGGACTGAAACTAGAGTTGTGTTCTCAATTCTTCCCTGAAAAATGTTGAGATTTTTGCAAGACGTAAGTTACGACAATTGAGACTTAGTGACACTATTAGAAAATATGTGAAGCAATTTGTTGGGCTAATAGTGGACGCATGCGATATGTTCGAGAAAAATAAACTTTTCTGTTTTGTCAAAGGTTTGTAATCGTGTGCAACAGCAAAGTTATACAAATAAGGAGTATAAGACTGACATGCGGCATACGTAGCGACGGAACGGTTGTTTGATCTAAGCGATGACCCTTAAAAGGAGAGACAACAGGCAATTTCACCAAAAAAGGAAGATAGGAACCCTCGCTCAATTCCTCCCAGAGATAAAAGGATTGAATGAAATACCAATGGAGATCATGGACAATTCCATCAAATGGTCGAAAATACATGGAGGGGGCCAAACCAATAGAATAAACAGAATCTTCCCTTATCTTGTTACATATGCAAGGATCAACATAGAGCAAACAAACGCCCCAACCGAGAATAATTTAATTTCTTTTAAGCATCCTTAGCTTTTGATTTGAAAGGTAAAGTTGATATTACATAGGATGATACCATGACAGCGAAAGAAAATGAAACCCCACGAGTTAAGGCTCTGAAATTTTTTGTTGTCCTACAAAAGAATATGGGAGAAGCAAAAGAAACCCAAAAAAGGAAGGTTAATGTATGTAGATGTTTGGGTCAACCACAGATCGAGCATGTAACGCTCAGGGTTTTCAAACTTAACCCAAGGTCGTTGCTTAAGTAAAAATCATTAAATCCATTTTAAAAGACGAAGACAAAACAAAACAAATACTTTAATTTAATCCAAATAAAATAATAAAGGGTTTTCAAACGTTTAATCAACCAAATAATGGAAAAGATAAGAAAAACACCTAGACGGGATCCCTAAAATAGTTTTCTAAAACAAAATCATTACAAATAAATCCAACAAAAAGTTTACTCTTAAAGAAAACAAATGCCAAATAACCGTACGCGGAAGCAAAAATAGGTCTCCTGGTCCCTTCTGATATGGTCATTGGTTCTACTTGCCCCTCGTCGGTCCATTCTTACCTTTGCCTAAAATAAAACATAGAAAGGAATGAGTATAAAAATACCCAGTAAGGAAAACCACTACAAACTCCACTAGATGACCGTTAACTTTTCCTAATGGCTTGTACATTACGACACACAGTCGGGTGGTTGAGTACTGACAAATATGTAGGAACAAGCCTCGTACAGACCCCCTTCACGACCCTGTCACAACAAATCGCCACATGGGCTTGCCCTCAGAATGAACGTCGGAACAGGCCTCGTACAGACCCCCTTCACGACCTTCAGTGACGATGTGCCACACAGGCTGGTCGACAATACGCCACACAGGCTAGTCAACGATACGCTACACAGGCTGGTCACTGGCTAGTCAGAATCAAGTCGCCGTACAACTTGAAAACTAACCTATCGTTTCCCACCAAGTACAAAATCATTAGATAAGTTAACAGAAACCGTGTCCAATTATATCCAATATAAGCATTGTGATCACAATAACCAAACATATCTCATGCAGCAGATATCACAGGTAAACGGTAAAACAGATCATGCATAATCCATACAGATTTATAAGCCAGATAAACCCAAAGCCAACCCCTAAAGCAGGCACAAAATCCATCTTAACACCTTATTTGCCAAAAGTGTAGATTCGGTAGAAATATTCCTTAACTCAAATTACAGAGATTCTCCTAATCGAGCTAGCCTCCAATCGACCCTAAACTGTAACGCCCCGGATTTCAACCTTAACCCAAGGTAGTTACTCAAGTAAAAATCATTAAAACCATTTTAAAAACGAAGGTAAATCAAAACAAATACTTTAAATTAAACCAAAAATAATAATAAAAGATTTCAAACGTTCAATCAATGATGTTGGAAAAATAAGAAAAGAACCTAGACGGGATCCCTAAAATAATTTTCTAACCAAAATCGTTAATAATAAAAGACAACCTACAACGGTATAACTGTAAAGAAAACAAATGTCCAAAACCGTAAGCGGAAGCAAAAAT
>JBBPDJ010000026.1:8315753-8347398 GCA_037974625.1 Cucumis cinereus
ATTAAAATAGAAGGCCTCAATGTAATCTTTCATTATCAATTTGTTAGATTGTATCTTCATTTTTTTAGGAAAGATTAATAGAATATTTAAAAATAAAATATTAAAGATTTAGTAAATCAGAGAGAAAATAGATTTTTTAAAATAAAATCTTCCGTTACAATCTATCCAGATTTTCTTAAGGGTATTTTGGGATTATTAAAAAGTTGGAACAACCGTCATTCTCTTATGATTTTTGTTTTCTGCTATAAATTAAAATGACCCTCCAAATTTTGTCATTTAGTCCAATTCCCCTATATAAATATTTACGCTCAACACAAAATAAAATGTAACCCGATCCATTATGGTTTGAGTAAAAGTGAGAACCATAAAATGTCCAATCAACCCAATTTCCAAAATTCATCCAATATAAATTTGAGGACCCAAAAGATCCAATCAACTTAATCCAACATGAACAATTTGAATTGTGTTATCAATTCATATATACATACCTATATTTATAGGTACAGGTGCTATGTATATTTTATAATTTTTTGATAATTTATTCTTCAACAACTTCTAGAGTGTCAAAAGAAAATTCAAAAGAAAATTGCGTTGTTAATCTTAATTCAATCTAAATAAGCTTAATAAGTTTGAATCTAAAAACTACTCGAACCAGACCTAAACACGACCACAAACTCCCCTTGTCCAATGTAAACATACTTAAACAGAAATTACGTGAGTAATAATTATGTTTTAAGAACCAATATTGACAATAGTTAAATGAAAAGTAATAGGGCTACTACTATTGAAATAGAACGGTATGTGCTTGTATAAAGATGTTTTGATAAAAAAAAACTGTACCCTAATATTAACAAAAACAACTAATATTGAGATAATTTAAAGTGTTCATTATACTACAAACTAACGGGGTAAATGAATATCTAACTTTCACTTCCCCCTGAAAAATAAATGATTATATCTTAAATTTCAAAATTAAAACTCTATTATCACATTTATGTATTAAAAACAATCAGCTCAGCTACTCCAGAAGTTTAGGATATACAAAATATCACACAAACAGGATATTAAATAACTTGGGTTTTGAACAACTTATATTGAACACAACCTGTACTCTACTCTGCTAAATTCATCCTCCCTTGAAATGAAACACTAATCTTGTAGTATCTGAATTTCAATGAGTTAATTCATAACCCAAAGATGTGGATACATAGCCTCTAAACTCTATGTAGAAGTATATTCCTCAACAAGTATAAACATGGTTGAGCCAGATCAAGTAATCCTAGTAAAACATTTGACCATTGACAGATCTCATGCAATTTAAAATAGTGCCCAATAAAGAGTGGATAAAAGAAAGTTAAGCTTTTACTAAATGCAGCTAAAAGTTCAGTACATGAAATTCATCTTTTAAACAAAACCAGATAACTCTAAAGCCAAATATAATCTATTTAGGAGAGACAGCATAATCAAGTCCGATACCGTACAAGAAAAATAAATATACCCATTGATCAAAACAGAGACTTGCAATTTCTTCCCAGCAAAATGAAACAAGGAACCGCATCATTAATCACCCTTTCTCCTGAAAGAACACCCCTCAGTGAGTCTAGCACGTCCTCCCGTTGGCTGGCATAAGACTGTCTGGCAGTTACCGCACACCACAACAGTTTGAGAGTGGCTGAAGACAGTAGTACTGCATTACGTTGACAAAAGCAATCATCAGCGATTTCAATATACATCATCTTCAAGCAGAATCCAAAAGAGTTACAAACAAAACAAACTGGTGATAAGTGATGGAACATACATGTTGAAGCATCCTTGGCACTTGACGTCCTTTAAATAGCCGACATATGACAATTAAAGTATAGACTTGTAAGAGTCTCATATTATTATAGAAATCAAGGCAAAAGCAGAAACATTAACTACGGAATGAAAAAAACAGGACAGTGGATTGATATGCTTAATTTGAACGGTCACAACAAATGGCAAGGAGTGAAAATAGAAGCATAAGAATACCATGAAGAAGGAGTTGGGTGATTGCACAAGACGCTTGAGCTTGTGCTTCCTCTTCTCTAGCTCAGCAGGAGGATTCAGCAAATCAATATCGTTTTGAAGAACCTGTATATACAAAAACAAAACATCCCATTTGAACAACTCCAGAGGTGAGAATCTGATGCGCCTTTCAAGGCCACAGACAGTGCAACAAAAACCAACATTGAATAAATAAGAAAGGGAGCATAACAAAACAACAAAATCAGCAAACATTATCTGCTACACTCGGAATCATGACTTCAGTGTTTGAATTTTAGTTTTTTCAAGAAAAATTCAAACATATTAAGACACAAAGAAATACGTTCAAGTACACAAGTCGTATGTCCTCTACAGAAATATGGAGAAAAAAAGGTTAAAATAGAGAGAAATATAGTATTCTCATTGGAGTGCAAAATATTTCTTCAATTTCATGAGTCCAAATATGAAGTAACACATCAGAAAATTGAAATAAATGGAAAAGCAAAAACAAAGACGGTCAGATAGCTTCACTGCATCGTGCAAAGTTTGGTGCATGGTTCCACTCAAATTTTACTGCAGTTCTCCAGTTTTTTGTCTAAAAATTGGAGGATGAAAAAGAATCCGCTTCATTCTTAACCTATAAAAAACAGTCTTCCACTAACTTCCAACAATACCCATCTCCCAAAATATCGTTCACATGATTCTCAATCATCAAAGCTTCTTTCAAAGCAAAAGTAAATCAAAAAACAAAAACCAAAAAGACAACCATAACATTAACTGTAAACAAAGGATTCAAATGTATCAATTCTTCTATCATCTTTCTACAAATAAGAGTTCATACATTCAAGAAAGTCTAAAACAAAAACCCAGTGCTTAAAATACACCTAAATACATTAAACTAAGCATTCATACAATTCTGGAGAAACAGCCATGGAAAATAACAGATCCGAAACGGGAAACAGAATAGAATAAATGGAGTATAAGAGGAATGAGAACTCACCATCTTGAAAAAATCTGGAAAGAAGCCGGCGAAAGAGGGGAAGGGAAATCCTGCGAAGCCAATCGAAAAAAGCTCACGACCGCAGCAGTGGGAGGGAGCAAGAACCCTAAAACCTCAATCATTATATACAGAGGGATTTGAGTGGGGCGGTTTACGCAAATGGGCTTTTAATTTCGTAGGCAAAGTTTGGGCCTTAAGTTAAGATGATAAAATATGGGCTTTTGTGGAAAATTTGTGAAAATTGGCATTTTTGAGGGGTGGCTTCATTTTTTTTTTTTGCAATAATGCCCTTCTCAATTTGTTTATTTTGTCTTTTTTCCCACCACCATGTTTCACCCAAAATTTATACCTATTCACTCTCCACGATTATGGTCACCACCACTTTAATTCCTAAGTGTCCGGGCCTGATCCTATTAGGTAGGTAGCCACCAAATATTGAACCCATGTTTGGTTAATTGAGTTTAAGCTGCTATCTTTATCTCCACATAAGAACCATCCTCAAGTTTGTTCTGCGTTATTTGATGCTAACATATCATTTTTATACTAATGTTGTGATACTAAAGCAATCATTTTATTCACATTTTATACATATTAAACAAGCGAACACTGACACATAAAAATAAAGTACCTATCAATCTCGATTATTTAATAAGCCTCAAGTGTGTTTGGTCATAAGTTCACTGCTTGTCTTTATGTTTGTCGTAAATAGATTTGTCTAATTGTTATTTATCGATAATTAAGCTTTTGGATAGTGTTCAGATAACAAATTATAGATGATGGAGAATAAGATGTTTAAGGAGCATGAACTAGGAGTTAAAACATCATTGAGTTTGGTTTACGTAATGGCAACGGTTCCAATTCAATTAAGTGTCCATGTTTGAAATGTGATAATCGTGTGTCAAACGAGGTTTCAATAGTTATATATTATTTATATGCTAATGAAATTTATTAAAGTTATAAAGTGTGGTTCTAACATGACGAATATTTGATGGCGAAGCATGTTAACAATCAAACTGTGCATGATCAATTTTATGGCGTGTCAAATATGTTCGATGATACTAAAAAATCCTTATATCCTAGTTGTAAAATATTCACGAAACTGTCAGTTTTAGTTAGATTATACAGAGCAAGCTCTTGCCTATAAATAATGAAATTTTGGTTTTCATGTATAGAGCAGGAAAAAAAAACAAAACACTTACTCGATTTATTGGAACAAAGAGAGAGAAAAGGAGTTGCTTGCTGCTAAATAATTGCGATATTTTCCAATTCCCTCTGTATATAAAGATTGAGGTTTAGGGTTCTTGTTCCCTTCCACTGCTGCGGTCGTGAGCTTTTCCCGATTGGCTTCGCAGGATTTCCCTTCCCCTCTTTCGCCGACTCCTTTCCAGATTTTTTCAAGATGGTGAGTTCTCATTCCTCCTCTACTCGATTTATTCTATTCTGTTTCCCGTTTCGGATCTGTTATTTTCCATGGCTGTTTCTCCAGAATTGTATGAATGCTTAGTTTAATGTATTTAGGTGTATTTTAAGCACTGGGTTTTTGTTTTAAACTCTCTTGAATGCATGGATACGTATTTTAAGCACTAGGGTTTGTTTTTCTGTTTTTCATCTTCTTCAAATGTCACAAAAATCGTTGCAGCTGCGTCTATCCCTTCATTTCTTTTTACTTCTCTTCGATTATCCTCTTCTGTTTTCTTATTTGTGAGTATTATTTTTTTCTCCATTCACTTAACATTCTGCTTTTCATTATTATTATTTGCTCGTGATTATTTCGTTTTGGATTATCTTTGTTCATATTCTTAGTTTTTGAAATTCTTTGTGGATGCATTTCCAGATTGGATCGTGAGGTTTTTCTTCTAAGAAATCTTGAAGGAAAATTCTGCCATATCAGAATGTGGACATGTGGATGCCAGTCTTTGACATTTTCCGTACGTGTTTTTGTATACAATAACTTTAGTACCGAGAAGCATCGATGGAATCCTGTTCTTGCTTCCACAAAAAAATCGGTGGTAGACCTCTCATTACCAGCCAAGGTACTTAACTTGTTTTTAGTTAACTATATATTTAGGGATGTTCTTAAGATCAAACTGAACCAAACCGAGTTCAGTTCACTTCAGTTTAAAATTATAAGGAAATTGAATGATCAAAACCGAACTGAACCAAAACGTTCATATTACATATAGTATAAAACCCATCCAACTTGCTTATGTTAGTTTGGAAATATTATGATATTAATCCATTTAGCTGAAACTATGATTTAAAAACGTTAGGTTGGAGGGCTTGATATATAATTTTATACTATTTTATTGAAGAAAAAAATAAGGGTGTACTTTCTTATATAAATATACAAAAAAAGAAGTGCTATACATTTATGCATATATATACATACACACACATATATTTGTGTGTGTGTATTGAAAGTAATTAAGTACCCGTGGGGAGGCTTGAGACCTGGCGTGCAGGAGGTGCTGAGGGCGGGAATGCCACTATTATAGTTACTTTGTTTGTTTATTTGTTTTAAATTTTGATTTATGAATTTTGATATTGTCGTTACTATGTTTTCCTTCAAAAAGAAATGGTTTGTATTGTAGGAGAATGTACTTAACCTATTGTATTGTAGTTATGATATTGAATGTTGATTTTAAAACTTTTATGGTTATGCTAGCCTGCCGGCATTACACCTTGGGCTTTTGTGCTAATGAAACACTGTGTTATTTGTAAGGCCCTGGCTACGTATGATATTAGTTGTAGGTATTTTTCTTAATGAAAGAATTTTACCAGGCTTAGTGAGGAATCTATCTTGTTTATTTGGTAGGGACCGATATATGTCTGGAAAAAAAATTGGGGAGATTAGATCGATATCTACCCAAGGTGTTCATCGTTGCTCGATAATATTTATTATTGTTATCCGAACTACATCTGAACTCCACATTCTATATAATCCAACTATGTTTTTTTTTTTTTTTTGGTATCCGTGAGTGTCCGGGCCAGCTTACGCGCACCTCGACTAATCTCACGTGACACTCGCCTGACCCTACAACATTTGGGTGTCAAGGAAACTCGTAGGAAATTAATTCCTAGGTAGATGGCCACCATGGATTGAACCCATGACCTCTTGGTTAATTATTGACCTTTTTACCACTAGGCCAACCCATGATGGTTTATAATCCAACTTAGTTGAATTCACTGTATTGGTATATTCTCACATTTCTTTGCATTATGTATTCATAATGTATATGTTGTTGAGTTCTGTCCATTTTGACTAGAAGGCTGCACTTTTGAACAGAACGTTGCAAAAGTGCAGCTAATTCACGATTAATATTGCACTGGATAGATGGTGGTCGTGCTATTAAACAATGTTCCATAGATTCCATTGGATATTCAAGACATGTGCCAATAAGGTACAAATATTTATGATGGAGATGTAACCATGTCTGTTGTCACTTTTGAATGCATTTTTCCTTTTCTTTGTACACCGTATGATGAAGAATATTTCCAGAATTAATAAGGAATCTATCTTGTCATTTGGTAGGGTCCATAACATGTCTGGAAAATGAATCGGGGGATTTGATCAAAATCTCTTGAAGGTGTTCATCGTTGCTTGATAATACTTGTTTATTATTATGTGAGCTACATCTGGACTCCACATTCTATACAAGTGAAAGCTCATTTGAGTTGATTTTATTGGCGTTTTTCCACATTTCTTTGTATGATGTGTTGCTGTCATTTGTCAAGAATATGTTTTTTTGAAAAGGAAGAAGCTGCATGTCCAGTCTGATTTTTGTTTTTTAAAAATAGTCATTTTGATTGTTCCTTGACTTGAATAAGAATAAAAGTCTAGTAGTTCAATCTAGTTTAATCGTTTTTTGTTGGTGTTTTACTAAGAAGTATGGATGGGTTTGTGTTAGTGTTTGACACCTGTTGGACACAAATTTGGTGGAGATGTATAAAATACTTGTTCAGCAGAAAAAAAGACACATATAGGTTGATAGTAATAAATTTTGAGTGTGAAATTTGTCATGAAGCTCAAATACTTTATCAGTTTTGTAACAGATATTGATGTGCCCAGGTACTTACTAGACGTGTATTTGATACTCAATTTAGCATAATTTAGCATATACTTTATATTTTTTATTTTTAATAAGACTCGTGTGAAAGGGACACGTCAGACATTTTTTTAATAAATAGAAAATCAGCTCATTAGTCTTCTCTAACCAAAAACTAAGCAACCTATTTAAAAAGCTCACCATCCCATCTCAAAACTAAAAAAGAACAAAAAATCTGAAAAATAAAAATACAAACCCTAAAATATTGGCCTAGTGGTACAAAAAGTCATTAACCATCTCGGGTTGGTTTATTGGCTAACTGGCCGTTTGGATTGAGGGAATTGAGATGGAAAATTAAATAATTAAATAATATTAGAAAATATAGCTTGATAAACAATATATATGTAGAAAGTGAAAAAAAAGATTATATATGATATTTTAATTTACAAAAGAGACATAGTTTTAATAAATGACTAAGAGGTCATGAGTTCAATTTATGGTGACTAATTTAGGAATTAACTTCTTATTAGTTTCCTAACCATCATATATTGGCCTAGTGGTACAAAAGTCAATAACTAACTAAGAAGTCATGTGTTCAATCCATGATGGCCATCTCCCTAGGAATTAATTTTCTACGAGTTTTCTTACCCAAATGTTGTAGGGTCAGTCGAGGTGCATGTAAGCTGGCCCGGACAATCACGGATATAATTATTTGATGATATAAAACAATAAATATTCAATTATTATTATTGAAAAAGAATTTTGTATTAACTAAATTTGACTAATTATATGTTATTTTATTAATTAATATACATAAATTATTGTAAACGATAAAATTGAAAATATTTACAAATATAACAATATATTACTGAAAATTGAAAATATTTACAAATATAACAATATATTACTGTTTATTTGCGATATGCTACTATCTATGTTTATCTATGTCATGATAGGTTATAAGCTAATTAATTAATAATTTATGTAAATAAGCAATGACATTCATTTAATTATTTTCTTTTTGTTGCAGAAATAAGTTGGGTAAAAGAAGCTTGGGCCTTATAGTTGGGCCATAGGCTATTCTTTACATGAGAAAGAATACATAGATCAATGCTCTTCTTACTTAGACTGTTGTATTCAATATTTCTGATGTTGCGTTTTGTATTTTTTTCATTGTTTGTATTGTATTATGTACTATTATCATCAATTTGACATTCTATGCTTTTTCGTTGATTACAATTAGAATCGTTATGTTAAATTTTTATAAATCCTAGATTTTTTCCCAAAATAAATGTATCCTCGACTTCTTCATATCTTAATTTTTTAGAAAATGGTGTTTCGGTGTATTCCATTATAGCTTGTGCTTGAAGTGTGGACTTCAAATTAGCTTTTCACGCATATAAGTGCATCAATCCATTTACGTTGAGTTTTCTTCTAATATAAAAATGATATATATTTTAAAAAATTTATATTCTAATAAATCTTTCGTCGTGTGTATGCCATAGATTTTTAAATAATAATGCGTCGTCATGTCGTATCTGTGTCTAGTATCTGTAGTTTCGTAGGTGTTTATTCACAGTTCTTTGTGATGTACTCATGATGTGTGTGTCGTTGAGAATGTGCTCTTTGGAAAGCACCATATCTATTTTGATTCTTCACTTTTGAAGATTTTGATAGTTTAAAGATTAAAGCAAAATAAACACAAGTTCAGGAAACAAATGAGATTTAAAGCAAGTCTTATCTTAAAATCTCATTCTAAATAAACGTGTGTATATATTTGATTGAATTCTTCTATTGTTAGTTCAATCGTTCACATATTCCATTTCTTGTTCTAATCCATCATGAAATTTTTAATTCAAAGATTCAATAAATCTGATGATCCATATTGCTACTTTCATCTATTGTTGTGTCTCTTTTAGTTTTTCTTTATTCTTTTCTTCTAATTAGGTTGTAACATGTAATCAACTAATATTGCACAATATGTTTCAGGTTGAAATGCTGTTAGATGGCCTCAAATGGGATGACAAAGGTCTGGTAGTAGCTACAGCTCAAAATGTTGACACAGGAACTATATTAATGCAAGGATTTGCAAACAAGGAGGCTGTTATGAAAACTGCATCCGAACGCAGGGCTACGTTCTACAGCCGATCACGATCTCAACTTTGGACAAAGGGAGAGACCTCCAATAACTTCATAAATATTTACGACATATTCCTAGACTGTGATAGTGATTCTGTACGGCTCTAACCGATTGTAACTTAAAACTCAACTTTATCGTGATTCCCTATGCATGGCTAACTCAGTTTTAAAACTGATTGTTAGATAATTTATCTTGGGAAGCCTGTTGGGCCTGCTTGTCATACTGGAACTGCCACATGCTTTTATACATCACTAGATGATTTGATAGATGATCCACAGGTCTGCTGCATCAACATACTTGTTTTTGCTTAACGTGGAGAATAAGAATAAGAGTTCCCTTGGATTTCTTTTTTTGCACTTTTAAACGCTTAGGTTTGATAATTCTTGTAGGGTGGAAAACATAGGTTGGCATTGTCCACTTTGTACTCATTAGAGAATATAATCTCCCAACGCAAAGCAGAATTAGCATCTTTGCAAACCGGCAAGCCCTCTTGGACAAAACGTCTATTGCTCGACAACAAATTGCTCTGCTCTAAAATTCGGTATTTGTGTTTGATATCAGCATTCACTTTTTGCTCCATGTAGTTCTAGATTTTGACATGGGTTAGTGTTTGTTCAATAAATATTGGCAGGGAAGAAGCAGATGAGTTGTGTCGAACAATAGAAGAGAACGAGGAAAAGTCTCGTACGGCCTCGGAAGCTGCTGATGTGGTGTACCATATCCTGGTTTCTCTAGCAGTTAAAGAGGTAAAGTTCGAGGAGGTTCTTGAACATTTGCGTGAGAGATTTTCTCAATCGGGTATAGAGGAGAAGAAAAATCGGGCACCAAAAGTTACCAAGGATTAAGAATCCGTCGACATGTCAATATATTCGTAAATAGAAGGGTTTGAACATCAAGATTGCAGACCATGGGTATCTCCTTATCTTTTATGAATACTCGTGAAACATGGAAAAAAAGTTCATCTATTTAGTCTAATATATATAAACCAAATATTAATAACAATATTTATTGATGTATTGGATGTTATATACGTAAAATTGAAATCCGAAATCTGTATCAATATCAATATTTTAATCCTTGGCTATTATTAGTATGCAGAGTATTAAAATATCAATATTGATATTGATATTAAGATTTTAATTTTATGAATATATCAATTGATATTGATGGATATTTTTGTAAGTCAATTTATTTGTAGACTAAATAGATGACATTTAATTTTTTTTCTATGTTTTACGAGGATTTACAAAAGATATGGAGATATAAATGGATATTTAGTATTATTGTTGAACACTTTTACAGATATATCGACATGTCGGACGGAGATTTGATTATATGGTAACGTTGTACGGTGAGGAGGATGACATAATTTTCCGGTTGCTATAAGAGTTTGGTGGGATGGAGTGTGAGTTTCACATCCCCAATGTCTGTGTCTATTCTGGAAGTCTATCAAAGCTTTAGATTGCCCTAGTCTTTTTATGTGTTGCAGCTGTTACCGTTAGACAGAAATTAGGTGTGTTCTTTTCACATCTACACTGTTATGGTTTTATTTATAATAATAACAACAATAATTATTACTATTGGAAATCTTTTGTAATTATTATTTTTATAATTTTAAACTCAAGATTCTATTTAGTTTTTTGAACTATGATATCTTGTGAAAATTTATGAATGTTATGCAAATTGTGTATCTATGAAATTTAAGGTATTAAGCATAACATGATATATTTTTTATTCTTCAAAAAGGGCCACAAGTGCAATTTTGGCCTCTATCAACCTCCCCTGGTGTATGTAAAATATCAAATTTGAATGTTGAAATGCTCCAAAAGGCCAAAATTGTAAGCTCTCTCTCTTTCTCTCTCTCTCTCTCTCTCTCTATATATATATATATATATATATATATATATATATATATATATATAAATTTACAACGATATTGGTTATATTGATATCAGTATTATATCTCATGTACACATTGTTTTCTCTCATTCTCGTTTTATATGTATGTCTTAATTGAGAAAAATGTATGCTCAATGGTTTTTTTTACTGTTTGTACGTAGTTGTATATACACAATGTATTTGTATTCCCCTTGTATCTCATCCTATGTCACATTCTATTTGTCTAACTACTTCATCTTTGCACATATACAGTATATTCTACGAACACTTTTCTGGATGATTTCGTGTTGTCTTGATATCAAAGCTGACGATTTCATGAAGGTATTCACTAATAACGGCAGAACAACTAGGACGTAGTTAAAATAAGAATTTGAAAGATTTCGTTGAAATTGTTTGTTTGGAAATTTCTTGAAAAGCTAATATTGTATTGTGTTTGAAATTACCAGGGACTTCTTCAGAAAGCTCGATAGGGTCTTTTGATGCGCTAGTAGATCAGACTGCTTGGTCATAAATACAAGTCTCGAGGTATATACTATACTTATTTAACTAGACTCTGAATTTATACGTTGGTACTTTGAGGTTTCATACCTTACTTGGTTTAGTAATAGGTTGATTAAAAAATGGACAATTTATTTTTACATGAAAAATTCTCTAACCAACTTATATTTTTATAAATGTCCTGAAAATTAGAATTACTTAATTAATAACTTTTACTTTTTTATTTTTTGTTTTGAAAATTCATGATATTACTTTGTGTTTTATTAGGCCAACACAGTAGGATGCAAAGTTAATTTTGTCAAACTATTTTATTCCTTAAATTCAGGTTTGACATTAATTTGGGTATGGTAAGTTAGAAAGATTTGATTGATTGATTTATTTATTTATTTAATTAAGGTTGGGACAAGGTTTGATTCTAAAAGAATTGTTTTTATTTTACAACACCTATTGAAGAGATTTTATTTATTTCGTAGAATTTTACCATTGAATCAAATATTGTTATACATTTATTCAAAATGTATTTAGTACAGATTTAAGATTGTTATACAATACGTACTTTAAATCTTAATTTTAATCTCGTTTCCATAGAGATATATGTTTTCTTTGCATACTTTGTCGTGTACAAATGTAAATATAAGGTAATTAGATGAGATGATTAGATTATTTGAAATTAAAGCATGTAAAATTGAAAATATTTTTTTCCTATTATTTTTTCTCTAATCTTTATAGTAGATATCAATTACTGTTGAACTAATCTCAATAATCAAAATTATCCTTTCGCACATGGACAACATGGGTCGGCTTTAATACCCCCATTTATAATTTTGTTTTCGAAAATTATCTTTGTTTCTTTATATTATATTTTTTAGTGGAATTTTAAACAAAATTTAAGCATAAACATTTAAAATTTTCATAATTTAGTATAAATTTTGAAAACATTTTAAATATATAAAAAAAGTTATAAAGGAATTCACAAGGGTAAATAGTATTTAAAAGCTTAACATTAAAAAAATCAATAATCAAATGTCTATCAAATAAAACTTTGGTTCTTAAAAATATTAATAAGTATCTACAGCGAGATTAAATTGTATCTTGTTTTCAATATGTTAAAATACATATTTCTACAATTTTTAGATTTTATTTTTTAATAATACATGAGGTGGAAGAATTGAAGTTCTACCTCGATGTCGATGTCAAAAGCTTTATATCATGTAAGTTATTCCCATTTATGTTCCCTTTTACGATATCGTTTATTAAGTAACTTCGTTCGATATTTTCACCACCTTCATTGAAGTAATGATTTAGTCAAACATTCATATGTTGCAATATAATATTTTGGTTTACTATATATATACACGTTTATTTTCCATTTTATTAGTTTGTAAAGAAAAATAATTTTTATTTGGTCCTAAAGGTTTCAAATGTTACACATTTAGTCCTTAAGATTTGAGTTTGGTTTTAATTTAGCCTTAATGTTGCAATTTTACTCTTAATATTTGAGTTTAGTTTGAATTTGGTCTATAAATTCAAGATCAGTCTTTCATTAAATACTCATTCAAATATTGACATCAATGTCTATTAATTAATTTAAAATAATTATGAAGTAAAATTTAAAAAGTTAGAAAAAATAGTGAAACTTAATTAACTATAATTTAATTAATTATTTTAAATTTATTAACATGTACTAACACTATGTACAAAAAATGAATAATTAGTAAAAGTCTAGTGGCTAAATTCAAACCGAATTCAAATGTCAATGGTAAAATTGCAATGTTAAAAAACCTATAGATTGAATTGAAACCCAACTATAAAACCTAAGTACTAAGGACCAAATAGAAATTAGACTTCTAATTTAGCGGACCAAAAAGGCAAGGCAATTTTTTTTCTAGTTTGTATGTACGAGAGTCATGTGTTAGACTAGACGCATGATACACCTTAATAAAATTCTAACGGTCGTAAGAACTGAATAGTTACATTTAATTTTACAAACCGAATAGCTGCAAATTTGAAGCTACAAAGATGAACTCATTACACATCGAAACTTTGATATCAAACTATTACGTTTTAAAATTACATAGATCATCAAATGTATTTGTTTAAACCTAATCTAGCTAGCATAGTTGTTTTGACTCAAATCTTTGAGTTTGTCTCTATTTGAAACAAAGTTCCTAATGAATTAAAGAAAAAATAGGACCACATCCTCAATGGGTTCCCCCCATACCCCTACCCCTACCCCTATTCTAATATCTATGTTGTAGAAAGATTAGATTTGGTATTTATTTACACAACCAAAATTATTTTAATAATTATTTGATTTTGGGTTTCTTTTCTTAGGAATGCCCTATGAATGTGTAGGGCCAAAGTAGCTAAAGACACCTCATTTGATAATGATCCTTCAATTGTTTACAAGAATCATATTTAATCCACTCATTTCACAAATTACCCTATTACAAATCTCTTTTTTTTTTTTCTTAAAAAGTATATTTTTTCCAAGTAATTAAAAAGGATGTATACGTATGTCTGCATCGGCATATTTAGTATAGGTCTGGGAAAGCTCGACTCCTCTCAATTTTATGTTCTTTATATAATATATATACAAAAAACTGAAATAATATCATTATTAGAAAATTGCTTAACAATAAAAGTGTTTTCCAGTCCTTTTTAGACTCAGGTTCAAACCCTACTTTAAACAAAATTTCTGAATCCACCATTGTATGTGTGAAGCCTATTACTATTTTGAAAATAGAGATGGTATGAAATGTTTCATCTAATATTTTATAATAATAATTTCAAATGCAAAATCCCTTATGTTAACTTTAAAGTACCATTTTGAGTTTTATTTCATTTAGATCGATGTACTTTCAATTATCTTAATCATTCACAATTAATCTCGATTGAAATTAATTTATATAAATTGAAGGAAAGTGTAGAATTAATTACACTATAATTAACCATTAGGACATTATTGAAGACATAATTGAACTCCAAAAAAAGGCATGATTTTATTATAATTATATGAATAAATTCAAAACAATACAATTAGCAAAAAAGGGAAAATGAGAGCTATAAACTGTTAATTTTAGATAGCTTTTCACCCTAAATTATATATGAAATTTTGGATTTGTGATTAATGGAATCCTTTCCAACATATTTCTCTACTTCCTTCTCGTCTTCTAGAATTATTAAATCATTAGGGTTAAATCCTAGGGTTTCTAACGCTCATTTTGTCTCGTAGTCATCATGGCCAATATAGTTCACTAATCAAGATACGTACGTCGATATGAATATAACTCAAATGACATAAAACTTGTCAAAAGTGAACTCAACTTAGCGATAACTAAAATGATCCATAAAACTTATACTATAAACCTCGACCTTGAGGTCAAAATGTTCATTTTTTTCATCGAGAGCTTCTTAAATGAGCCATCTCAGTGCCTCCAATCTCGTTTGATTAATTGGTTTAAACATCTACATTTGTAGAAATTCGAGCACTAGATGCATTATAGATCGTTATGGACGATTCAAGATTAATTTAAAGTTATTTAGGAATGAGTTTGGGGTTTAATCAAACCATACGAACTGAATTGAAACTTTTACACTCATATAAACCATATCGAAATTTTTAAGTCAATTCGAACATAACTTAATGGAAGAAAACACAATATTTTCAACAAGAATATCTAAAATTTAAAATTAAAGGAACAAATTAAAACCGTTCCTAATCATATAAAGACAAGATTGAAATTATTTCTAAGCTACAAGTACCAAACTTATTTTGAATTTTCTTTGAAATAGAAATGAAAAAAATGAAATCCAACTAAGGGTGTATGTGGTAGTGATTTTGAGATGGTCAAAATCATTTTATATCTTACCAAAATCACTTTTCTTTCAAACGATGGCGTTTTGCATGAACTAAAATTGATTTTAGAAAAATATAAAATCATTTCAATTGATTTTGAAAAGATTAGTTGATAGGTGATTTTTGTTTAATGATTGACTGTGAATCACGTTGGGGTTTTATGTCATAAAACTCGTGATTTATAAATGTTAAACTATTCTATTAAATAAAGTTGTTATTGAAGTATTGTTCAATAAATTGTTATTGATTAAGAGATTTGCCCGTTATAACCTTTGAATCCAATAAACTAAGGTTCCTTGTCTATAGTATGAACACTCGAACTTTATGTAGTGACATAAACGTGGATCAAGTTTGAGTAGATAGTCTAAACAGTATATAGTATAGAAATAAAATTGGATACCTTATTTTGGGGAGACTATTGATGTGATCCACTTTGTAAAAAGTAAAAGTGATGTGATCCTAAATTACTCATGTAGAGACATGCGAGTGGGCGCATCCTATGTGAAACAACTTGCTTAACACCGAACCATGAAATAATCACTTTTACATTATAACATCGTTTACTATTTAAAATTGACTATTTGAACTTTGGTGACCTAGGTAACTCGACCTTAATCCTGAGGTAACTATGAGCTTCTGTTTACTCGGAGTTATTCTTAGATCTGCATAAGTGAGGGCAGCTCAACAACGTTGGTCCAATAGATTTTCGATTTCAGGGGTAAGACTGGGTGAATAGCCGAGGACATAGGATGCAAGATGGACTTTACTCCTACTCGCCTTTAGGGATAATAGGGAGGTTGTACCCTTAAGTGTTCACTTCATGTTTTGAACAAGGAGCCCCGTCCTCTCATTGGTTCGAGAGAGATTCGATTTAATGGTTTGACCTTAAACCAATTGTTCATTAGATGATCGACTGAGGCTTAAAGGACAAGATGTGATATCGGAGTAAAACAATATTTTGTCCTAGCCAAAATTACGAACAAATCTATGATGGGTTGACTTACTAATCATGGTTATATTAGATGAACATAAATAAATCTACAGAGAACATAAATATAGCAACAAATTTGTGGTCAATTTGAGCAACATAAGGTATGTTCTTCAAACCTTGTTTTTTAGCTTTGAATATAGCATGTTTAATTTTTCAAATTGGTGTAATTAGGATGATGTTAGATTCGATTGTTTCTACTGCATGATCACATAATCCTTCAAATGCCTCTAAAATTGATTATCTAACTCAGTTTTTGTGTAAAATATTGTTGGTTAGTCATTTATAATTTTTAAAAAAATTCTAAACAATGTAACAAAAATATATGTCGTTATATTGTTAATAAAACAAACAATTATATATGTTTTGAATTTTCTTTCAACATCTATAGATCTAAACGTATATATCAACCATGAACATAACAATATAATAATAGAAATAAATCTTTACCATAACTATTTAGTTAAGTAACTATTTCTCAAATAGAAAATACAATTACTAAAGTGACTCTGAATTAACTTTTGGAACCAAACATAATAATTGAAAATCAATTCTAATCAGTTTGATTGCAAACATAAATTTGATTGTTTAAAAATTAATTTCACAAAATTAATTATATCTAATATCACTATCCTAACTATCACTCCCAAATCCACCTCGAAATAATTCGTTAAGAATGAAAGAAGGGTGAAGGTAGTCTCTCCATCCATTTCATTTATTGGAGTGTGCCAGCAATAACCCCTGCCTATGGGGTCCTTAGCATTGCATTATTTTAATTGTAATCATTATTCATACAATTTTTTTTTCTTTTTCAAATAAGTAAAATTAGTAATTTTGCTATATTTGTTAAAACTAGTGGATAAATTTACAAAAAATATCTATAAATATAGCAAAATTTTACTTTCTATACATGATAGTTCGTGATTGATCTGAATAGATATCTATCACTTTAGTAATAGACATTGATGAATGTATATCTAGGTCTATCTTAAACTATCACGATAGAAAGTAAAATTTTGCTATAGTTGTAAATATTTTCAGCAGTTGTTCTTTTTTTCATTTAAAACAATTTTTAAAATTTTTTTATCAATTTCGTATTGTACATACGCTTTTTTTCGAAGACGTCGTAGATATGTAGAACGTATTAAAAAGTTTTTCTATATGATATATATAGAACAAGAATTTTGATACGTTTTCAAATATAGCAAAATGAATCAAATTATTTATAAAATATAACAAAATTTCAGATCTATTACTAATAGACACTAAAAAATATAAAAAAAATTTGTAAAGTATCTATCAATATCACTAATAGACAGTGACATAAGTCTATTTTGCTATATTTTGTAAATATTTTTAATAATTATTTTTATTTACAAAAATTCTCCCAAGAAGTTATTTAGAGTGGAAAGGTGTATACATGCTAAATCAAATCCTTTCAAACTCCAATTGTGTTTTACTCTGTAAAGGTGAATTTGGGGTATAATTTCATAAAATGAATTTATTTTTTCTTCTAAAATTTAATTATTTTTATAGTAATAATAATGAAGTGACATTTGTCTTAATTATAAAATTTGATTTGAAAGGTTAGTGTCTTTTGATTTAAGAGGTTGAGTCTCAATCAATGTCTTGGTAGCTTCAACAACATTTTTTTTTTTTAATTTCTTCATCATCATTGGGATCTTAATTCTTACAATATTACATAATTTACTCTTAAATAATAATAATAATTCCTTAATTTGAGATTTTTTTTAAAATAATTTGTAGTAAAAGTGCTTTTCAAAAATTAGATATTATAAAAGGGATATTTTTAAAAATAGAAAAATATTAAAATTATTTACAAAATATAGTAAAATTCATTGGATTCTCTATAGTTCATTTAAGCTTTTTTGGTTATATTTTGTATATAGTTTCCTTTTTTTTTCCTATTCATACCAAATTTTCTATTATTATTTATTTATTAAAAAAAAGTATTAAATAACATCACATAGGAGTTAGCTAACTAAATAAACATCACATAGGTGGTAAAATAATTTTTTAATCTTTTTAAAAAATATATTTTCTACCTGATAGTGCATCTAAGTATTATTTATTGTACATGTGTCTGTGTATATATATATATATATTATTTCAAAATTTTAGGTAAAAGGGAAAAAAAGTCAGATAAAAGAAACCTAATTAGAAAAGAGGTTTTTAAAATTAATTTACAATAAGTTTTACAAAAAAAATGAAAAATAAAGTAATTTTTCTTTAATTTAAGTAAAAAGTAGATGGGAGGATAATAAGCCGAAAAACTAAGCTATGGATCAAAAGCGACCAAACAGTGGTTTGTTAGAGATAAGAAGGGGTATGGTCAATGTCAAATGAAATCCAAACTAATAACATTTTTTTAAAAAAATCAAAGACTTAACCCAACCCAAACTGATTGATCGATCGCTGGTCTGTTTTGTACTCCTTTATGATCGAGATCAATTTGGACATTTACTAAATCGATTATAGTCGGCTTGATGGCGATTTGGTTGAAAAACGACTCCTACTGACAGATACTCACCCCTAAAACAAAGTCCGATATGCTTTTAAAATACAAATAACTTGTCCAAAGTGGCAATTCATTATTTTGAAAAGTTCTTACACTTGAAATCTCTACCTAACCCTTGATTTTGCTTCTTATTTTAGTGGGGATGTTCCAAGATTGAATATTTCATATTTATGGTAGAAAGTCATGGGGATGATTTTGTTTTCTTGTTTAAAATAATTTCAATTTTAGAAATAATACTAATAATAACTTTTATATGAAAATGCTAAATAATAACAATAATTTTTATATAAAAAATATAATATATGAATATGTTTTTAAAATTAGGTTGAAAGCACTAATAAAATAACATTTTTTTTTAAAAAAAAACCAATAAATAAATAGTTGAGACTAAACTTAAGATTATTTTTTTAAACTACATGTGTATTAAAAAAAATATAAATTGAAATTGAACAAAATTAAAAAAATGGATACTTTTAAATTAAAAATAATAATTATAAAAAAAATTGTTAGTTTTGAAATCATTAGGTGACAATAGTAAATGGGTTATAATTTCCCCTTCCAATAGCAATTGATTTTTCATTTTTCCTTTTTTTTTCAATAAAAAATAATGTAAGTTTATGAAATGTCTTTCTCATGTTCCTAATATAGAGTTTCTTTTGTTCATTTGTCTCAATCTTCAAAAGATTTTGATTGCACATTATTATACTTATATTTCAAACCATTTTTATTTTATTTTTATTTTTTAAATATTTTTCTCTCTAAGATTATTATTATTATTATTTAAATCCTATTTATGTGTTTGAGGCTTGAACCTGGTTGATATTGATACTATTGCAGTTTTTTGTATATATATTATACAAAGAGTATAAAGTTGAGGAAAAGCTCGAGCCGAGCCTATACTAAATACGTCAGTGCTTCTAATAATGGTCATTTAAAAATGTACCCTTTTTGTTCACGTTTGAAAAACTCTAGTACAAATTTTATATCCAACAACAACCCTTTCATGCAAATCCATCGTATCGCAATCTGTATGTATGTATGTATAAATATATATATATATATATATGAACAACATGTAGTGTCCGTGTGGATTATGATTTCTTATTATGTGTCTTAAATTCAATTGAACGATGCTCGAGTTGATTAAAAATGATAAGATTTAATTATAAACTAAAATAAAAAAAAAATTGTTCGATAAACTCAATAACGAATATGTGATTTGCCTACTAATTGTAGTGACAAGTTAAAAATATTAATTCGATTAAGAAAGTGTACAATATATAAAAATAAGACAATATTATAAAGAGTGATGAAAAAAAAGAAGTTTTGAACATGCTTGAGTTTTTAGACCCTACCCCACAACATTACAACTAGAAAAGAGATTAATTAATCAAAAGTTAGCATACAAATTATGATCCATCCTTAAATTATATACCACAACCGTCAATTAAATTCTCGTTCGATTATTGGACCTTTCAAACACGAGTTTCCTTTGTGTTTTTTCTGTCACTGTCCCTAGCTTGTATTCCTTTGATTGGTGGTTACACTCGTCTCAACAAATTCTTAATCATAAATGAATTACATCTAAAATTATAGTTTTCTAATTACACAAAAATGAAATGTCTAAAAAAGTTGATAGAGAATATATATATATATATATGTGAGATTGAATTTGATGAACACCTAAAAAAAAAAAAAAAGAATTGATGCAAGAAGAAAGGTTAAATTTCAATTAAATAAAAAATAATTGGATTTTTTTTTTCAAAATGAAAATAAAAATAATATAATTAAAAGAAGATGAATAAAAGATAGTTTTAGTAAATTAAATTCCTTTCCAATGAAAGAAAAAGAAAACAGAAACAAAATGACTAAATTGATGATCACCATTTTCAAATTAAGTGTTAAATGAACTTTGAAAAGTATACATTTTAAAATCAATTAAGGACTAAAATTAAAGTTTAATTACTTATGTTGGTATGTGATATGTTGTAGTGCTTACACATTAAAATTAACGAGTTGACTAGAACATATAATTTGAATTTTTGTATCGAGTAGAATAATTAATTTGAAAATGACTTATTATCTACAAAATTAAAAGTCCAGTGTAAAATTAGTGGAAGGAAAACTAAACTCAACTTCCTTTCCTTACCTGTTGGACCCCCGATAAAACCATATAAGTAAACGATGAAAGTAGAGTACAACTAATAGAGTTGCTTAATCCCAAAAACGAACTCAAGATCGATAAGAAGTAGACGTGCAAGAGTTCTGCCAAGCAGGGTAAAGGCAATTGAGCCATCGAGATCCTCGAGGCCAGTAAATTCCTCAAAATAGGCCATCCCAATCCTTGAGTGTTCGAATTTTCAAATGGATAATCGTTTCCGTTAGCTTAATTCTAACCGTTAATAATAAAAATAATAATAGTAAAAAGGGAAAATGAGCTTGCTTTTATGTTCACATATACCCATTGTCTTCCCCTCTCTGAGTGAAGCAAAAATTGGACATTTGTGGTGTGTCATTATCCACTCATCCTCGTAATATAAATCGCCTTTTCTGAAGAGTTTAAATACAAAAATCCAAAGACACAACAGTCTGATTCTCACAAATTTGTTTAATATCAACAAAATAAAAATAAAAATAAAAATAAAAATAAAAGGGAAGCATTTGGATGTCTTTAACCTGCTGCATATTCTCTTCCTTGTTCCTTTCTCTCGTTTATTCCCATATGAATTTCCACTGTTTTTTTCCTCTGAACCCTAAATTTTTTCTTTTTCTTTTTTCTTTTTTTTTTTTTAAATGTCAGTTGGAAGAAGCAATGTCAACATAGCTGGCTGGTGGGGATCACAAACCCCACATTGCCACTGCTTCGAATCTCCCTTTTTTTTTTTTCTCTCTCTCTCTCTCCTCTGTTTTTTTTTGGTTGATGTTCTTGTTTAATTAATAAAAATTCTTATGAAAAGAGGGGGCAAGCTGGAATGTGGGTAATGATTTGAATGATTTGATTATTCTGTTTTGCTTTTTAAAAAATTTATTATGGCTTCTTTCTTGGGCTTCTGGGGTTGAATTTGTTTGGTGTTTTTGAAGCTCTGTAATTTGAACACAGCCAAGATGCTCTGTACAATACACACCAAAATGAACCCACCCATTCCTTTCAACTTGCAGTACCAGACAACACTAGTTTGCTGCTTTACAGCCCACACATTTACATTATATATATCTAAATTTTAATTCCTATAAGTTTAATTTCATTTCTCCTTTTTGTTTTTCTCTTTCCCTCTCTCTCTCTCTCTCTCGTTTGCTTTCTTGGTTGTTATTGATCATTGATCGTTTTTTTTTCTTCCTTCCATTGAGTTTTGTCCACATGGGTTTTGTTCCTTTGATTGTATTATGAAATGGGGTTTCGATATATATATATATATATATATATATATATATTTTCTATTGGCGTTGAATTTTTTGAATTGGGGTTTTGGGGTTTTGAGTTGAGTCTAGTAGATTAAATTGAATTTCCTTCTCTCTCTGTCTTTCTATCTGTCTTTCTCTGTCTAGCTACATTATTACTCTTTTGTTGTTATTGATATTAATCCCTTTTTCTTACTTCAATTTGAGTTTTTTTCCACATGGGTTTAGTTCATCTGATTGTTTCGTTAAAAGGGTAGGCGGGTTTTTAATCTGATTTTGAATCGAGTTTCTTTGTGGGTTTATATTGATTTTTCTTTTGAGGGTTCAGATGGTTTTGAAATTGGTTTGGTTTGGTGGAGGGGAATACGAAGCAATAAAACTCTGAGAAGTTGTTGTCGGCGCGAGGTCACTTTCTGTCGGCATTGTCTGTATCCAATGATGCATTTCGTATTAATTTAACCAAAAAGTTCTCTCCCACTGTTTCTTTCTGCTGCTCTTTAGCCGATTTCGTCTTTCTTCTCCTTCTTCCTCTTCTTTTCATTCGATTTCAACTTCAGCATTTGCAGGAAGTTGATGATCGGATTCCATTTTTGTGATTTTTGAGTTCTTTTGATAATAATAATATTACTCCCCATTTTTGGTTAGAAGATTCTTCATTTGTTTTTGGAATGTGGGTTGAATTTCATATGCTTTACTCATCCACTGGAAGGAGAAGAGTTCTGCAATTGCTGATTGTCAAATGATGCTAAGCCTTCAAAAGATCTGCGTCATCCTTCATACTTTCTTCACGATTTCAGGTTTGAAGTTCATGATGATGTGTGTTTGTCTTCAATCTGTTCTTCCTCTTCTTGCTCAATTTAGATGATCATTAGAGAGAAAAAATGGGGGAACAGGATGAAGATCTATAGATTGAACTTCATTCTTGCAGTTGATTGTAAGAATTGCTTTCATATCGTACACTTTAGGGTAGGCGCCACGCTCCCTGGTTTGATTTGCGATCTGAAAAATTGTGTATGAAGGGATGGAATTCAGAATTATTTAACTTGTTTCGTTAATTGTTTTGGAGAAGAAGTAATAAACACATTCTTTTTGGCTAACATGGAAATGAAAACGGATCATGAACCAATGGAGCCTTTTGACTTGTGGCAATTTGTTCAATATTTGCCCCGTGATTGTACCTAATATGAGTGTTGTATTTTTGTTTTCAGATTCAATGTATAACAGTGTGTATAGTAGTTATACTGTAAAAAAGCATCAAGGGTGAAGGGAAGAACCCACATGAGATGTCAAAGGTTCTTGCAGCAATATTAGGAGGTTCTGCAGGAGCCGTGGCATTGGTGGGATTGATTATTATACTTTTAAGATTCTTAGCACGCTCGAGAAACACTGCAAGAACTTCCGAGACTGGCTCTTCTGATCCTTCTGTTCAAGGTATTGTTTTCATCATCGTTGCCGGAGTTATAGATTAGCTTGCATTTTTTTTTAATTTCTGAAGGATGATCATCAGCTGGTTGTGTTTATGATTACTTGTAGTGGGAAGGCATGTTGGTATTGAATTGACTCTACGAGATGCTAGGCATTTTGAGATGGCAGAGTTGGTGATGGCCACTAATGATTTCAGCGACAAGAACTTGATTGGAGAAGGGAAATTCGGGGAGGTCTATAAGGGTATGCTTCAGGATGGAATGTTCGTCGCTATCAAAAAGCGGCATGGAGCGCCTAGTCAGGATTTTGTAGATGAGGTAATATTCATTTATTGTCTTTTTGATGAAATTGGTTATATAGCAAGTCCCCAACATTGCTATATATCCTATATGAACATGCATAATTTGAGCATATATGGAAACGTTAGATGATTACACGAGATCCTCACAAATATCTTAACCATTCCACATGTTTTCAAACGATTTTTGAAGTTCTTGAGTCGACATATTCAAACTCCACTTGCATTTGTATAGCCAACATTGTAATGATTTTATAATGTATGCTAGTATCTTTTTTGTTCTTCACTGAAAGTGTTCAGTGTGTGATGCCATTATTTTGGACCATCACCTGTTGAATTTTAGAATAAGTAGGTACAATCTTTTAAGCTGAGTGGATCCGATTCAAATGAGGTCGTTAAAGTTTCAGCTTAACTCGACATATGAATTGCAACCACTTCACCTGTATTTTCTTTTGAAATCGTCATGTTTTGATTGATGCTAATCCAAGAGTTTCACTTGAGCGTCACCACATATTTTGTTCAGTGCTCATTCTGCCTTACCAGTCAGTAATTGGCTTCATTTCGTGTTGTTGGAAAGGATGGTACTTGCATCTATATTTAATTCATGTTTTAATCTAATTTACTTCATTTACTATCAGGTACACTACCTCTCGTCTATTCAGCATCGAAATCTCGTAACTCTTTTGGGCTACTGCCAGGAAAATAATCTACAGTTTCTCATCTTTGATTATATACCCAATGGAAGTGTTTCTAGCCACATATATGGTAACGGTCCATCCTTCTGGCTTGTGAGATTACGGTTTCCTCACATGAAAAAGAACTATTTCTCAAAAGTCACTCCAAACTCACTCTGAAAGAGCACGGATATTTGCAGGCACTGAGCAGCGTTCGGCTGAGAGGCTGGAGTTCAAGATCAGACTCTCAATAGCTCTGGGGGCAGCTAAAGGTGAACCTCTGCAAACAGTGAGCATTTATTTGCATCTCTAGTAGATTGACTAACCATCAAATATATCAATGGTGAAACCAAATTCTTACCTGTGAATGCTTTCAAGAAACTCGTCCTTCAGTTACGTGACCTGATTATCATACGTAGGTCTGTCACATCTTCACTCCATGAGCCCTCGTTTGATACACAGAAACTTCAAAACATCCAACGTTCTTGTAGATGAGAATTTTATAGCTAAAGTGGCAGATGCTGGACTTCACAATGTCATGCGAAGATTTGACGTTTCAGAATCATCGTCCCGAGCAACAGCAGATGAGATATTCCTTGCACCTGAGTACTGGTTCTAAAACTTTCCACAATTGCCATCAACACTGCATGTTCTATTCTATTGTATTCTTCATCTTCCATCTCCTTTTGTAGGGTAAAAGAGTTTCGACAATTTTCCGAGAAAAGTGACGTATATAGTTTCGGCGTATTCCTTTTGGAGTTGGTTAGTGGTCAAAAAGCGACTGATGCACCTGTTTCCGATCCAAATTATACTCTGGTGGACTGGGTAAGTAGTTTTTTCTACCCAAATGCTCAAAGTTAAACATTTTGAGAAATCTTCTGGAACAAATTAGGATTTATACGTTCGTATGTAAAATGTAATTTCTTAAGAGTCTAGCTTGTTTATACTCCCAAGTCCTAATGCTTCAGCATTGAAACTATATTTGCAACTAGCTGATCATGTCTTGCTCTAAATTATCTCGATATCGATCATACATTGTTTTAGGTAACTTCAGGACATGGTTTACTTTTCTCAATACGACTCCCATTTCGGGGAAGCAATACGAGTAATTTAGGTCTAGTATCTGGCATTTGAGATGCACATAGGACATTCTTGTGCTAGCTTACCATTTTTTGAATGTTCATTTATCGGATTCTGAAACTGTATTCCATTCCGTACCTATTTGAAAGATACAAAACAATCAGACAAAGAGCGATATTGCTAGCATTACGGATCCGAGGTTAGGGAAGAGCTTCACTGAGGAAGGTATGGGTGAACTAATGGATTTGATACTTCAATGCGTCGGATATTCAAGCGAGAGGCGACCGGTGATGAGCTACGTGGTGACAGAGCTGGAAAGGATACTGGAGAAAGAGATGAACTTAACAACAGTCATGGGAGAAGGAAGCCCAACTGTTACTCTTGGGAGTCAGCTGTTCAAAACCACAAAGTAAGAAAGAAAGCAAAGGCTTGTTTGTTAGGCAAAAGTGTGGTATATGTGAAATAAGATCCCTTTTTAGTCTTTTTATTATTTATTTATTTTCATTTATTTTTAAATATTCAATTCACTTTTTTCCCCCCCTCCACATCAGAGAGAGCAAGAGACCTCAGCTGTTGTAAGTGTATAAAAAAAAACAAAAGAAACAGCTGAATCATTCTTTTTATCAATATTTTTTTTTTTTTTTACTTTTGTGTATTTAAAGTAAATGTTGTTAATGATTGTTGATTGTTCATATGAAAGTGAAGTGGTGAGATTGGTGTGCTTATTTATTTATTTATTTATTTATTTATTTTAATTCTCATATTTAATTAGTTGCTGCTACAATATATTTTCTTTAAAATAATACATATCTTAAGAACTTTACCAACCTAGCATGTGAGATAGTCAATGACTTCAAATTATTATGAACATTCTTTTAATCAAACTCTAATTTTATTGTTCTTCAATTGTGTCATACTTATTAAAATAGGGGTTTCTTTGTCTTTGTTTTTTTTTTTTTTTTTTTTAATTTCTATTTTATGGTTGATGATGTTAGGTTGTTTTCGGTATTGAATTTTAGTTTGGGGGAAAATATCCTTTTAAATCTCTGAGTTTTTAGGAATAGATGTGTTTGGTCCATGATGTTTCAAATTAGTCATTTACTTTATGAGATTTCAAGAATATGTTTAAAAGGTCATTTAACTAATAAATATATTACATTTAAATATAAAAACAATTAAAAACATGACGTGGTGATTGTCTTTGATAAAATATTTTTTAATACTTTTCACTTCTCTCTCCTCTTTCTTCTCTTCCCTATGTCCTTTTGGCTTCATCTTCGTTCTTCATCTCTATGTATATCGATTAATAGTCACTTTAATGTAGATATCTACACAAATTTTCTCGAAAAAGCTCCCCTCGTCGTTGCCTACAACTCTCCCACGAGCGTAGAGACAAAATCTAATTTAAATAAAAGAGAAAGAGAGAAAAAAAAGAACCAATTAATACTTCCGTACTTTTCTTCTATAAAATTACATGTTTTTCTATTGAAAAGTATTTAAGAAATATATTTTTCCATGTCGTATTGCCACGTATTTTTAATTATTTTTATATCTAAAATTAATATATTTATTAGTTGAGGGACCTCTTACATGTATTCATAAAAACTCAAGGACTGAAATGACTAATTTGAAACATCAAAGACAAAACACATTTATTCCTAAAAACTCAAGGACCTAACGAGAATTTTTCCCTTTAGTTTTTGAGCACTTCCTTTCAAGTTTAGCAAGAGCTTTTTGGACCTTTTTCTATTAATTTGGGTTACTAATACGTGCAAGCACACACGTGAAGTAATAATATCGTTAACAATCAAAATACGAGACTACGAGTATTGTCTTTTGAGAAACTGGTTTTCAATTTTGTGAGCTACTTAAAGATTTTTCTAATTTTATCTAGGGACTGGATTTTGATAAATCCTTAATTTAATCTAGCAATGATTAGGTGCATCCACCTTCTCATGTGCTCCCCATCAGACAAAAATAACATAAAAAATTACTTTTTTAAAGATTACGTAAAAAATAAAATTTGTGTAGTGAAATGATGGAAAGCACACGAGATGAGTGCATTTTGTCTTTTTTTCCCCACTTTAATCTACTTCTAAAAAACTAAAAGATGATAATACCAAGATGAAACTAGACGAAGACACATTCTATGGTAATGACTTTGTTACTGGATTAACTAAATTAATTGTTTTGACCTTAGATCGAGTTTATGCTGACTATAGACCTAGAAGTCTTATATCCATGTATGCTCTTTTGAGCTCAACTCTTCTCTAACTCCTGTGGCAGCACTAAAATCCGTCATCATTGATCTCTATTCATCGTCTATCATTTTCATGCATAATTGATCAACAATTTAGCGTATTAGAACTAACCTAAGACACTCTCTATCAAACAAGACAATAGGTAAGAGTCATTCAAATGGTGCACAATTATTCAAAACCGTTAAGATTAACGCATGCTAAAATAGTATGTGCATTCATCAACTCTAAAAAACAATTAACAAAACAAAGTTTGCAACAATTCAAAGACTACATCAAAAAACCCTAAAGACTACGAACTTAGCAACTCATGGTAAGATGCAAACATCTAATTCACAAGATATCCAAAATACAAAGAAAAAGAAGCCTAAAAAGGGAAAGAGAAGCAAGTCGAACTCTTGATTGTTGCCGTCAAGCTCGGTTTCACCCTCCAACGATCTTCTTGATCATACACTATTTGAAGGCTCCAAAACGTCGTCCCTTCCAATAGAGACCCTAACAAACCTCCAGACAAGTATGCATTTAAAATTTTAAAATCTAAATTCTGGATACAATGAAGGCATAAAATGTTGTTTTTCAGAATTTTCTCGATTTGAATCATAGAATCTAAAAAACAGTTTTAAAAAATAGAATTCAGATAGGAATCCTTTGAGTTTTGTTTAAAAAATATCCTCAACTATTAAAAAATTTCATAAATACCTTTGAATTTAGAAAAAGTTCTAACACAAATTTTCTCACTAGCCAAAATAAAAATCAAATATTAAGTTAAAACATAAAATTCATTAGAATGTTTCAAGAAAAAAAATTTATTTTGAAATTTTACGAGATTTTGAAATTTTTTTGTTTTAAATTAAAAATTTAGATTGGGTGTCAGAAATTTGAATAAAAGCTGTATTAACAAGAATATTCATTTTTTTTTTTGAAGTTTAATATTCTTTAACATTATATTTTAATCTAAATTATAAATTTGAGGAGCATTTTTTATAATTTAATTGAAAGGTTTAAATCGAAATTTTCATAAAAGGGAAAAAAAAGTATAAATTTAGGTTTTTCTTCTTCAGACACTCGCACGCAGGAACCCATCCCCCTCAGTGTCCAGCACTGATCACCGTCCGCCACCCATCGGGCCTCCGTCTCCGTCTTCCACCGAACACTTGCAGCCCGCGCCGCCGCACGCTGGTGACAGCACCGTCTCTCTCCCTCTTTATTCCTTAGACTTCTCTCTCCCACACAGCTCTCTCTCTCTCTCTCTGTAACTGGTTTCGCCCTCACAGCCACCCACGTCCAGTCGCGCCGCTGCCCGTGGTCGTCAGCCACAACGTCGATCGTCTGCCTTAATCTTGATTATTGGGGCTGGCTTTAAAGTCTTGAGGGATAGAACCGGCTGCCCAACAGATTAAAGATCAGGTTTTCGACATTTTGGTGAGATGCTAAAGTTTTAAAACTCTTTTGGACTTGGTTATATTGTTGTAATTTGGTGTTAAACCCTTAAATATGGTTTATATTTAGGTTGGTTTCTGCATTCGCAAATTCGGTGGAATTTAGGATTAGGCAAACGTTGGGGGTAATTAACTTGGCTGTGTTTGAGTTGTATTTAAGATTGAGTTATGCCTTTATGATTGGAATTAAACTTGATTTATACTTTAGGGCTTGATTCAAGGTCTCATTGGACAAGAAGGGATAAATTTGCTTGCTATTTGGGCTCAGTTTCGAGGTAAGTAAATTTACTACCGGAATGCCTTCGAGCATCCTAGTTTAGATAATTGCTATGCCGAATAGGTTGTAGAAGCACGTTATGTGATGTTCTAGATAATTGGCTATGTTTTTGTGGATGAGAAGATTGTTATGAGCATGTTGAACTCTCTGTGTTACAGTAAAATGTATATAGGATGAAATCATGATGGTTGCTACGATGTATGAAGCGAATGAATAATATTAACAGCTGTGATTTGTGAACTTTGATTTATGACATGGGACCCGTTGAAAATATGTGCATGTTAGTTAAGTTGGTGTTGATCTACCCTCCTATCACTATTATGTTTGACCGTGAACCATGGGTTCACTACCACTATATCACCGTGAACCAATGGGTTCACCACCACATTATGACTGTGAGCCGATGGGTTCATGTTCACCACTATGTATCATTATGTGCCTTCGGGCCACTAGTTATGTATGACAGAAGGAGTAGATTATTCACTTAGATGACCATCCAGGATCAATTATAGTATACATGTTCATTAGTATGAATGCATAGCCTGACCCCAGCAGTGGAGTTACTGTGAAGTTAATGTGTACTTAATGTGAGGAAGCTCTTTTAAAACTACCTAGTTTAATTCTTCATTCGTGGGCTCCGATTGGAGAGCGCAATAGTCTTAAATGGAAGCTCAATGCTTCTGGAATTTTCACTACGAAGTCTACCTTTCTTAACTTAACCAAAAGATCGCGCCTATCACCTTTCCCCTGGTGTGCACTATTTGAAAAATTAAAGTTTCGAAAAAGGTTAAATTCTTCTTATGGTCCCTAGCTTATAGAAGCTTTAATACTCATGATAAGCTCCAAAGAAAGCTTCATTGTGCTGCTCTCAGCCCATCTATGTGTTTCCTTTGCTTTAAAAATGAGGAGACTTTGGACCACTTATATTTGCACTGTGAATTCGTAATGAAAGGTTGGTCTCTCTTGTTTAGAAATTTCAATCTGGATTATTGTCTTCCTAGCAAGATTGATAGTTGGATGCTTGATGGGCTCAATAGCAAAGATTTTTGTCCGAAGGGTAACATCCTGTGGAGATGGGCTAGTCGATCTCTTCTGTGGAGCATTTGGAATGAGAGAAATAGTAGAATATTTGATGATAAATACAATTCTTTTGATTCTTTCTAGACTGTGGTTCAACACACACTTTTGTATTATAGTCTTTCCAGTGTTTTGAAAGGCGAGCCTAGGCGCTAGGCGCCAACGTTGCGCCTCGCCTTGAATAGGCGAGGCGCAAATCAGAAGGCGCGCGCCTCGGCGCGCCTTCCTCAACTTTGGGTTTTTTTTTTAATTTATTTATTTTAAAAATATTATATATATATATATATATTTTTAACCTAATAAACTCACGTAAGTTCCTTCCCATTCACGCTTCCTCTCCCTCTCTACGTAAGTCTTCTCTTCTCCTTCCCATTCACGCTTCTCTCTTTTCTCTCGGCTTCACCTTCTCTCTTCTTCTCTCCATCGGCGGCGGCGGCGGGCTTTCTTCCTTCTTCTTCTCTCCATCAGCGGCGGCTCCAGACTCCATCAGGCATCAGCTACTGTTGAGTTTCCTATTTTCTTCTCCATCAACTGTTTTCTTCTCTATTTTTTTCTCTCCATCAGCTACTGTTTTCTTCTCTATTTTTTTCTTTTCTTCTCAACAGCTATTTTCGGCTTCCCTCCTCCAAAAAAAAAAAATTGCAAACAGAAAGGTGCAAACCGTGCAGTAGGCTTGCTCAAAGTCGATTGAATGATTTAGTGTTCATCAAATACAACAGAGCATTAAAACGTCGATACAACCTTC
>JBBPDJ010000026.1:8354375-8370456 GCA_037974625.1 Cucumis cinereus
TTTGTGTGTATATATATATATATATATATATATATATATATATATATATATATAGGTCATGTAGTTAGTGTTAGTTTGAAATTAAATCCAACGGCTATTAAGAGTCAAAGAAAATTTGACCTTCTAACATAACAGAGTAAGATCGAGCATTAAAAAAAAAAGGACATATAATTGTTTAGATTAGAGAGTGAGCTATAAAATTACAAGAACGATTGCTCTCTCCGTAGAAGACAACACCCATAATTAAATAAGTAATTGTCATAGAATCATACATTCTTAGTGTCCATTACCATGTGTTAAAGAATTATCCAAACTTCAAAAGAACCACACGAAACGATGATCATAAAGGGAAGACTCCACAAAACAAGAATTCAAAAGGTGATGATGAAGTATGCTACCAATGTGGTATGACTAGACATTGGTCACGTGTTTGTTTACATCGAAACACTTTTGATCTATATCAAGCTTCCTTAAAGAAGAAAAAAAGAAAAGAAAAATGTAGAAGCTAATTGTGCCTATCAAGATAATGATATATTTGATCCATCTAACCTTACTAATTTGGATGTGACAGATTTCTTTGAAACTCCTGAAGAGAATATTGACACAATTGATTGAACAACAAATGTTTCTTTTGACTTTGAGAATAATTAGAATAATGTTGTTATTATTTTTGTTATCTATCTTCATGTTTTTGTTTAATAATGTTAACCTTTGTATATGTTAAGTGATGTTTTACTTATTGTAATTATTGATTTTTAGTGAAAAAACATGCATAGTTTTCATACGTTGGGTAATTAAAAAATAAGCAAAGAAGATCATGTATGTCAGATAGTGCAACTACACACACAATAATTACAAGTAAAAAATATTTTTCGAAATTGGCAATGTTGAAAGCAAAAGTAAAAACAATAGCAGGTTCTGCAATCCTGATTGAAGACTTTGGAAAAGTAGATGTTATTTTGCCTAGAGAAACAAAATTTACCATTAACAATGTCTTGTTCTCTAGTCAATAAAAAAAAATCTTCTGAGTTTTAAAGATATACTTTGTAATGGTTATCATATTGAGACATATAATAAGAATAATGTGAATATCTTTATATAATCTCTACTGTCTCATTGAAAAACATATATTAGAAAAGTTGACTACTTTATCTTCTGGATTGTATTATACTCATATACAAGTAATTGAAACGTATGCAACAATGAACTAGAAGTTCATTAAGTTCATATATATTTGCTAGTTTGCATGACAAATTAGGTCATTCAGGGTCTCTAATGATGAGAATAATTATTGAGAATTCCAATGGACACTTGTCAAATAACCAAAAGATTCTTTAATTTAATGAATTATCATGCAACACTTGCTCACAATCATGATCACCGACTGTAAGTACCTTATCCGAATACACAAAACTTTCTTTAGAGAACTTTCTTCTCACACATATATATATAGGTCACGTTTATGTTGTTTTGATTCTTAAATCATCAATTCAACCCAAGAAGCTTAATTAGTGGGCAAAGGTAAATTTAATATGACAAATATCTCCCTCACTTGTGGGCTTGAAATATGAAGAAAGACCCAACAATGCAGGGTTTGAACACATGATCTTCTAAATCTGAAACAAGCTACTTTGCTATAATCTTTAAATCACCAATTCAATCCAAAGGAAGCTAAGTGAGTAAAAGTAAATTTAATATAATATCTAACATCGATAACGGTGGAATTTTTTCTTTCTTTCTTATTTTTTCTTGGTCATATTCATGTTATTAATTATTTAATTGTTAATCATTCAAATCTTTTTATTTGGTGAACCCTTCATATATATAGGGTTAGTTGATGTGTAGGGTTTAGGATAAAGTTGTTTTGACTTCTCATTTATGAAAGAATTGTACTTTTTAGAATATGATTCATATCATTGCATTAAATATTTGATATGATGACACAAACTGACATAGAAAATTCAATGGAAGTGTCATGCTTATTTACAATTATTCAAAACATTGTATTTCATGTGCATTTGCATTGGGTCAAGTTTCTATGTTTTTTTTTTTTTTATTATTTAAGAAATATGGAGTTTTCTATGATAAATTTATTTATAAAAATAAAATTAAGAGTTGAACAAGTAAGTAATTCAAAAAAAAAATAATAATAATCCACTCTAATATATAACGGGGAAAAATATTCTTTTGGTCTCTGAGTTTTGGTGAATATGTGCATTTAGTCCTGAGTTTAAAAAGGTCTCTCCTAAAAAAAAATCATTATGTTTAATATAAACAATTAAATTTATATATTTTTTAAATTTTTCTATATTTTCTCTCTCCTCCTTCTTTATCCTTTCTATCTCCTTCTCTCTTCCATCTCCATTACATGTAAACGTTAAACCCTACATATAAATATATGTAATGAAGATGTAAGAGAGAAAGAGAGAGAAAGGATGAGGAGGAGGAGAGAGAACTAGGAAAAGGAGAGAGAAAAGATAAAGATAAAAAAAATTTTAAATTTAATTTTTTATATTAAATTTAATAATTTTTTTTTTGTTGGAAGGGCCTCTTAAACCTCTTATTTGAAAACTCAGAGACTAATATGACTAATTTAAAAACTTAGGAACTAAATGCACATATTTACCAAAACTTAAGGACCAAAAGAATATTTTTCCTAATATAGTATATTATTTATTAGAAATTAATTGATAACACTTTGTTTTAATTTTTTATTCATAAAAATCTAATTTTAAAAAGAAAAAAGATACCTAAACGAAACCCTACAACTCCATGACATCACTTGGACGCATCATGAGAGACAATGCTGATGTGTACAACGAGAATCGATCCTACGTTGATATTGAGAAAATAATGAAAAATTATGGCATATTATAATTGTGAATTTATTTTAAGAAAAATTAGCTTTGTAATAATTGTTTTTACCCATAAGTTTCTATTTTATTATTCATTTTCTACCATATTTTTTTTAAAAAAATTAAGTTTAGAGAACATTTATATTTCAAAAGAACGTTTTTTAAGATATAATTTGTCTAAGAATTCAAGTGTTTCTCTTAAATATGATATTGAGGAAAACAAACATAAAACTCGTTTGATAACTATTTCGTTTTTTTTTTTAAATTGAGTTTATTTTCTTTCTATGTCATACGATGATTTACATATTTCTTAAATACAATAATTGAATTCTTAACCTAAATTTTAAAAACAAAAAACAGCCTTTTGAAATCTAAATTTTCAAGTTTTCAAATTTTGGCTTGATTTTTTAAATCATTGGTAGAATACAGAGAACAAAGAAGACAGTTTGAGGTGAAAGTATGTCAATAGGTTTAATTTCAAAAACAAAATGATTACCAAACAGAGCCTAAAATGCGCGATTATTATTTCATGGGTCTACATTTTGTCTTTCATGTTAGAGTTTTGGTAGAATTTTGGTGTCCGAGACCCATTTCATAATAATTTGGTTTTTCATTATGTTCTTATTTTATTTGTGTTTGTTTCGCACTCGATATAATGATTTTTATTCATCCTAAACAAACATTTGTTTTATTAAGTTGTGTGTGGAAACCTATTTTTTTTTAATTTATTAAGTTCAATCTTCACAATAAACTAAAATAATTTATTTGAAAAGTTTTTATAGTTGACCAACTCTAACCACTGCCATCGACAATCGTCGTCGTTATCAAACGGGCGTACATATTTCTCAAATTTGAAGTAATAATTATAATAGATACTAATAGAAGGAAAATGTAAATGTCTTATATTATATACAATGGTTGTTCCATTGGTAGATGCAAAGGAATATACTTAGATGTGTATCTATCAATATGATAATTAGTCACCACCAAATGTCAAATGTTCACTCTCTCAAAATCTCACCAACTTTCAAGTTATACCTCAACTATGACATCAAAATGCCACCTTTAATTAATTCTCTAATAATAATAATAATAATAATAATAATAAATTTCTCAATTAACTTCAACAATTCTTGGAAGGATAAAGTTTTATTATATTCTTTAAAGGAAAATTACAAAATCCAAATCTCAATTTTAATAATGAGACCATCAAAGTTATAATAATTAAAGAAATTGGACCATTAAAAAAAAATGAACCATCAAATTTATATTTGATTGTTACAAATTCTATAATCATATAAGTTGGAGGGTCGATCAAATTTTAACATATTGTCTAAATTTAGAAAAATCAATTTTTATAATTGAAAGTTTGATGATATAAATACAACTGTTATCATACTTTAGGATGATTTTTAAACTTTGTTATTTTTTAAATAATATATAGTACTTTTTGTATATAAATAATACTGTATTTTAGCGTAACTCAATTGACATATCGTATATCCGTATTTTTTTCCTTTCTTAAAAGGTGACAAATCTCGAATTAATGAGATTGAAAATGAGGTTTTTTTTTTTTAAAAAAAAAAATTATAGACATAAAAAAACAATTGAATTTTGTGTTCATGAAATTCCAAAAATTTTCAATTTTTGTATGTTGAGGGATTCTTGACCTAGTCATTTATATATATATAAAATAATAATATTATTATAAATATTATGCATGTGAACAAACAGCGCAACGTAGAGTAGAGTTGAGGATCCTTACCTTACGCCGCTTGGTTTGTCTTCTTCTTCCTTCTTCCTTCTTCCTTCATTTCTCTGTTTCACTGAAATTACTCCATTTTTCCCTTTCAACACTTTCTTCCATTTTCCCCCTTTTTCATTACCATTTCTTCATTTCTTCATTTTCCATTAATCAACCTCTTCCATTATCCAATACACACACCCACCTACCATCTTCCTCCATTTCAAACCTTCCTTTTCTTCTCTCATCCCAATATTCTCTTCTTCCCCGACTTCTTTCTTCTCTCTCCATGTCTTCTTCTCTTTCATGGTTCTTCTTCTTCTCTCTCTCCTTCACTTTTTCCCCTACCTCTGCCTCGCTTTCCGACGATGCAATGTCGCTCCTCATGTTTAAAGCCTCCATTTCTTTTGATGCTTCTGATGTTCTTCGCGGTTGGAATTTCCCGGTTTCTCACTGCCATTGGTTTGGTGTTACTTGCGATAATGGTGGTACTCGTAGAGTTGTTGCGCTGAATATTAGTGGAACTGTTGGTGGTGTTATGGCGGAGGGTTCTTTTCTGGCTGGGACGTTGAATCCTTCCATTGGAAATCTTGTTCAGCTTCGTGTTTTGTCGCTTCCCAATAATTTGATGTACGGGGAGATTCCCGGGACTGTTGCTAACCTTCACTCATTGGAGATTCTTGAGCTTCAGGGGAACAATTTCTCTGGACAGATTCCGAATCAGATAAGTTCGCTTCCATCTCTTCGCTTCCTTAATTTGTCTGATAACTCGTTTTCGGGTTCGATTCCGAGTAAATTGATCGGTTCGGCGAAATTAGAAGTAATTGATTTGTCGTACAATCAATTATCTGGTTTTATTCAAGTTGTTGATAATGGATGTGGCGTTTTGAATCATTTGAGGCTTTCGCATAATTTTCTGACTGGTTACATTCCGCCGGAGATTGGACAATGTTGGAAACTCAGGACTCTGTTACTCGATGGTAATATATTAGAGGGGAAAATTCCGGCTGAGATCGGCCAAATATCAGAACTCAGAATTCTTGATGTTTCTAGGAATAGCCTTACCGATTCGATTCCAAAAGAGCTTGGTAATTGCCGGAAGTTGTCACAGATCGTGCTGACGAATTTGAACGATATCAATCCCGATAACGATAGTTTAAGAGGAGAATTCAACGCCTTCAATGGAGGTATTCCTTCTGAGTTGTTATTGCTTCCAAGTCTGCAAGTTTTATGGGCACCGAGAGGGAATTTTAACGGCAGATTGCCGATTAATTGGAGTTCTTTATGCTCGCTTAGAGTTCTCAATTTAGGGCAAAATTATATCACTGGTGCCATACCCGAATCGATTCGGAAATGTGAGAATCTAACTTACTTGGACTTATCTTCAAACAAGCTTCAAGGTAACCTCCCTTCCCAGCTTCGAGTTTCATGTATGACGTATTTCAATGTTAGCCAGAACAAAATTTGTGGTGTCCTTCCCAGATTTGAGAAAGACAGCGTTTGTACGAACTTGATTCCCATGTTCTCAGATCAGGAAGACGATTGGAATTCTTACTTGAATTTTCCTGTTTGGGATTTCACGAGGCTAAATGATCATCTCCTAATTGCTCATGATTTTAGCTGGAATAGGTTTAGTGGCTCATTAGCTTCAATCAAAGTTGGAGAAGAGCTTTTGGCTAATGGCAGTAAGTTCTCATACAAACTGCTGCTTAATAGCAACCAGTTCAATGGATCACTTCCCATTGATCTGATCTCGCACTGTAACGATATGAAGGGTGTTTCGGTTAACTTGAGTTCAAACTTGGTATCAGGTGAGATTTCTGATGCATTTTTTCTCCATTGTCGACAAATGATTGAGTTTGAGGCAGCAAGCAATGAATTAGATAGCTCGATTGGACCTCGAATTGGTGAATTGCAGATGCTTCTTCGTCTCGACTTGAGAGGGAATAGATTGTGTGGAGTTTTGCCTGATCAGTTAAGAAATTTGCAAAGTTTGAAATGGATGCTTTTGGGGGGAAACAATTTCACAGGAGAGATTCCATCTTGTCTCAGTCGATTGACTTCTCTCTTGAGTTTAGATCTTTCTCGAAACTTGTTTACTGGCGTTATCCCTGACAGCTTGTCATATGCTTCGAGACTTGAGATTCTGTTGCTTGATCATAACAGGTTAACTGGGGAAATACCAGAATCTTTTTCTGCCCTCTCACATCTCACTAAATTAGATGTCTCTTTTAACAACCTTTCCGGCCACATTCCTCATCTTCACCACACGTTTGACTGCATTTACTTTGGTGGGAATAAGTTTCTTCATCCATGCCCAGATTCATACTCCGATTCCCCTGCTGGACTTCCGGTTCCTCTCGATGTTGAGAAGTGGAAGAGACGAAGAAAGTTTATGTCCATGATAATCGCTGTAGCTGCTTCCTCAACTCTAATTTGCTTACTCTTAATGATAGCCGTTATCATCATCGTTAAGAGAAGGCTTGGTAAACAAAATAGGTTAAAGAAGAAACAAGTGGTAACTTTCTCAGATGCTCCTTCCGATCTGAATTATGATAATGTAGTCCGAGCTACCGAAAATTTCAGCCTTCGTTACCTAATTGGTACAGGTGGCTTCGGATCAACATACAAGGCTGAGCTGCCCTCAGGTTTCCTGGTTGCTGTAAAGAGATTGTCCATTGGTAGGTTTCAAGGAGGGATTCAACAATTCGACGCAGAGATACGAACATTGGGAAGAATACGACACAAAAACCTTGTAACTCTTCTTGGGTACTACGTCGGAGAGGCTGAAATGTTCTTAGTTTATAACTATCTTTCTGGTGGAAACCTTGAGACTTTCATCCATGAAAAATCTTGCAAACACGTAAAGCACTCGGTTATCCACAAGATCACTTTGGACATAGCGAGAGCTCTTGCATACCTTCATTACTCCTGTGATCCTAGGATTGTTCATAGAGACATCAAACCTAGTAACATCCTGCTTGATGAAGACCACAACACCTACATATCAGATTTTGGGTTAGCAAGGCTTCTCGAGGTTTCAGAGACTCATGCCACAACAGATGTTGCAGGAACATTTGGATATGTTGCACCAGAATATGCTACAACTTGCCGTGTCTCTGATAAAGCCGATGTTTATAGCTTTGGAGTTGTGCTACTAGAGTTGCTTTCTGGAAAAAGATCGCTTGATCCATCCTTTTCCAACTTTGGGAACGGATTTAACATTGTTACATGGGCAAATATGCTGATTAAGGAAGGTCGTTCTTCTGAGCTTTTCACTCCTGAACTTCGAGAAATGGGACCTAAGGAACACTTACTTGGAATGTTAAAGCTCGCGTCTAATTGCACAGTTGAAATTCTCGCTCTTCGACCGTCAATGAAGCAAGTCGTCGAGACACTGAAACAGTTGTAAATTTTTTTGGATCACTGACCCTTCAAACTGGTTGTCGACTCAACATGCCCTACAACTTAACCAATCGTACATATTGAGATGAATTCTTTTTTCTCCCAGGTTCATTTCTCAAATCTCTAGCTTCAATGAAATTTTCCTCTCCTTTGTTTTATAGTTAATCCTAAAATATAGAAAAACTACTAACCTTGAGCACAGTTTCTAGTATTAGCCATGAGAAAACTGCAAAAAATTCACCCTTCATTACTATATAGCATTTAGTATTATTATACTCTCCAACTTCTAATTAGAACAGTTATGTGTTAAAAGTTGAAACCATTGTAACTAAACCTGATAATTGTAAGGTTTATTTGTATTGATTTGAAAGAGTAAATGCTCAAGTTGAAAGCTTTGGAGTTACAATTATAAGTTTGTTATGAAAGACTTTAAAAAACTTTGGTCTTATTTAATTATTCTTTTACATACAAAGGAAGGGACCACAAATCTGCATAAATCAATTTGCTTTTCTCTGTTATTGGCTTTGTATGAAAAAGTTTTGCTAAATTTGGAGTATCTGTAGCCATTAGGAATCCAGTAGATGCTTTTTTTTTTTTTTTTTTTTTTTTGTGAAAATAGTAAAAAGTGCATCATATGATATTTGGCTGTTTTCTTTGAGTAAATGATGACTAGTGTGAAAAGTTTCTAAAGAAAATAGTGCTTAGAATAGCATTTTGATTAATTTACTTCCATTTTTGTCGGGATAAGGATTGGAGAATTCGAATCACTGATTTTGTGGTTGTTGACACATACAGATGACAATTGAGCTAACAAATGTTTTGAATAGGCTTTAATATTACTTTATTGATAACAAGGTGTTAACTTTTCTTCCCAAATAAATAAATACGTTTTGAGATTCTAGATCTAGTTTTTATTTGGTATTTAAATTTCAAAGAAGTTTTGAATTTAGTTTCTGTTTTGGTTTCTAAGTTTCAAAATATTACATTTGTACTTTGAGTTTTGTTTCGATTTGGTCCCTATAGCTTCAAGATTTTTAAAGCTTGGTTTACAACACTCACGCATTAACAAATACTAAGGATAAACTTCAAAGTTGCATCAATAGTCCCCTTGCCATAGTCTTAGTTACAAATACTATTTTAGTTCTTATACTTTAAAATTTGTTTAATTTTAGTCTCTATAATTTCACAATATTATATTTATAAATTTTAAATTTAGCATCTCAAAGTTAATTTTTATCGAAATTAGTTAACTAATAATATTGATGACCTATGTAAATGTGTTTTCAAGATCTATTGTCAAAACGTTAATGGATAACAAAAAAAAAAAATTCAAGAAATCAACGATAAACTAGTAATGATATTAAATTTAAGATCTATTGAAAATGTATAGACCATAAAAGTATTTTAACCTATTAATGCACAAATATGCCCAAGACAAATATCATCCTTCTTCGATCAGGTCAAAACCGTAAAAAATCTCTTTGGATCAATTGTTTCATTATTATTAGTTAATAGAAAGTTAATTCTCTCTATATATATAGAAAGGAAAATCTTTACATGCTTCTTTTACCCTTATATTTTCATAAATTTACATATTGTTTTTCGTCGAGTGGTTGTGACTTTCAAATGTAGGTGTCTGCTTGAAAGATAGTGAATGTGACTTTTTCAACTTTTAGTTGACAAAATAAACCCATATATTTAAAATATAAAGTCTTTGGTCGAATAAGTGCAATTGATGTTAACGAAATGTGACTCTTCTAGATAGAATGCAATACATGACAATTGGATACATCCCTTCATGGGAGAGGTGGTTAGACACATCGAATTGGTGCATTGATTATTCTAATGTACATGTGAGATGCACGGATAAAAGAAAAAAGAAAATATTTTTTGCAGTTGTATTCTTAAAAAAAAATTTATGAGATCCAAGTTTTCGAGAAAATACAAAAAAAATAATAATAGATAATTTAATTGAATAAAAGTAGTAATTACTGTGGTGAAACAATGCATCATTTTGTGTGATGTCATAGTAGATATATAACGATAATAGAATAAAAATTAGAAAATTTTCAAATATAGCAATATTTAGGTCTACCGCAATCTATCACACATAAAAAGTTACGTTTTGATATATTTCTAAACATTTTTTTAATAGTTTTGTTATTTAAAATAATGTTTCAAAAAATTAATTATTTGAACAATTTTTCTCTCAGATAGAAGATTTTCTTAATTAAAAAGATATAATAATATGAGAACATTAAAATAAAAATTATTGAATTATCTCATTTTTAAAAGTCAAGGATGACTAAAACGAAATTGTATATTTAAAAAAATAATAATAATTAAAACTATGAATTTTTTTCATACACTTAAGACTAGTAAAATTAAAAGTGATAATCACGTATACATTTTCGTCTACAATCGAGACCAAATTATGAATTCCTAAGGACAATATAGTAAGAAAACTTTAAAACAATTTTGGAATTAATTTGAAAACAATTTTAAATTCATTGTTTTCCATTACAAAGAAACTTAATTGAGAATAGTCCAACAAAACCTTTGTGGATCAAATGGTTAATGCTCCGTCTAGTAATTATTTTGTTTTTTATTTTTACGTCCCTATAATACCCATTTTGTTTGTTAAGGTCTACATAGTAAAAATTTCAAATTTTAAAAATAAGTTTCTAAAAGCATTTTCTTGTTTCCAAAACTTTGTTTAGTTTTAAAAACACTCATAACCAAATAATTAACAAACGGGTCCTAAGACATGAGTGTCTTCACAAGAAATACTAGTAAACTTAAATTCCCTCCTTTCATTTGTGATGTAATTGTTTTATCGTAAAGAAAAAGTTTAAATGCTATTTTGGCATTATACTTTTGACTTTAATTCATTTTAGTCCTTATACTCTTAAAATGTTCGATTTGGTCCATATACTTTCAACTTTGGCAGTATGGTTCATTTGATCCCTATACTTTTATAATATTCATTTTGGTTCTTCAACTTTTTAAAAGTGATCATTTTAGTCCCTTTATTTTCATTTGTACTTCATTTTTAAGGGATCAAAATTATCGTTGAAAGTTCAAGAACCAAAATGAACCAAAATTGAAAGTATAAAAACCAAAATAAACCAAAATTGAAAGTATAGAGATCACAATATAAATATTTTAAAAATACATGAATTAAATGAACCAAAAGCAGAACTACTGGGATGAAAGTAGTATTTAAATCGAAAGAAAAATAGAACTCAGTAGAGTTGCAATTATTACCGCCATCACATGAGACTGTACTTTGAAAATTAATCAACAACTGAACAAAATAAAATAAAAGGAAAGGAAAGGAAACAATCAGGAGAATCATCTCTTCTAAAGCATTGGCCTCAGATAGATGGCTTTGTAAAGCCTCCAAAATTATTGAAATTTTATCTTTTCTAAGCAACAGAACACAGGGAAAGGTTTAAAATTTAAAATAAAGAACAAAGCTACAAAAAAAAAATTTACCTTACCAGGAAAAAGTAATTTTTTTGCCCGGATCTTCATCATTTAAAATTTCTTCTTCTCTTACAGCTGCTCATCTAACATCTAAATATATGTACATGGTGCTGTGTTGCTTCTGTTCTTGTATGAATTGGGTATGTATTATCTTTGATTGCACAAAAGTAGCCTCTGTTTGAAGCATCCACAAAGTTTCTCTTTTCATTCCATTCTTTTCAGTCCTGACTCCAAAACAAAATTCACAAGTTTGTCTCTAATTGCAAAACTAAATGACCATAGACTTCTTCATTGATTCCATGATCGCAAATATGGTTTCTCCATTGGATCAGCCAAATTGGAACTTTGATGCCTCATCCCTACCCAGCTCATACCCTGAGATGCTATTTCATGCCCTCCCAAGTAATTATTAATTGGGTTGGATGTTTCCGGTAGAACGTTGCCGATCATGGGATTACCTTCGCGCAACATTCCATAGTTCCTTGAGGAAATGAATTGCCCGTTCGAGCCCATTGAATGGAAAGGGGAACGGAATTGATTACCTTGAGATAGAACACTGAATAAGGTTTGATCTGTGCTGTTGCTTCCACTACCAATGCTTGGATTTGGGACTATAACGCTAACACCATCTGACCCTGTAAACCCATCACGGACTTGATGCTCTCCCGAAAACCAGTTCTCGCTTAATAAACGTCCACCGTTTATAGGATGAGAATGAGAATGGATATGAGAAGACAAACGAACCGAGTTAGCAGCCCAGTCCTGCATTCCAACCGAGGGTAATAACTGTTGCTGAGTTGGAGGAATCAGATATCTGTTGCCATCAGGGTAAATATTCTCTGGAACGCCATGTTGAATGTATACTTGGTCGTCTTCCTTCTGTCTTTGCTGCAAAGGCATGGATAAATTTGGCTGCTCCTGGAAATGTCTAGAATACTGACTCTCTTCTATCAAGTCATTGTTTGATGGCTGAAAATCTAAACATGAGTGCCTTTCCTTGTGATGATGGAAAGACATAGCTCCCTGTCTCTTAAATACAGAATGAAGTAACTCATCTTTACCTTGATTTTCGTAACTAAAGACGCCATCGTCTGGTTGCCTATGTAACAAATGTTTTCCAGTATCTTTACCTTGATCTTCATAAGAACTAAAGGTGCCCTCCTCTGATTGTCTATGTAACAAAGTTTTTCCAATATCTTTACCTTCATTTTCATAAGTAAAGGTGTCAACATCCGCTCGTCTATGTAACAAACTTTTTCCAATGTCTTGGCTATGCAAATCAGGTTGCACAAAAGTGCCATTATCTGATTGTCTAGGCAACAAAAAATTTCCAATATCCCTGCCATGTAAGCCATGTTTCACACGAGTGTCATCGTCTGACTGACTATGCAACAAACTTTTAGTATCACCTCTGACAGGTATGTCAGGATCAACATTGAAAACTTTTGTTTTTTGCTCATCGTTAGCATGAGAATTTGCAAGAGACAAATGACTTATAGATGCCGCATAATCATGGCTGGTAGAACAGCTGTAATAATTCTTTGGCATGCCTGGTCCTGGGCGGACATCACCAACAGAAAGTAGGGCCTCTCCCTGGCTGGCTGAGCATTCTATAGCATCCATGTTTCTTGAAATTCCAAATTCTTTGAGATTAGTATCACCAGAATTTGAGGCGTCGTGGTTTTTAGGATTTGAACTGCTGTCGGTCTCCAGCCCATCATTGACCTGCTCTGAGGTCTGACTACTTTGGGAACCTGAAATTAATTTTTCAATAGATTCATTTCCTGATTCTTCAGCATCCATTTGACCTGTTTCTTCAGCATCCATTTGACCTCGAAGCATGCTATCATGGCTTTCAGTGTCCACATCCTAAACCCTCAATTACAGGTAAAAAGTTAAAAAGACAATGTTACATAAGGAACCCAAAAAAAATGTTGGTAAAATAAGAACCAGATATACTGCATACAACGATGACCAAACACTATAAAGAGAAAAAAATATGAGAGAGAAAAGAAAAACAGAAGTGGAATTGTTAAGCACCATCTGCTGGGTTTGTCTGTCTTTCAGGTCTCGCTCCAAGGCCTTGATTATTTGCCGTCTCTGTAAATGAATCTGTCTCCAATTGGCATACGCAACTGGGAGATGAACTTTTGATAATTGCAGCCTATAACCAAGAAAGAAACTATTGTATGAGGGGAGCGTATGAAACTTTCGATTTTGTACAATAAATGTCACTTCATATATTCTCTCACCAGTGCTCATGCAACTTTTTCTGTTCTTCCTCTACAAATACTTGGTACGGTTGTACATTAAAAGCTTGGATGTCACCTAAAACTTGGTCCAGAGATCCAGATTGCTTCATATTCTTCACAAGGTCATGCTGCTTCTTGCTAATCTGGAGCACGGGAACAAGATATCAATGTCAAAACTCTACCAAAAATCCAAACTTGCCCTTTTCAATAGGAGAAAACCAGAAATATAAAGAGAAATGACCATACTCTTATGAGGTGTATCCAACCATTACTTTTTAATCATCAACATAAAAGACATGTTATAACTTCGCCTTAACAAATCAAGGATTATATAGAATGAAGATACTCAGATTGTAATCCTATGACAAGATCAACAAGGCTGTGGCAAAAGTCTAGACGTGTATCCAGATATATGCTAAACTTAAAGAGTACATCAAGAAAGAAGCAAAGTAACATAAGAAAATGTGACCCTAAATTTTATGTCTTTAACAAACATTCAATGGACAAATCTGAAAACAAAACTATTTTCTATAAACAATTCAACAAAGTTTCTTTTACTCGAAATTGTAAAAAAAAAAAAAAAAAAAAAACAAAAACAAAAGAAATATACTTCTTTTATATATGTATGTGTGCATGCATACATACGTATGTGTGTATGTAATGTATGTATGTAATGTATGTATCAACTGTAATCTTTCTTTTTCCCCATCAGTCTTGACTAAGAAAACCAAGTATATGTGTATGCCAAAATCCACGAACACCTAAAACTCCAAAATAGCCATTCCGAAAGAATGAGGAATACAATAAAAGAGAGGAAATCAAAGAGATTCTGAAGAAGAAGAATTATCCAAAATGGCCATTCTTGCAATGTGGTTTGAGTCTTGGTCCCCTTTACTTGGTCAACTGCCAAAACCACATGCCACAAACCTAACCCTGCAGAAAGCTTGTTCATACAGAAAGCTTGTTTGGCAAAGATAATGTTTTGGATAACCACGAGTCAGAGCTTAGCTCCCCTCAATACCTGAAGGCAGCCACGCTCGTCCCAAAGCTCAGACCTGGACGTCAAGAACTTTTGCTATTAAGCTAGCCCAAAGTGGCTGCCTAATAAAAATCAACGTAAAGCACGTCTTCAAAGAGTGTCCTTTTGCCTCTAAATGCTGTTGGAACTTTTTCATTTTTCACATTCACTGTCTCCCTCAACTATATTTGAACAGTTTTTTAAGTTTTCTCACCACAAGAAACAAAACTTTTCATTGATAGAATGAAAAGAAACAACACTTTCTCAACCTATTCAATTTGTCAAACACAAGTTTGATTTTAACTCTTTTCTCATCCTATTCAATTTTTAAACCACAACTTTGATATTTAACTCTTTCATTATTCTTCTCTGATATTTTAATGTCTATTGTGTAGAAAGTATATATAAATGTTTGAACAATCCAATTCAGGTATCCAGAAGTTCTTCAACTCACGTTTACAAGTTTCCAGTACATGTATATAATGCTTAACAAGTGTCATCATTTGCTCCAACACGCTTAATAAAATTCATAAAACATGAAGCTGTTGATGTTCCTTATCGGGAAATAATAGATAATAATCATAATAATAAAACATCATCTAACCTTGAAATATGACATATATTTGGAGCCGTCACTACACTGGATGTTGCGCTTTTGTAGCTTGTCCTCAGGTCTAGTACCCACATTAAGCATGTCATCTAAAGCACTCGATGAATTTCTGCATCTTTCTCGCTTAAATCCTTCATTGCACATCCTGCTGGTCATAAAAACTAATATATAGTCAACAGAACAAAATCCCAATCGAATCCTCTTACCAAACAAAGATAACTGAGGAAAAATTATGTGCACCTATACTACCTATCCACAACTTATAGCAAAAGGGCTTGGTAATACCTTAAAGAAACTATCTATAACTAAAAAGAACGGTGGATAAATCAGACAAGCGTCCACTTATAAAAATTTACGGATACTAATTATGTGAAGGACATGCATATTCCAGAACGCATGTTAAGTTACCTTTCTGAATGTTCTCTACCCTTCATGAATGAAGACTGGTTATCGCTACTGCATGCTTTCTCCTCTGCAGCCCATGAACCAGACTCAGATGTAGCTACAGCATGGTCCTCGTGATGGTCAAATCTGGACACATTCACTAAAGTGGAGACTCTATTTTCTGAATTTCTTGACCTGCTTAAAGTACACTTTTCATTCTGTTTTGCTTCATTTTATTTCATGATCAAAGAAGGGGGGGGGGGGGGGGGGGGGGGGGGGGGGGGGGGGGGGGGGGGGGGGGGGGGGGGGGGGGGGGGGGGGGGG
>JBBPDJ010000026.1:8370556-8384430 GCA_037974625.1 Cucumis cinereus
GCTTTTCTTAATTTTTGTTCAAAATCGAGACAAATTCATGGGAAATGGATGGGATAAAAAAAAAAAAAAAAAAAAAAGAAAGAAAAAGGAAAAAAATAGGAACGCAAAAGGAAAAAGACAACTGAAGCACTAATTTAACAGAAGAGTGACACCATCGACACTTGGCAGGGTCTAAATTGAATATTTGCTAATTAACTTCATCCAGTTCCCAATTAATTATTGAACTCTAATCTAAACCATCAATCAAAAATTCAAGATATTTAAGGAAGACTTGTAAAGAAATGTTACAAAGATAAACCAACAATATTTTTCAAGACTAGTCATTTAACAAATACTAACCACTAAAATGACACTCAAGTTGAAATTTATCGGCGAAAACAGAAAGAAAAAAGATTTAAAGCAGTTTTATATGCCAGCGGTCAGCTGTAAATTTCCTTCATTACAGTAATAAGCAGGATATTGTCCAAGCTGATGTTCAAACAAAGTCTATTGGGAGCAGAAGGTCAAGAATTATATGTTTGAAAAAGGCAAAAGAAAAGGTATCACCTCCATGTTTGATGTATGATTTCCTTCTCTGGATCTTTGCAGTTCGCACATCTATCCTTCAGTTTCTGCAGATAACCAATCATACTGCCAAAAGTAGGAACTAATATTAGCAACATGTTTCAATTAGAGTAAAGACCATTGAAAGGCAAAGGCTTACAGAAATAGTGATATTTCAAATAGTTAAAAAAGATGCATTGTTGAAATCAACAAGTTATAAATGGCAATTTAACAGATTGAACAGTAAATACACTTCTTACTTATTATGATACTTCTGTAACTCACGGGAATATGTTTTTTTATCTGCTCTTAAGCACTGTTCATGGTGAAGAACTGCATCAGGGTGAAGGGCACCAGAGCCAAGTGAAGACTCCCTGAAAATACATATATTTGGATAAATTAACAGTTATTTTGTAACCATCAATATTTCTCCCAAAAAAAAAAAAAAATAGCACGTTCAAAGCCCATCTCTTGCCACAATTCTGATGGAAATAAAGTAATCACAAAATAATGATAGAGAAGATGAGAAACAAAACTCCAAACTTCAATTAGCAGAAACTGAAACAAATTTAACGTTAAAGAACCTATAATTTGAGGCTCTTCTTTACCAGCCCAATACCCTTTCTCTCTTTTTTCTTCATATTAAAAAATAAATGGGGAAAATTTTTAACTTACACCTCTAAACTTTGGGTCTTATATCTTTTTTATAAGAAACAGAAACTTATATCAATTTAACCCCTAATTATTGTATCAATTTAAACCCTGAACTTTCATAAGTGTATCGACTTACACCCTTCTTCAAATTTAGCTCAAAAAATATGGTGCGAAAAATACTATTATAAATTTTTAAAGGGAGAAGGGGGGATACTTGCCATTGGACAAGGGGATTTCCAAAGTGAAAATTATTCCCAGAAAACAAGGCTCCTAGTACATCTGTCTCATTTTCTTGTTCTCCAGGAAGGAACTTTCGAAGATTGTTCCTCTCATTTTCCGAAAGATGTGTCTGCCAAACCTGCAATAAATTCAAGGCCAGATCAATTAAAAAAAATACAAAAGGGAAAGTGATAACTTTGATACAAATAACAAGGGCTATCCATAAAAATGTTGATACCTCAAGTGAAAGGACTTCTGACAAATCTTCCAACTCAAAAATCTCACGAGGGACATCAAAAACGTCAGCTAAGATAGTTTGTTCATTGGAAACTGAATCAACAAATGGTTTCAATATTCTCCAACTTATGCCAATTTGTTCCCTTTTAGAAACAACTCTTCTTTTACTCCCATCCCATACCAGAGTTATATGAGATCTTAAGTTTGCATCGCTGTGTGGCAATGCTAAATTCTTTTTTCTCACTCTATATGGTTCTCTTGAACTGTAACCAACTACACTGGCAGAACTCAATCTTTTTCTCCTTTGATTGGCCGCCATCAATGAAGAATCAAACACAACATACTATCATATAGATAGTGCAGCAATAAGTTTTATGAGAGGCCTAAGAAAAGAAATCAACTAATGAGCCTTTCAGCACTAGAAAATCATCAAGCCTTAGCGACCAGTATCAGAAACCAATGTCAGGGATAAGACTTTAAAATCATTCCCAAAATCATACTATCCTTTATTAACCAACAAGAAGAGTATACTTGCACAACATCTCCATGTCATAGAGACAACATATTAAAGACAGCCACAAACGACCTTAAGTGGAAAAACAGAAATTCCAAATCAAAAACATTTTTAAAGTTCTATTCACTGCTAAAACGAAAGATCCCATTTCAAGCAGCCAATTAACCCCTTAAATTTTCAATTCTACATCAAAGATTAAATACTGACCAGAATACCCAATTTTCAGTACCCAAAAAAAAGGGATAAATCACTTCATTCTCATGGGAGGTCATGTCAATCACAACAGTTATATTGCAAGCAAGTATTGAGTGCATACCAAGTACAGAAAAGATCACTTGAACAAACACAGAAACTTTGAAATTATACTCATATCTCAGAAAGAAAATTACTCTTCCAAAGAAAAAACAATGAAAAACAGCTCCAAAAGAGAATGAGAAAAACTATTCAACATGCATTTTTCAGTAACCCCAATGTGAGAGTATTGAGTAGAGTTAACAACATAAAGAATTGAATTCAAGTTTCACTTAATTAAGTAGTGAACAGTAGCAGTGATTCAACACACATAACTCGCGCAAGTTCACACAGAGGGATTGGGGGCGCCTTCATCCTCCACTTACAGACAATACATAAACCATCCAATACGCCTAGTAACAAATAAAAAATGATTACTTAAACACCACCAAACAAACCCATCAAGCAAAAAAACCATAACCTAACAAATAACACACCAAAAAATCCTCCCCCTCTCTTCTACATTAAAAACACACAACAACAAAGCCTGAACACACAACCAATAAACAAATTCCCACACCACAGAAAGTAGAGGAATAGAAAAATCGGCAGAAGAGGCAGACAGCAATGCAATAAAAGCAAAAACAAGAAAAAGAGAGAGAGCCCAGAATTAAAACAAAAAAAACCCATGTAATCGAAGCAATTAAAAAAGAAAGAGAATACCTAGAATATTAAAACGAAGATTGTATGGGTGGAAAACATGGAAGAGTTGAAGAATTGGGAGTGAAGAATGGGAGAGAAATTTGAAAAGAAAAGGAAAAGGGAATGTAATCGATGATAAGTGGAGGGTAAAGAGAGTGAGAGATAGGGTTTGGCGTTTGTGGGAAGGATTGTGGAGGCTGAAGTTGAAGAGAACGAGAGAGAGAAAGAGAGAAAGAGAGAGAGAGGCACTGAAACAGAGACCCAATGCCCATTCACAGAAGAGAGAGAGAGAGGGAGAAGGCTAAGAGATCAGACGTTCTTCGGAACCGTTAACTCGTGCGTATATTTCACATTAGCCACTTCTCGGCTCGGCTTCATTTTTATGGTACTCAATACATTTTTAGTTTTTAGGTTTGAATTAATTTGTTTTTTATTTAATAAATATAATTGGAGTACAAGATTGATACCACTTTTTACTTCTTTTAGTATTTTTTTTATATATATATCCTTGAGTGTCCGAGCGACCGCACACCTCGACTAATTTCACAGGACAACTCACCCGATCCTACAACATCATGGATTGACCTAAACCATGAATTGAACATATGACATCTGAGTTAGTTATTGACATTTTTACCACTAAGTCAACCTATGATGGTTTACATTTTTAGTCATATTAACAATCTATTTGTAAATTGAGTTTATTTTTTCTTTTGAAATATGCTTACTTTGATGGAGTAGATTGGGTAGAGATGTTCATTTTCTCCACAAGGGACACGACCTTGTGGAGATCGAAGGGTTGAGCTTCCCTATCTAAAACGAAGTCGAAAAAAATACAATAATAATGTTGAAAATCAAAAGTAGGTCAATTGTATAATAAGGTTTAGAAATTGAAATAACCAAAAATTTATAAAAACCTTGAAAGCTTTTGGAGATTCAAAAGGTCGTTGAGGCATGGTTCTGATAAGCGTTGTACTGAAGACAATTATTCGCTCTACATAAGCTGTAAGCAAGCTATAACGATTGTCTCCACATGATATAGTGACTAATTAAGGTAGAGTGTTACCTTAAACTACTTAGATCTAGTAGAATTCTTGGATACTTCCTTTCAACTTAACTCAAGATCACAAGAACGAAAGAAAAAAAAAACTCTCCAATCTGGAATGTGATGCGACAAATGAAAAAATAAGTTTGTTATTTGTAAGCTAACAACTTAGCAACTCTTCAAAATACAAAATATAACATTAAATAAATAACAAATTTATTTGTCAAATTTAATTCAATTGAGTTGTTACTTGTCCAAAATCAAGCGTAACTCATTCATATTGAATGAACTTTAAATTTAACTCTCATTTTTGTTAAATTTATAAATGAAACATCATCTAATTTGATAGCTTCAATCCAGTTTGAGATTTTTAATCATGAATTTAGTCTGCACAATTAAATCCAATATTTTATGTGTTTAATATCCATAATGCTTTATTTTCTTTCACTACATTGTAAAAATCCAACAATCCCCCACATGAAAGAAAGTGAGAAAAAAATCAAAACAAAAAACTACTGAGAGCAAATAGACCAGTGTATGCATTTGGAGAGGTATCTTCTATCTTTAACTTTCCTCAGTGAATATTCATCGAAATTTACCAAATAAATAGTGAGACCAAACACTTGAACTATCATTCTCATTGGTGAATTGTGACAAAAGACAAAAGATATCACAAACAACTCATTTTGTATCTTTGAGTTCTATACAATTGTGTCCATTTTGGTCTTGGACAAAATCATGAATTCACGAGAGCTTCAAAGAACATAAACTATTTGGAAAGTTCTTATAGAAGCAAACTCACTTTTACTCTCACATAGATAAAACTATTTAAGTGTATTTTGTCATTACTTCTCTTGTAAAACAAGATATCAATATAACCTTAACTAACATGTTAGCCACTCTACAATGTAATAGAAACGGGCATAAACTACAAGTTTCTTAGCGTGCATGTCAACTATAAATTATTCAATTAGTTTGCCTATTGAACTTAGATCTAGGAATAATCTCGAGTCAACTAGGTTAGGTTACCACTAAATAACTCATTTTATAGTCTTTAGCCCTGTTTTTCTCGATGTGTATGAATGGTGTAGAGAGAAATTTTATGTAATTTTTTTATTATTTTATATTAAAGTTTAGAAGAAGTTTGTCCATTGAATGTTGGAAAGAAAAGAGAACTAACTTACAAATTTAGTACCTAAAACTTAGAGGTGTATGTCTTTGTTAAACTTTAAAAGTATCTTATAGATCCTTAATTTTTTTTTTTTTCCTTTTTTTTGTCTAATAAGTCCCTAAATTTTAAAAATGTATAATAAATCTTCCCGTAGTTCTGACATTTTCGACACTTTTTAAAAAATCAACATAGTTGTTGGACTAAAAATTGATTTTATGTTTACTAAGATCCTATATTTTCAATTTTTATATATACATAATCTTTTGTATTTAACACAAAATTTGAAGTCCAATGACTTACTAGCATGATAAAAATTTTGTTGACGTATTTGTTGTGCGTGAATTTTAGATTACTCAAGAAAACTCACGGAAGAGCCTAAGTGAGCTTAGAGAGAGTTTGGTGGACCAATGAGGTGAGCCTAAGAGAAAGCTTAGAGGTCGAGCTATATAGGCAAGCTCAGAGAAGCTTAAGGAAGAGCTTAAGAGAGAGCTCAGAGAAGTATAAGAGAGCTCATAGGTCGATTTGTATAGGTAGCTCAAAGAAGCCTAAGAGAGAGTTTAAGAGAGAACTTAGAGGCGAGCTGAGAGAGCTTAGGGGTCGAGCTTAGAGAAGACTAAGAGAGAACTTAGAGACAAGCTTAGAGGAGTTCAGGAGTGAGCCCAGAGGTCGGCCTATAGAGAAGAGTTGATGAGCTCATAGGTCGAGTTATAGTTGAAGAGCATAGAGGTCCCTCTATAAAGAAGAGCTAAGGAGCTCAGAGGTTGCTCTATAAAGAAAAAATGAGAGCTTAGAGCTTGAGCTATAGAGGAGAGCTGAGGAGCTCATAAGTTGAGCTCTAGTTGAGAAGCCCAAAGGTCGAGCTGAGAAGCCCATAGGTTGCTCTGAAGAAATAGACATGCCATAAAGGTGGGACGTTTAAGACTTGAATGGGTGGTGCATACTAAAGCACCTAGTAAATGGTGTAACAGCCCGACAAGCATTAATTCGATCGTTCCAACCATTCAATAGGGGCAGTTATGAGCGCAAACGGTTGTTGCACTTTGTTACCCAATATAAACGATCAAGATCATTGGTCGAAGATATGTCGAGAAATACCCAACAATTTTCTATTCTCTAATCACTCACAAATTCGATAATGGCGTGAGCGTCGAATTGTGCGTGGCTAGACACCACACCAGTGCTTAATCTCTTTTATCTTGTAGGCACATGGACGATCTTCCCTCGTAATAAAAATTTACCGTTTGTGGAAAACAAAAGTTAAATTAAAATATTTTAAAGTACATGAATAAAAATAAAATGCACATGAATAAAAATAAAATGCACATGTCAAAATAGTATTTTAATCATTTTTATCTCTATAAATTTAAATTCATGACAGAAATTAAATTATTGTTTGTTTTATTTTAATTATTTATTTTTAACAATAAGAAATTTTATAATTAATTAGGTGAATTTTCAAAAAATCGTCTGCATTCTGTAGTTTTGGAAAATAAATCATTAATTAGGTGAATTAATAATTAATAAAAATTGTCTGCATTTTGTAGTTTTTGCATCTTGTTAATTAATTAGGTGCCTTTTTTTTGTATTTTTCTTGACTAAATTCATTTTTTGAGTAATTGGAAGTATAAAAATAGACACACGAAGAGGGAAAAAGGGAAAATTATGTGCTTGGAAGTATAAAAATAGACACCGATATGGAGAGGGAAAAAAGAAAAATTATGTGCGTCAAGAAATTCGAGAAGTATGGTGGATAGTAAAGCTAAGCAATAGTTTTAAGAATTTTGGGCAAAGTTTATATATATAACATATATGATGGAACAAAAGTATATATAAATATAATATTTCCCGAGTTGAGGGGGAGCACGTGCCCCCTGAGGCTCCTTTATAGATCCGCCCCTGATTGTAGAGTTGTTCATACTTTTTTCATTTTTTTAAAATCTTATTTCATTTTTTTAAAATCTTATTTGATTTTATTTAAAATGTGTGGTTTAGGGTTTTTTTATTTATTTTAAAATCCTATTTTGTTCTTGAATATAGAAGAAAACTATAGACTTAACAAATAATCAAATCTCAAAAAAAAAAAAAATCAAATTTAGGAGTAGCGAAATTGTTAAACAAATTTCAAATCTTGATAAGTAGTGAGTTAACCAAGAATAAAGAAAAAAAAAGAGAATTAATTAAATAATTTGTTACTTATAAGTTTTCTTTGTAAATACAAAAAGAAAAGAATTAAATTCATAAGCATATTCTACAAAACATGTAGATCTCAATATATAAAAACCTATAAAACAAACGCATGCATTTAATTCTCACACATTAATTATTCTGCATATTTAAACACAGACATTATTTTTTCTAATATTTAATATCTATACCTACGAAACAATATATGCTATTCAAACGGATCCTTACAATTAAGGAAAAAATGTATTGGTACATCAACTTAATTTTTCTCGATAAACTACTTAGAGTTCTCATGGTTACATAACCAAAACTGACAATTAAGTTGGATGGGATTATTAAATTGTTACTAATTTAAAAATAATCTAGCGAATTATTACCTAATAAAGTTCAAAGAGCCAAATCATTACTAATACGATAAATCGTGTGCCACAAAATTACAATTTCAAAATGAACAAAAAAAAATATGACCAATGATTAGGTGCATCCTAGGCTACACCTATCTACATGCTCTTCATCTATCACCACACAAATATAAGATTAAAAGTTATTATTTTAAAAAATAAATTTTAATGCGGTAGAAATACGAGAAAATAACCAAATGGATGTTTTCGGGATGCACCCACTTATTTTTCCAAAAATATATTTTAACAAAAAACAAAATTGTAAGTCGGCTCAAACTTGAAAGTGCAATCCAAGTGAGCCAATTTAGGAGTAAACGGCAACCACAAGATGCTGTATAGTCATTTTTCACTTCACAACCAAGCCAAATCAATGCTTTTATCCGTTTCTTCTTTCTTGTGGTTGTGGCTGTGGCTGTGGCTGTGGCTCTCTCTTCTTCTTCTTCCTCAAAATCTCTCACTATTTTCTCTGTTTGACATTAATGGCGGTCAAGCTTCTACCATCATCTCATTTCTATCCTCTCCCTTCCAACTCCTTCTCCGCCATAGACCTATCTCCGCCCCCATGCTTCATCCGACCTCGCACTCATTTCAAGCCTCACAGATCGGTTACCGTCAGAGTCAATGCGGAGCCGCTCGTCGCTCTCCAAGACTACAACAACTCCACCTTCCTCCTCGCTGAGTCCGTCGGCTATTCCATGGCTAGTTACTACACTTCTCTCGGCCTCTTCGTCATCTCCGTCCCTGGCTTATGGTCTCTCATCAAACGATCCGTCAAATCCAAGGTTAGTTTATAAATTCATTTCTGATACACAATTCGAATTACATCGCTCTGTTAGTCTCCTCTATTTGTGTTATGCATAATTCGTTGAAAATCGAATCGATTAGGTTGTCAAGAAGACGTTCGTTAGCGAAGGGGAATCGAAGAAGGAGGCGAATCAGATTGCTGGAGAGATCTTGTCGTTCTTCACTCGGAATAATTTTCAAGTCACTGATAGAGGTGAAACCATAACGTAAGATTGGAATTGGAAAAATTTTGTGATACTTTTCCTTTTTTTTTTTTGTGAATTTAGTTGCCATTGATGGTTAAATTGTGAAGGTTTGAAGGAACAATGGTGCCGAGTCGAGGACAAGCGGCATTGTTGACATTCTGTACGTGCATTAGCTTGGCCAGTGTGGGACTTGTTCTGAGCATAACATTCCCAGATTTTGGCAACAATTGGTTTTGGCTTAGCAGCTTGAGTCCCTTAGCGTAAGTCTCACTTACTACTCTCTCTTTCGTTCTTGGTTGTTCAAGTTCCACCATTAACGCATATTTTGATGGACTAAGCTCAAACGATGAAGTTATCATTCTGCTATAATTGAAAATAGACCGTGAGGGATAAATATTTAAAATATAACTAAATCTTAAATTGATGAAATTATTTTAAACTTAAAGCCGTTGAAAATATTCAAAATATTGCAAAATTTTACTTCCACCAAAATTGAACCAAATAGACATCTATCAGTCTAATACAAAATTTTATTATATTGGTAAATAAGTTAGTTCATTTTGTTATATATAAAAACATCTCCCTACAAAACTATAAGATTAGGTAGGTGTGAAGCATTGGTCAGTCGGAGTCGGTTTTTCGACCAAACTGTCACTGAATCGACTATAGTTCATTTGGTAAATGTCCAAATCGATCCGACCATGAAGAAGTACAAACGATTGTTGGTCGGTTGAGGTCAGTTTAACCCTTTAAAATTCTAAAATGTTAACCGACATCGATTGAAATCCTCCTTATTTTTGACTGACCATATTCAGTTTAGTCGATTTTGGTTGGTCGGTTCGATTTTTCTGTCTATCGTGTTCACCCCTAAGAATTGGTTAGTTTGGTAATATTAAGTTTTGAAAATTAAGCTTATAAACATTATTTATGTGTAGCAAATTTTAAATATATAATTTGAGGCAAATTCAAAATGGTTCTAATTGTTAATATTTTTCTAATTTAAATAGGAATTTCAGTATTTTTTTAAAAAAATAAAAAACATTAGGAGAAAAAAGAATAAATTTGTAGAAAACTAAAAACAAAATCATTTCCAACCAACGATAAATTTTAAAATTTAAGTATATGCCTCTCTGGTTAAAGTTTAGTCTTTGAGCCTTAGAAAATGAGAAATAATCCGTAAAGAATTAAAGAAATTTTAAGGCGAATCTTCATGACGTAATAATTGATTTAGTATTGCACTTGGCTGCTACTCCATTCAAGATCTAAAATACTGTTATTTTTGTAAGGCTAATTGTAAAAACTAAATGAATAAATAAGCTTCATTTGTAAGAATATCTAATAGAACCAAATAGTAATAACCATTAAAAAAAACAAAATCAGTTTCGAAATTAACATTGAAGATTGAGATTAACATGAGAATACCTTGAAATGCCAACAACCTCAAACTCTTTGAAAACTGCAGTGGAGCATACTACTGGGTGAAAGCATCAAGAAAGGAAGAGATCAAAGTTAAAATGATAGTTGGAGAGGATGGAAGGTTGGGGGAGATTATTGTTCAAGGAGATGACCAGCAGATAGACCAAATGAGAAAGGAGCTTAAGTTGAGTGAAAAAGGCATGGTTTATGTCAAAGGTATTTTTGAATAATAATTATTAGTACTTCTTTTTCTTTTTCTCCTTCTTTACCATAGTTGAAAGCATCTATATCTTATCTTCATGAGTCGTATATTCTTGTACCAAAAACTCAATCAATCAGAGTCCGTACAACAATTTTCAACATATGAATCAGAATCATACAAATACATCAAAACTTGAATATATTCTCACTTTTTTTGTCCACTCCTAGGATGGTGGTGGTGTCTTCTACTCTATCATCTTTCACTCATTCAGAAAAATTATTCAGATTCATTCATGAACCAACCAAATGTTACAGTTACAGTGTTTTCTCACTGCATAAAGCTTTTTCTAAAATCTCAAAGAAACAAAATATGTCTTCCAACTTTTATCTGCTTTAAATAAAAATTGAGGGTCTTCAACCTCGGTGTTACCTCAAAAAGTTGAGATTGGTTTCTTAACCGATCAAAAGCTTGTTCCCTTCCAAAAAGCTGTAGGTGGGTACCTCCAAATTGTACGGTGCTGGCCCTTTACGAATTCTGCCAGAGATGTCGTAATGGGAACCATGGCATGGACAAAACCACCCACCGTAGTCACCAGCATTTGGCAAGGGAATGCAACCAAGATGCGTGCAGACGCCAACCACTACAAGCCATTCTGGATCTTTAACTCTCTCACCATCCTGCTGAGGGTCACGAAGAGATCCAACGTCCACACTATTTGCTAACTTAATATCGTCCTCAGTTCGTCGCCTGATGAATACTGGTTTTCCACGCCACTTAACTGTCACGGTAGAACCAGGTTCGATGCTTGAAAGGTCAACCTCAAGTGAGGCCAGAGCAAGAACATCCTTACTGGCTGACATGCTGAGGACAAACTTGAGAACAAGGAGACGAATCAAAGAAGCGTACACAAACCGACCACCTGATAATACAAAATAAGCAAATGCACGCTTGCTGGGGTCACCAGGAGGAAATCGCTCATGATTGTAATCGTCATAGACTATCTTTGAAGAAGGGTTCTTAACCGCAGCTACAGTTGCAGGGATATCCAGAATTAAGCCATCATCCTTGGTTGAGGCCAATGCATCAGAAGCAAAACCTAGCAAAGCCATTTCCATTGCACAAATTATAATTGACAAGCTCATGCACAATCTCTAAGCAATAATTGTCAAAGACAGATTCCAAACCATAACCTTATAATTGCCTTTGATTACTATTGTTATTTATAATAATTCGTATCAGATATAAAACCAAATTATAAAATGCACGATCAGAAAAGCATGCCTCTAAACCATTTCCAAGCCATGTGCATATACAGAGGAATATTTACAAATTAGTTGTGCATGCACAACTAATTTGTATAAAACATCCAGGAACAAAAAGTTCAGCCACAATGGCCAGTCAATTTTTCAAAAGTGTAATACAAACCAACCATCAGAGGCATAGAAAACAAATTCTCAAGATAACAAAAGTAATCTGTAATTGTTCTTGTTATCCCTAATTTCTAGAGCAAATCTTCAGAATTATCAACATGAGTTTGAAAAGATTTAACTTCAGGACCCATGGAACAGGATTATCTATAATATTCACGGGTGTGAGCCTCTAGGGACGACTTTCCTTCCACCAAAATGGGTATCAAAACTCAAAAGAAAGGCAGACTTGTTTCGACCTTGCAAGAAATAGTGTGTTCTTCAAATTAACTTCAAGATTAAAACTAAAAGTATGGGCATGATTAAATTATTTGGAGAAATGGGTGGAACCTAGAAGGAAAGAAACCAGGTCTTTAAAGATAACTCCTACACTTTTTGGTTCTTTTGTAACAATGTACAAATACATCTTCTTTGGGGTGTCCAAGATCAGTATTTCCAAGAAATGTAAAATGATAGAAATAGGTTCTGTATTTTCTGTGCAACTATCCAATAAATGAGCCTTCTTTTAATAGAAGGAAGGAATGAATAAAAAGAACAAGTTGAACAACAGGTTGTCCAAAGTTTTTGATTCAAAGTGAAATATGTCACCATCTAATTGAAACACTCTAAAATATTATATTGTAAACAGAAATCCCTTTTTTTATAGAAACACCTGCTTTCATTGAAAAAAGAAAAAAGAAAAAAGAGAGAATACAAGAGCATAAAAAATAAAAATAAAAAACCAAAACCAAACCCAAACCCAAACCCAAACTCAGAGGAAAAACTCCAACCCCACAACTAAGTAAGATCTTGCCTAGAGAATAATTATAAAAATTCTTCAAAACTAAAGCCCAAAAAGAAACATGGAACCTCACCAAGGACCAAACCTCACTAGCGACCTGATCTGCAACTCTAAATACTTTGTTGTTCCTCTTCCCCCGAAGATCCCACAACAAACCGAACACACCCACAAACCACAAAAAACAGCCTTTCTCTTTGAAAGGTGGATGAAGGAGGAACTCTCCAATCACCATACAAATACCCCTCTGGTGAGCTAACACAAAATCAAACTCCTAAAGAAGCAATATGAAGCAATTTCACACATAACTCGCATACTAACACTCCCAGAAGGTGATCTAGATTTTCCTCCACCTTCCGACAAAGGATACAACAAAAAGAACCCATTACCGAAGGCATCTTTCTCAAAAGCCTATCCATCGTCTGGAATTCTCCAATCACTTCTTCTTTATGGTACACAAGAAGAAGTTATTTTGTAATTATAGCAATTCCAATCACTTCTTTATGGTACATAAAAAGAAGTTATTTTGTAATTATAGCCTAGTCCGTTTATGCTTTTATACTCATTACTCATACTACATTATTTCTTACCACGAAATGGTAAAATACTGTTAGCAAATTTTATTGATAGTATATTTATTCAAATTCAGGAAATTGATCAAAATTCTTCCCGATAATAAAAGAAACACTCTACACGGAGGAAGACAATGGCTTAAACATTGTGGATAACTACACTCTTTCAACAACAATAAATTATACCCAACGAACAGCCAAAAGAAAATTATAAAAAAAAAAAAAAAAAAAACTAAAATAAATCTGCTAATCAGATACCTCATATTGATATAGCTTTCACCAGAACCAATTCAAAATTTTCTAAGCACATAAAATACGGAATTAAAGTAAGATATGATCCCACAGACCGATTCACACAAAAACTTCTGTACTTAAAGAATAATTCTCGGCAATATAGCATATGAATGATATCACTTAGTCTCAAGTAGATATAACATAAAAGATCAAAATAAAGTTAAAAGTATGAGATGAAACGGTGGAGTTTTTTTTTTTTTTTTTTTTTTTTTGGGGGGGGGGGGGAATAAAGAAACCTTTCCAAGGGGAAGGTTTCCAAAAAAAAAAAAAAAAAAAAATTTTTTGGGTGAAGATG
>JBBPDJ010000026.1:8384440-8462561 GCA_037974625.1 Cucumis cinereus
CCCCCCCCCCCCCCCCCCCCCCCCCCCCCTCCCCCCCCTCAACAAAGAAACATTTCACAGTGGAAGATTTACAAACGCAAGAAGAAGAAGCGATTGTTTGGGTGAAGATGGTATGGTTAAAGTGCCCCAAAAGTGCTAGAAAACAACTTTCACATGTTGAAATTATTTACAAAACGAGAAATCAATATACAAAAAAACATGATTCAAAATAATCAAAAGAGATCAAACAGTAGATCAACAAAGATGAATATCGATCCCCATTCTATTGTACGGTTAAACGCGGTAATAGCAACTGCAATTCAGATACTGATTTTGCCCCCTCAAAGAGCAAAAAAAGGCATCGCCAGGAAAAAAAAAACCCTAAAAAAAGGAGCAGGAATTAAGAAGTTAACCTCTAGAGTTGCGATGAAAGTGAGGTCGGATGGGAAAAGTGTTGAAGAATCCACCACCGGATCTGAAATCATTGGAATCAACGATGTTGTGAGAAGCGGGCAAAGTAGAAGCAATTGTAGGCCTGAAATGCGAAGAAGAGAGTGACGAGAGCCTTCGAGCTGCAATCCTCAACATCTTCGTCAAGCTTCAGGTTTCGATTTTGGAGGGATGACGAGAACTCAGAAGAAGAAACGCATAGGGTGCAAGACTCGTATACTTGACCTCAAAAACTTGTTTGGGAAATTACCAAAAAAATAGTCCAATTTTGTGGGTTTATAGGTTTTTGGGATTTGTTTTGTTTTGAGATGTGAATAGCCTAAAATACCCTTTTAAAATGGTCTTTTTATCTTCTTTTTTTTTCTCTGACAAACGTAGAAGAAGATCTTTCCCCCACATTTTCTCTCTCCTTTCTCTAACATCTCTTCAACTATATCCCAACTTTCAAAATTGAAATTTTAAGATCAAATAAATTTCATACTTATGTTTTAGATAATTTACGGTGATTTTAAACATGTTTTAGTAAGTTTTTAGTTATATTTTTTTATCTCTCAAACATCTTGCACCTATCTTACAATCTTAAAATTAAATTTTTCTTTAAATAACATGTTTTAAACGACCCTATATTATCTCGAAATCACCTAAAACAAGTATATAATTGATTTGGGTTAAACATCTCAAGTTTTGAAGTTAGGAGATAGGTGATTGGAAGATAAAGAAAGATAGCTTAAAACATGTGTGAAACCACTCTAAACCACCTTTAAATAACCTAAAATACATAAAAATTGATTTGAGGTTAAAAGTTTTAATGTTGGGAGTTGCAAGATAGGTGTGCAGATGATACTAAGATGTTGGATATTTATAGTGAAAGAAAGTAAAACTTTAGTTAATTTTGAAACATAAAAATTGGATTTAATTGTGTAAATTAAATTCAATTTTTAGAAATTTAAATTAAATTAAAACCATCAAATTAAGATATTGTTTATGTATGAAAGTTAAATTTGTTGTTTTTTCAATTTGGATGAGTTATATTTGATTTAAGCCAATTAGGTCCGAGTCACGTTAACATAAAATCAACCAATCTAAGTATTTTGGAGCCAACATCGATTCAAATTAGAGAAGTTGAGGACTTCCCACAAACAACAAAAAAAGAATGCTAACAAAAGAATCAATAAGCAACCCACAAACGTTCTCCTAAAACTGATATAAAGGGATGAAGTAGTGGCATCCAAGTCGCCGAAACTGTTGTTGCCGGTGTCGGAGTCGCCAACTCCGTCCGATGGTTCGTGCGCTGCCAAATGAAGTCACCTTCAGTAGTGGCACAAAGTGAGGGAGAAGGAGAAGAATCGGCAAATTGCATAAAGTTGATTTTAGGGCTTTTTTTTTTCTTTAACGTAAGGGTAATATAGACTTTTCACATGCTTATTTCTTCTAAAAATCCTCTTTTTCCCCCAAAACTCTTTATATCCCTAAAAATAATCCTATTTCTTTGGTAATTTCACAATCAAATGCTTCTTCGCCCATCGTTATGTTTTTTTTCCCTTACCTTTTCTTTTCTTTTTGTATTTTTTTTTGGCAATCTTTTTTCTTTTTTTCAAAATTTTTTATTACTAAAGTTTGGGTAGGATAAGCATTTATTTTGCTTAATACAATAGAGAAATTGATTCGAAGTATAAATCTCTTGGTCGTTAAGGACATGTTTATGAGAATCAAATGTAATATGAAAAAGTGGACTTTAGATTTCGTTTGATGTTGTTTATAAGATATGGGGTCCACTTCTAAATCTGTAATCAAACGATTAAGCAACCTATGGTTCTCAATTAATTGAGTGCAGTTGAAACTTACTTGGGCATATCATTTTTATTATCGTTAATGTTACGATTACAATTCTAGAGAATCATGAAAAATGTCACAATTATAGTTATAGTTACCGTTACCGATTGACTCTAAACGGTAAAGGTAAGAAGACAAATTGTGTTTGCAAAATATTTTGGTAAAAGTGACCAAATGCAATTCAGCTACGTTTGTTATCGATGTCTATTACAATTGATTCATCAATTGAGTCTCATTACGATTACACCACGTTTTATTACAAATTGATAAACGTGGCCTAATTGTGTATATTTGGTCTCTAAATTTCGAAGTGGACATTTCTAGTCCTCAAAGTTTGGGGAAAAAATCTAAATAGTTCTTAACATCAATCAATCTTTACTTGACTCTTGAAAAAAATAACAAGCTAAACGAATTAAAATTGTTGCCATATAATCGTAATTCACTCAGTCATGTTATTATTTCGTTAGTCGACTAACGATGACTAGTAACCATTAAGAACTTTTCCAATTATCGACGACCAAAAATACCAAATTTGAAACTTCATGAACTAAATAAACACTTACTCCAAACTTTAGGGAGTTTAAGTTAAACTTCATGCAAGACGCAAGCCAAGGAAAATGGGATGTGACATGGGAACAACATGTAACAAAAGGGAACTTCAAACCCCTAGGTTTCGAGAGCCAACAGGAAGTTATAAAACTGGAAATAACCGAATCGAGCTCAAGCTTGACACTTTGCAAGCTCAGGGATTGCAACCATTCTGATGTCGTTGATGTTACACATAACTATAGGTGAACATCAGAGGAAGGACATTATAAATAGACTTATTCAACAACCCCAAAGAGAAAGAGAAATAAGAAAACTCCAAATGGGAACTCTAATTTTGTTGTATATATTTAACTAAACTTTGCACTCTATGTACTAACTTAGATATTGAAATATGGTCGGCTTCGCACCACATTTGTACTTAAGTTTCAAGGTCAGACAAAAAGAGTGGGCTGGCAAAGAGCCTACTAAAGAGCCATTACGCTTGCAAATTTCTCTTGCCAACGTTATCAGTTTTGTTCATTTTGATCTTATCCTTTCAAAATATTTGTTTTGATTTTATACTTTTAACTTTGAATTAAATTAAATTTTTAAACCCTAAACCAAAATGAACATTTTAAAAGTAGATGGATCAAATTCTTCTTTTTGTCCTCCAAGTTTAATTCAGTCCCTAATTAACTCTATAAATATATAATGATAATGGTGATAAGACAATTTTTTTTAAAATAATAATAATGATTTAATGAAAAAAAAACTATCTCTAGAACCACTCTTCAGACGAAGCTGTCAACAACATACTACTATCAACGTCATCTACTTCTTATTCAATATGAAAAAAAATAAAATACCCTTAAACTATGTTCTTTACGTCAAAAATACCATTTCTTTCCAAAATTTTATACCAACTTTTAGAAAAAAGAGTTTGAAAATACTCCTTGCCATTAGTTTTCTATCAAAACATTTAGTATTTTGTTTTAAAAATATTCATAACCTTTCGAAAGTTTTAAAAAATATCTTCGAATTGTAAAAAAAAATATTTAAGAATACCCTTGTTGTTAGTACATGTACTCGTTGAGAAAATATCATTGAACTTTCAACATTTGCATTTGTATTAATACTCTTACACTTAAAAAATGCTTCTATTGTTATTACGGTGATCAATTGTTTAAAGCTTTTTTTAAAGTTAGAAGATAATCAATTTTAAAACAAATTATATATATATATATATTCTCTTTTTTCTCTCATTTGTCCAATTCTTACACCAAATTTCTCATAGCAAAATATGAACTAAAAATAAGTTAAAAACATAAAATCTCACAACTCTCATAAAATTTCAAAATCACAATATTCCCACAAACTTACCAAAATGACAAATAACCAATACAAAAAAAGGCAACATGTGACTATTATCAGACACTCATCTACTAACGTACGTACAATCTTGTTGAAACACATTTATCTTAAAATCTCCTTGGTATTTCCATTATACTCTTATGGTCTCCTTGGTATTTACACTATTATCTTATGTCCATTTAATCTTTGTATTAAAAGGATTCTGAATTTCTTGACATTGAAATTCTAACTTTCATTTTTATATTCAAAAGAGCTTTTGCATTACTCAAAACACTTCTCCATGCTAAATTGCTCTATACTACCCATATTTGTTTTATCAAGATGCCCAAATGTACCTATAAATTCCTACCAATTATAGAAAATAAAAAGTAAATAAAGCAATTTAGCATCCATAATCAGAATTTACAAATATGTCCCTTCTTTTAACAGCCACCACCAAAAAGTGCATCTTCATGAGAGAAATGAAAGAAAACTTGCTCATTTGCTCAAACACAAAAATGGGGCAACCTCCACCCATTTTCAAGCAACTTATTCAGATTCATTCATGCACCAAGATACGGGAGTTACAGTATTCTCATTACATAAAGATCAACTCAAAGAAATTGAGTAGAAAAAGAAATAAAATAATAAAATATGTCTTCAACAAATCTTCGACATTATCATTGATCAAGGTTCCAAAACCACTACAAACCCATAAAAAAAGAGCTTGATTTCTTCTTAACCAATCAAAAGCTTGTTATCTTCCAAAAAGGTGTAAGTAGGTACCTCCAAATTGTAGGGTGCTGGTCCTTTACGGATCCTACCAGAGACATCGTAATGGGAACCATGGCACGGACAGAACCACCCACCAAAATCACCAGCATTTGGCAAGGGAATGCAACCAAGATGCGTGCAGACGCCAACCACAATAAGCCATTCTGGATCTTTAACTCTCTCGCCATCCTGTTGAGGGTCACGAAGAGATCCAATGTCGACGCTATTAGCTGACTGAATATCCTCCTCCGTTCGTCTTCTGATGAATACTGGTTTTCCACGCCACTTAACCGTCACAGTAGAACCAGGCTCAATGCTTGAGAGGTCGACCTCAAGCGAGGCAAGGGCAAGAACGTCCTTACTGGCAGACATGCTAAGAACAAACTTGAGAACAAGGAGACGAATCAAAGAAGCATAGACAAACCGACCACCTGACAAGACGAAATAAGCAAATGCACGCTTGCTGGGGTCACCCGGAGGAAATCGCTCATGATTGTATTCGTCATAGACTATCTTTGAAGTAGGGTTCTTAACGGCTGCTACAGTAGCAGGAACTTCTGGAACTAAGTTATTTTCCTTTGTTGAAGTCAATGCATCAGAAGCAAAACCTGGCAAAGAGATATATGTATAAAATCATAAAACTTCACCATAGGAGAAAGGGAAAATCACTCATAAGTCATGATGAAAGGGCTGAGTTACAAATATAACTGAATGCAATCACCCAATCAATCACCTTAGCCAGAATGCACATCTTCCTCAAATTTATGCTGCCTGCCTATTGGTACAAAATTTAGTTTGTCGCTTTAACCTATTGCAGGATTAAAGTTTTGACAACTTCTAGAGCAGTAAAAATTATACAAAATATCCAGAAATTAGTTGTGCATACACAACTAATTTGTATAAAATATCCAGAAACAAAAAGTTCAGCCATAATGGCCAGTCACTTTTGCAAAAGTGTAATACAAACCAACCATCACAGAGGCATAGAAGACAATTCTCAAGATAACAAAAGTATTCTGTAATTGTTCTTGTTATCCCTAATTTCTAGAGCAAATCCTAAGAATTTTCAACGTGAGTTTGAATAGATTTAACTTCAGGGCCCATGGAACAGGATTATCTTTAATATTCATGGGTGTACGCCTCTAGGGACGACATTCCATCAACCAAAATGTGAATCAAAACTCAGAAGAAAGGCAGACCTTGTTTCGACATTGCAAGAACTAGAGTGTTTTTCTTCAAATTAACTTCAAGACTAAAACTAAAAGTAGGGGCAGGATTAAATTGTTTAGAGACAAACAGGTGGAACCGAAGGAAAGAAACCAGGTCTTTGAAGATAACTCCTACACTTTTCGGTTCTTTTGTAACAATGTACAAATACTTCTTTGGGGTGTCCAAGATCAGTATTTCCAAGGAATGTAAAATGATAGAAATAGGGTTCTGTATTTTCTGTGCAACTGTACAATGAATGAGCCTTCTTTAGAAGGAAGGAAGAAGAACAGATAGTACAAAGTTTTTAATTAGAAAAGTGAAATATGTCACCATCTAATTGAAACAATCTACAATAATATATTATATTGTAAACAAAAATTCCTTTTTTATATATAGAAGCACCTGCTTTCATTTGGAAAAAAAAGGAGAGAATACAAAAGCAGTAAAAAAAAAAACCCAAACCCTCCACAGGGGAACTTCCAACCCACAACTAAGTATTTTTTTGGATAAGAGACGTGTAAATTAGAAAAAACAAAAGAACATCCTTAGGGCAAGGGACGAGAAAGCCCTCCCCAAAAGAACTGCCATATAAAGGCCTTCCAGTTGTTGAAGATCATGGAAAGACTGTAATTACAAAAGTGTTTAGTGTAATTTGTACACCACCAAGAAGCTGTGTGTTGCACCACAGTCCAAAATGAACCAAAAGAATAATAATTATCATCGAAAATTCTACTATTTCTCTCATTCCAAATGCACCAAAGAAGGGAATGAGAGGCACAACTCCAAAGGATGTTACCCTTTGGAGCAAACGCATTCGAGTTTAGCCCGTCAAGCATCCAGATGTCGATCTTACCGGAAGATAGAAATACAAGTTGAAAAATCTGAACAAAAGAGACCAAACTTTCAAAACGAATTCACAGTGCAAGAATAAATTATCCAAAGTCTCCTCATTCTTAAGACAAAGGCAACACATAGAAGGACTGAGAACAACATTATGAAGCTTTCTTTGGAGCTTATCATGAGTATTCAAGCTTCTATAAGCGAAGGACCAAAGGAAAAATTTGACCTTCTTCGGGGCTTTAAACTTCCAGATGGTGCACACCAAGGGAGAGGCGAGAGTGGGGTTTTTTTGGTTAAGTTAAGAAAAGTAGACTTTGTAGTGAAAATACCAGAGGCATTGGTCTTCCACTTAAGGGTATCATGCTCACCATTCGGAGCCCACAAATGAAGCAGCTCCAATATATTAACAACATTACAAAGCTCACTATCCGAAACATTACTTCTAAGACCCAAATTCCAGGATTGGCTGTCAATGCACCAACAATCAGCAACAAAATCATCCTTATTCATAAGCAAAGCAAAGACATCCGGAAATTTCTGAGAGAGGGGTTGAGTGTCACACCAGCTATCTGTCTAGAGTCTAATGTTTTTCCCATCTCCCATAACAAAAGCCGTGAAACGGAAGAATAACTTCTTGTGCTTCAAAATAGCAGCCCACAATCTATAGGAATTTCCCCTGTTCGGCATTTCCGTAGACCACCCATTCGGATCCAAACCATAAATTGCCACGATAATACAGCTCCATAATACGTTGTTTTCTGCACAAAACCTCCACGACCATTTTGTTAAAAGAGCAATATTTTTTTGATGCAGGGATCCAATTCCAAGACCACTATAACATATTGGAAGAGAGGTATTGTCCCACTTGACTAGGTGGGTTGTCGGCTTACAATACCCCCATTCCAGAGAAAATCCCTAATCTTCTTTTCCAAGCTATTAATGATGCCAACCAGAGCTTGCAAGAGAGGAAAGACTATTCAAAACCGACTGAGCAAGGATCAATCTGCCACCTTTGGAAAGAGAAATGCTTCTCCATTTATCTACTTTAAGTCTGAACTGTTCCTCAAGAGTGTTCCAAACATCCTTAGTGTTGTGTGCCCCATCAATACAGAAGCCTAAGTAAGAGAAAGGGAGGGAATCCACTTTACAACCAAACTTAGTAGCAAAAGCATCCAATTCCGCTCTCTCTAAGTTAATACCTATGATAGAAGTTTTGGCAACATTAATGGACAAACCAGCCCATAACTAAGTTATCTTGCCTAGAGAATAATTATAAAAATTCAAAACTGAAGCCCAAAGAGAAATATGGAACCTCACCAAGGACCAAACCTCACTAGCGACCCAATCTACAACTCTAAACACTTTGTTGTTCCTCTTCCCCCGAAGATCCCACAACAAACCGAACACACCCACAAACCACAAAAAACAACCTTTTTCTTTGAAAGGTGGATGAAGAAGGAACTCTCCAATCACAATACAAATATCCCTCTGGTGAGCTAACACAAAATCAAACTCCTAAAGAAGCAATTTCACACATAACTCGTATACTAACACTCCCAGAAGGCGATCTAGATTTTCCTCCACCTTCCGACAAAGGATACAACAAAAAGGGCCCACTACCGAAGGCATCTTTCTCAAAAGTCTATCCATCGTCGGGAATGCTCCAATCGCTTCTTCTTTATGGTACATAAGAAGAAACTATTTTGTAGTTATAGCAATTCCAATCACTTCTTTATGGTACATAAAAAGAAGTTATTTTGTAATTATAGCCTTGTCCGTTTAATCTTATACTCATACTACATTATTTCTTACAACAAAAGGGTAAAATACTGTTAGCAAATTTTATTGTTAGTATATTCAAATTCAGGAAATTGAACAAAATTCTTCCCGATAATAACATAAACACTCTACACGAGGAAGACAATAGCTTAAACATTGTGAATAACAACTACACTCTTTCAACAAGAAATTATACCCAACGAACAGCCAAAAAAATTACCAAAATAAATCTGCTAATCGAGATACCTCATATTGATATTGGTGAGCTCTGATCAGAACCAATTAAAAATTTTCAAAGCACATAAAATATGAAACTGAAGTAAGATATGATCCCACAGACCAATTCACACAAAAACTTCTGTACTAAAAGAATAATTCTCGGCAATAAAGCATATGAACGATTTCACGTAGTTTCACGTAAATATAACATAAAAGACCAAAATATAGTTAAAAGTATGAGATGAAACAGGGGAATTTTTTATTTTTATTTTTTTTGGATAAAGAAACATTTCACAGTGGAAGATTTACAAACGCAAGAAGAAGAAGCGATAGTTTGGGTGAAGATGGTATGGTTAAAATGCCCCCAAAAGTGCCAGAAAACAACTTCCACATATTGAAATTATTTACAAAACGAGAAACCAATACACAAAAAACATGATTCAAAATAATCAAAAGAGATCAAACAGTAGATCAACAAAGGTGAATATCAATCCCCATTCTATTCTACGGATAAACAAGGTAATAACAACTGCAACCCAGATACTGATTTTGCGCTCTCAAAGAGCGAAAAAGGCATCACCAGAGAAAGAAAAAAAAAACCCTAAAAAAAGGCAATGAATCAAGAAGGAGAAGGAATTAAGAAATAAAGAAGCAAGAAGTTAACCTCTAGAGTTGCGATGAAAGTGAGGTCGGATGGGAAAAGTGTTGAAGAATCCACCGGATCTGAAATCATTGGAATCACTGGAATCAATGATGTTATGAGAAGCGGGCAAAGAAGAAGCAATCGTGGGCCTGAAATGCGAAGAAGAGAGTGACGAGAGCCTTCGAGCTGCAACCCTCAACATCTTCGTCAAGCTTCAGGTTTCGACTTTGGAGGGATAACGAGAACTCAGAAGAAGAAACGCATAGGGTGCGAGACTCCTATATTTGACCTCAAAACTTGGTTTGCTTCTTCAGGACACAGTTATGTTCTTTTTTCCCTTACCTTTTCTTTTTTCTTTTGTTGCATTTTTTTTTTTTTTTTGCAAATTTTTTTATTACTAAATTAATTTTTTTCAAAATTTTTAAAATCAATAAGTTTTCATTTTTATTAGATGTAAGAGATTTTATTTTTATTACTAAAATAGTTTTAGCAATTTTTTTTTGCAAATCTTTTTATTACTAAAATAGTTTTTTTTCAAATTTTTTAAAATCAATGAGTTTTCATTTTTATTAAATGTAAGAGATTTATTTTTCAAAATTTTTAAAATCAATGAGTTTTCATTTTTATTAAATGTAAGAGATTTTATTTTTATTACTAAAATAGTTTTTAGCAATTTTTCTTTTTGCAAATCTTTTTATTACTAAAATAGTTTTTCTCAAAAAATTTAAAATCAATAAGTTTTCATTTTTTATTAAATGTAAGAGATTTTATTTATTCGCTAATTTGTTTTACAAATTTTGAATTTTGACTTAAAATTCCAAACTTTCAAATTTTATGGGTTACATTTAATACATAATTATAATATCATATATTTGTTTTCATTTAATTCAATTAAATTTTTAATAAAATTAAATGATAAGAATTTAAATTTTAATAAGAGAGAAAATGAGTATTGAGGTAAATTTGTCCAAAATTTTGGACCAAAATCTAAGTATGAAATATATTTTAATTTTAGGATATTTATGAAATATCATATGTGAATTAGGTTAAATCTCTAAAACTATTTTTGTTTTAATACAATGGAACAGTTGATTTAGGAGGTGTGGAAATGAAAATGGAAGCTGCTGATAATAATTTTTTGTCAATCATAAATAAAAATTTATTCCAACTATACCGATAGATACTAATAGACTTTCATCATTGTCTATCAATGATGTTTATTGTTGAAATAAATGCCATACTTCAATAGACATTGATAGACTGTTATCGTTGTCTATCGCTAGTAGTTATTCTTCTTAGTATCAGTCATATACACTGATAAAAAGCTATCAATACATATTAGTGATAGAAAACTGATAGAAAGATTTCGGTGTATATCAATATCATGGTCTATCAGTGTGCTATAAAATTATCTACCAGTCTCTATCACTTATAAACATTGATATAAATATTGGGTGTTATATTCTAAAACTAGTAGATAGTAAATGTAAATAATTGATTGCTATCGATAAAGTGTTATTGGGGTTATTTCAACAAGAGTTATTGATTCCTATGTATTAGTTTTGTATTAATAACCATAAATCCAATAAACTAACATCCTAGGTTGTCTTCTGAGTCTTGACCATGTAGAGACATAAAGAGATCAATGTTCACGGTACAGTCTAAATGATCTATAGTATAAAGATAAGGTTGGTTACCTTATCCTTGTAACACTGTGGATACGATCCACTTTGTATTTGATACCAACGCACTGATCTAACACGTTTGTGTAGGTAACATGCGAGTGGGGGTATCTTATGCAATGAGTTTGCATAAGATCAGATTATGAAATAGTAACCATTAGATATAACTCAGCTGACTAGTTTGGTTTTTCACTAAAAGAAAAAAGATTTGACACAAAGGAATAGTGAAAATGGGCTTGGAGGGAGGGGTTGGGTGGAAATGTGTGATCTATGTTCGTGTTTTGGCTGAAAAAGACGGAGTTTTTGGATTTCTGATTTTTCTTGACACGTTTTTTGCATCACAAAACAACGACTTATTTTAAGTGTCATATGTTACCATTTGTTATTTATCCTTCCGTGAAAATAAAAATTGGACCCTTTATTTGACAAAAAAAATCTCATCCTAAAACCTTAGTTCCAAACTTCTCCACTCGGCAGCCCCCTTCACTCCACGATTCTGGTCACCTCTTCCCTCAGGCACGAATGCACTGACCGCCACCATCACCGTCGCTCTCCCCTTTTGTCCAACCATTTCTTCTCTTCTTCCTTGACTGCAACTCACTCACAAATTCCAAATTTTCTATTGTCTTCTATCTTTAATCGCCACCATACCGGTTTGGGGTTGTCCGGTTGATTCGCCTCGAGTTCCGACTGCATCAGTGTTGTGCAACGATTTGGGCACCTTTTTAGGTAACTCAATTAAACTAATTTGAATCGATGTGCTTGGTTCCAAGTTTCATCATTTTTTTTTGTTAAGAAGAAAAGCTTTTTGCTATGCTAAAGAAGAAAAACTTTGGTTTATGATCATCTTCGTAATGGGAATCTACATTTTCTTCTCCATGGTTGGTTACGTGATGAAGCTTTTTGGTAGTTTACAATGTGTTTGAAGAAATGCCTCAATAAAGCATTTGGTTTATTTTTTATTTCAAGGTTTATTAAAGAAGTTTGTTGCCGAATTTATTACATTATAAATGTGATACAAGGTAAGTTAGGAGTTTGGAAAATGTTTTTTTGGGTTTGACATGGTGGGATTGTTATTACATATACATTACAACTATTGGCAACTATGGTAATAAATAGTTTTTTCTATTCAATTTTCACAAATCCCAAAGTTCTTGCTTTTATCAAATTACAACAATGCATTGTTTGATATATATAGAAAAGATCTTTGCCTTGTTATGAAGAATCACTCGTACGAATAGAAGTTCCAAGTTTGTAATTTTCCCGTATCTTGTAACTTCTTTTGTGGGTGTCAAATGAAGAATCCATCACTTAGATCATTTCACTTTTAAAGTATGTGTTTGGTAGGTTTCAATCTAGGTAAGTAGTTTCCACATCCCTACTAAAATTGACTCTTTATCTTACCTGACAACCCACATCGAAAAATCAAAACTAAAAACAACATACATGTTATATTATTTGTGGTGGTTTTTTAAACTTCTACACATTTTGTTTTGGTGAGTTTTATGTAGTTGAGTTTTGTTTAGGTCATTTTAAACTTAGTTAAAATAGTTAGATTGGTCTATAACCCTCGAGTACTCTCTTTTTGTTGTTTGGACTTGATTCAAAGTGTTTGAATAAAATTTTATGCTTTTTTTAATAAATAGTTTTCATATAAAAACATCTTTTTTTAGTGCATTTAATATTGTAGTTTGATTAAGGTGTATGAATTAAGTTTGCACTCTAAAATCCTGTTCTTGTTGTTTTGGAGCAATTGGACTCGTTTAGGAGCAATTTGAGTAAGTATAATTCTACTTGCTGTGTGATTGCAAATTTTGCAAGGCAATTATTACATTTTAAATAAAGGTGTAGCATCTATAGAATGAAGTTCTCATTGATAAGTAATTATTCTATCTTTCACACTGTGTTTTCCCTCTCCATTGCTTTATATGTGGATATTACAAATTAATATAGTGTTTTTTTTAATTATTTATCTGACTGGGTACGTAAGTAACATTGAAGAAGTTTGTGAGTTTTCTTTTTAGATTGTTTTGAGATTGAAAGTATCACTTTGAGTTACATGTTTTGTACTACTAATTGAAGTAAAATTAGATTTCTATCTTTTTTTGGTTAGGGATAGAAAAACCTCAAGATAACATCATATGTTCTTCGCATAGAATGTGGTATTTTTGGTATTTTTTGTGAATTTTTGAAGTTCATTTTGATATAAATTACATTTTGGAATAACATGACACATGCATGCATACTGATTTTCTTCGGAGTTGCTGAAAGGAGCAGAATGTTAAGATATCATTTTATAGGAAAATCTATTAAATCTACAATTTTGACGCTATTTGGTATGGACTAATTAAAATACTCACATTGTAAATTGGATACCTTTATATAGTTTTCTATATTACTTCTTTAATGTGAAACTTAAATATATTTCTTGAACTTTATATATTCAAAAAAAAAAATCACATATATCAAAATCTCAAAAAGTTAATTATAACTTTAATTTAAAAGATACCAAGAAATATTATACCATTACTAATTATATAAAAAAATCCCTTACAAATCCTACAGTATGCATAACCAAAATAGTTGATTAGGTGTTGCAAATAGGATGACCTAATAGAATGTAATTTACGAGCATGTAATTTATGCAAAGGTGATGCAAATATGATAACCTAATAGAATGTAATTTATGAGCATGTAATTTATCAAAGTAGGAGGTATCTACAATGTACATATGTGAATTCAAGCAATGATATTAGGTTTAAACTAAATAGTAACTAGACAGTTGGTTTAAACTAAATATTAACTAGCGTATATATCCCTTAAACTCGAATATATACCAAATATTGAGGTAAATAGTACTTTCAACATATTACAAATTTTAAAAGAAAAAAATAATGCATAATAAGAACAATACCTCCAATATATATCAAATATTCAAGTAAGTAGACAAAAATATTATGGCCTAATTTTTTTTATTCTGGTAGCAGCGTACATAAAGCAAATAGGTTGTTTTCGGCGGCAGCAAGATTCATAAAACACGTTATGAGTTTTCTGTACCTTTATATTCTGATGGTATATATAGGTTTGTCGTACATAAAACACGTTATGAGTTTTAGCGAATATATAGGTTGTCCGTACCTTTATCTTTCGACGGTAGCAATCAGATTTTTCGGCGAGATTTCTTTTCTTTTCTTACAGTTGCATAGCGACATATGAGTGTTGTTCTTTTAGAAAATGTGTGTGAGAGGAATGATATGTTTATTTGCAAATCACCTTAATTATTTTTAAAAATTGAAGAAAATTTAAAATATGTGATTTTCTAAATTCCTAATTTAAAAAATTCTTTTATTAATAGTAGGCTAGAGTCAAATAGGAATGTTGCCCTAATTTTATTGTAATTATTGAAGAAAGTTAGACATTGTTGTAAATAATGTAAAACATTAACATTAATGAAATATAAGTCTCTCATTAGATTCTAATGTGTATAAAATTCTAAGAGAAAACTTATTTTCCTTGTCTCCTTATTCCACATTGGAGAATTTAGAAGTTGGAAGGTTAATGTATATAGAGAACCACTTCCAGGGGCTTGTAAAAGTGTTTTGGTGGTGATAGTACAACCTTGTCACCACATGCGTGCCGCTGCCGCTGCCGCAGCCGCAGTTGAACGAGTCAGGATCCTATGATTCACACCAGGGTCGTGTTGCAATTGCTTTCAAGGCAGCAATATCTACGACACAACATTTACGTTCCAGATTTGATTACGAATAATGTTATCCCCACCTTTTAAGCCTTCGTAAGTAGTCGGACTAAAATAAAGCATTTTCAAAACGCTAAGGACTCAACGGTTGAATTTCAAACCTATAAAAAATAATTTGAACCCAAAATCATACTCCATGAATGAAAATGTATAATTTTTATTATTTCAAAATTCGATAATTTATTTTTTGTGTTTTGAATTAAAGCTGCAAATGCCCTTTAAAAAAAAGAAAAAGAAAATTAAAGCTGCAAATTCCACGTGGAATCAACGAGCCTTTTAACTATAGTTTACTAGAAATAAAAGTTTCGTTTTTCAGTTCTTACAACTTTTCTAATGTATATCCGTCGCGTCATCCCGATACCGAATATTATCTAAAAAGTTATTTTAAAATGGATAAAAAAGCAAAAACAAAAATTAGTTATTAACAATTTTTTTATTTATTTATGGAAATGGATAGTATTTATCATTTATATAATATTTAATTTAATTCAATCTCGATCATCTCTTTCGGGGCCCTCTCTCCATCGAAGTCATCAGAGAAACAATCTGTATCTCTACTCCAAAGCAATCTCCACTCAACGTCCGCCATTTTTACGCTCTCTGAAAATGCACTTCAAATCCAGCTTCAGTGCTGCTATTTATTCAATTTAACTGAAAACATCATCCGTGAGATCTTTTTTAATTCCTGTTTTGAAATTTGAATTGGGCTTGAGATCTTTCGGTTTCAATGGCCACGACACTTCGGTTGTTTTTTGGTGCCATTCTTCTGTCGGTGCTTTTTGGCGCTGAATCGAAGTTCATGGTGTATAATACCTCTCAGACTGTTGTTCCTGGGAAGCTTAATGTTCACTTGGTCGCGCATACGCATGATGACGTTGGATGGTTGAAGACGGTTGATCAGTATTATGTTGGCTCTAATAACTCCATCCAGGTTTATTTCTTTTCCGTCTCTCTGTTTGAAATGATCGTGAAATGGTTTTTTTTTTTCGTTTCGAAATTTGACTCCCGATTTTTTTTTTTTTCAACGCAGGGAGCTTGCGTGCAGAATGTGTTGGATTCTATGGTTTCTGCGTTACTGGCTGACAAGAATCGAAAATTTATATATGTCGAGCAAGTGCGTTGTTTATTCTTTGTTCTAGTTCTGCAAATTAGTATCAGTATGATATTGTTTTGGGGGTTTTGAGGAAATAATCCATGACATTGGAAAGGAACAATAATGAGAAAGAAAGAGGATGTCATTGAGACATTTTCTTTTAGCTCTTCAGCTGTTGAATACTAACGCTTTATTTGGTGGCATTTTTTATTGCCCGTCTTTTCCTTGATTACTGTTGCTACAGGATGAAATTCAATGTTTAATGTAGATAGAAAAGTTATTGATTGTAAGGTTTATTATTTCTTCCCTATTCTACAACTTGTAAGTGTGTAAAAGATCATAAATCATTTTTATTTTGTGACAATGTTTGGGAAAATCAAGAACCATTTTTCTCTAGATTTATCAAGTGGATTGCTGAAGTGCGTTATTGCCTGCAAATAGTAATTGGGGGTATTAGGTATTAGAGTGCCTTTCTAATCAAATCTTATGTCACAAGTAAAATTGATGGCCGTTATTATCAAGACTGGCAAAAGTGGTAGGTATTTGGATCATTTTTTAAAATACATGATAAACTCAAGTTTCTTATTCTGGGAAATTTTTAAAAATAAAGTTCATGTTTGTACTATATTCCATCTTCTGCTTGCTAATATTTACACTTTTACTTGTCTTGTTACTGCAGGCATTTTTCCAAAGATGGTGGAGAGATCAGAGTGAGATTGTTCAGGACGTAGTCAGGAAACTAGTTAACTCGGGTCAATTAGAATTCATGTATAGCTATTGCTTTTTGTATCCATATTAAGCTCACGAGCTTATTGTTGATGGTTTCTACTACATTTTCGATGCAAATATTCAATATTACCATTCCAGTTTGAAGTCTTAAACTTAATTTGCCAATGTAGTAATGGAGGCATGTGTATGCATGATGAGGCAGCAACCCACTACATTGATATGATTGATCAAACAACACTTGGGCACAGATTTATAAAGGAGGAATTTGATGTTACTCCCACAGTTGGTTGGCAAATTGATCCGTTTGGCCATTCTGCCGTGCAGGCTTACCTATTGGGAGCAGAAGTAAGCTACACTTCTTTTAATCTGGAAATTCTTTATGAGGCAGCAAAGAAAATTTACATCACAGTACAATTAGAGACAGTTTTCAAAGGGGAGCTTCAATAAGTACTATATGAATTATTGACAAGTTGATGTCTCTTTAGGTTGGATTTGATTCACTTTTCTTCGGTCGAATAGATTACCAAGACAGGGCCAAGCGTAAAATTGAGAAGAGTCTTGAAGTTGTTTGGCAGGGTTCTAAAAGCCTTGGTTCATCTGCTCAGGTAAAATTATGATAGCAGTCAGCATGTAAACCGGCAAATGCTACTTTGGACAAGTCTCTAACTGTACAAAAATGATGAGAATTTACTACTGTTCACGACATGGTTTTTTAATCTTATTTTATTTCATCTTCTTTAAATCCATTTGAAGGATATCAGGTTGCTTCATCTTTGTGATTACCATTTTGATTGTTGCAGATTTTTGCTGGTGCTTTCCCTGAGAACTATGAACCTCCATCTGGTTTTTACTTTGAAGTTAATGATGCTTCCCCAATAGTTCAAGTAATCTTCTATTTTTATTCCCCTTAATTTCCATATTTGGTTAATTATTTATTTGTTATACTAGTTGATAATTGTGATACTAATTCCATTTCTGATGTGAAGGATGATGTTAACTTGTTTGATTACAATGTTCAAGATCGAGTGAATGATTTTGTTGCTGCTGCAGTAGCGCAGGTAAACAATTAAAGTCAACTCTGTATATTTGGATTAACCTCTTTATGTAGAGTATGCGATATTATTAACTCTTTATAGTGTGAAAAATTAACTGCTTCACATCTTCTCTTTTTTTTCTTTGCTTATTTTGGCAAATTATCTATGATCAAGAATGTTACAAATCTTACCATTGTTATAAACATTTGCGTTAAAAGTCATGATTACAGTTGAAAGGTTTATCACTGTTTTCTACAATTTTCTTGTATTAACGTAATTTTTCCCTTCAGTACAAGTTGAGTTCTAATGTGTTATCAAATTATATTGCAATATTTTCTTTTGATTTTTGTTGATTATTAAATCCCAATCATTAAGCACTCACTCTTTCATGTAATATGTTCATATTTAGAAAACATGTACATGCAATATTTTATTGACCCACAAGGCGACAACGAAACCAAATTCTGTATTGTGTAGCTTCTAATTTTACTCCAAATCCTATTAAACTTCTTCTTAATACAATTAATTTAAATATAGAAGTTCATGCTCCAAGTATAGTGGAGTTAAAAGTTGACGGGGAAGCTTTGTAGCCCATGTAGAAACTTTAATGTATTTCTCATATATGATTACTCATTTGTTGTAAGTTATATATTACCGAATTGAAAGGTTCTCTTTCTTGAGCATTGGCACAAACAAAGATTGAGATTCAACTCCTGCAGTCTTGTGTAGGTGTGCAACTTCTAAATATGAATTGCAGGAAATTTGATGTTAATAAGACGAGCAAAAATAAAAAATTTATCTTTCTCTGACTTGAGTACACCTTCAAGATTTTGCTGTTTGAGGGTGCATGCAAGCAGGAAGCCAAATTCCTTTTTGTTTAAGAGTTCATATTAATTGATGGTGATCATTCTGGATTCTCAGGCCAACATAACTCGAACAAATCATATAATGTGGACAATGGGAACTGATTTCAAATATCAATATGCACACACCTGGTTCAGGCAGTTGGATAAGCTCATTCATTACGTGAACAAGGTATATGAGTTATATTTAGACATCTTTTAGTAAGATTCTATGCTATTATAAGTTGCAATTTTATGTTATATAGCGATCTTTACTATTAAATTTAAAGTCCTTTGTGCTCGTATGGTTGTGTTGTGATCTTGTGGTATGTCTTCTCTAATTGGTAATTATTGGTAGATTGCTTTTGGAAGTTTCATCTTGTCGCACAGTTCATGGGACAAACCTGACCATGTTTAGACCTTTTACTTTTTACTTCTCTATAAAATGTTCCATGGGGAAAAATCTGATTTATGAGATCCAAATTAGGGAGGGGAGAACCTTGGTTAAAGCAGAGGACATTAATGTATTGTTTTTCTGATCAAAGTATATTTCAACTTGAAAGACCCTCTAAGTTGGAGATCTGAACGATCATTGCTAATTGGCCCCATAAATCTTGGGATAGATGGTTATTTTGCAGAATTGCTTAAAGAAAGTGTTGGAGTATAGTTTCAAAATAGACCTTCTTAAGGTCTGCTGAACTTTCTTTAGAATCTTGTGATCAATGAGACCTACATTAGTTTTATCCCCAAGAAAATGAACTTCCAAAGTGCCTGATTTTCTCCCTATAAGAGTTCAATCACAAGCATTTAGGAAGTCACTTCTTGGGTGCTCACAGTGACATTGAATGCAGATCTATTTTCCTAACCAGTTTGCCTTTTTTGTTCATTCCATTCACATACATCGCAATGAGTTGCGAGTGATATATATATATATATATATATATATCATCCTCCAAATTGATCATCTGCCTTTGAGAAGTGAAAGAGTTCCTTCTGATAGCATGAGAGTCTGCACTGGAGCCATATGAAAAGTTCTAAACATCTTTCTTGAATAAACCAAATTTTCTTTTAAGAAGGGGAGATTGATTGACAACCTCTTTAAAGTCTTTATTAGTTACTCTTGTGGAGAATGTGTTGACATCCTATCTGACTTTGCTAAAGCAATTGAATCATCAGAGAATGGACGATGTTTCCAAATTTCCATTAATAGTTAATTTTCACACGCTAGATTCCCATGCTTCTCCAAGATATGAAACCTATTTCCTTCAATTGAACAGAATGACTCTGAGGTGTGCTTGAAGGGTATTCAGATGATTGTTTAAGCTTCCAAGGGAGCACTCCATTATTTAAGCTTTTGTTCAATACAAGAGGAGCTCTGAACAGATTTGATAAGAAATTCTCAATGCCACTTAGCTTTTTTTTCTGAAAGGATTACAAAATTAAGCTCTTCTTTTGAATGAAGACCATGAACGAGGGAAGGATTTCTTCAATGACCAGAAAAGCCATCTCTAAAACCTTCACGGGAAATTATCATGTGGGAGCAATAAGTATTGTGGGTCCATTTTCTAGTTTGCAAGGCTCAATATCCAATGGAGGGGTCTCGCCCATATGACTGGAGATAGGAGGAATAATTGTTGGGGGTGGAGAGTTGTAAAAGAAGGTAGAACAGCCTATTAGGAGAGCCTGGTGATAGGGAGGAGGGAAAGGTAGTATATTTTCTTCTATATTGGTATATGTTGTAACTAAAGTTTTCCCTTTTAGATTAATACCTATTCACAGACCTTATTGTAAATTCTTTCAGCAATTCTGAGTGATGCCTTATCCATCCTCTCTTTTCTGTTCGTCTTCGTTGGATGACATATTTATTTGTTTCTCATAAAAAGTTCATAAAATGGAATGAAAATAAAGCTTGTTTATTAGAAATTTGGCAATTGTTAACAGTTTGTTGGCATTATTTTGGGATATGACTTTACTTGGACTTGTTATGTAGGTTGTAGTTGTACAACTATGTCCTTGAGTTCAAAAGGGCATTATAGTTTTTCTCATACTGATTCATATTTGTATGGTTTCATGGTGAGCGTGTAAGTGCTTTAGGTATTATTATGGAAATATATAACAATTTTGAGTATTTTTTAAGCTTTTCTATTACTGATTTCATATTGTACAACTCCAGGATGGACGTGTGAATGCATTGTACTCTACTCCCTCTGTTTACACTTCTGCGAAATATGCTACAAATAGTTTTTGGCCAGTCAAGACTGGTGACTTTTTTCCGTAAGTTTGATTGAACTTAAAGTATAGGGAGTCTATGTTCTCAAATTCAATCTCTTAAAGTTGAAGATTTTTTATATCAGCTATGCAGATCGTGTAAATGCTTACTGGACAGGATATTTCACAAGTAGGCCATCCATCAAGTACTTTGTCAGAATGATGAGTGGTTATTATCTGGTATCTGCAATGTATCTTTGCCTACGTTTACTTCTACAGATCTATTGGTTTAACATAAGTTGTGACCATAATGTTCTGCTGGGTCCTCAGGCAGCAAGACAGCTGGAGTTTTTCATTGGAAGGAGTAGCACAGGGCCAAAGACAGATTATTTGGCTGATGCCTTAGCAATTGCTCAACATCATGATGCCGTTACCGGTACAGAAAAGCAACATGTGGCAAATGATTATGCAAAACGACTGTGGATAGGCTATAAGGAGGTGCAGTATTGATTTTGTTCCAAAAATTCTTAGACTTTTGAGCTTATTTTTCTATTAACTGATCGACACAACTGTATTTCTGCAGGCTGAGAAGTTAGCAGCATCTGCACTTGCTTGCTTAGTGGAGTCCACTCCATATTCTGAATGTGGTAACCCGACCACAAAGTTCCAACAGGCAATGATCAAAAGCTCCTTAGAAGCCTTATTTTGTTTTTTTGAAAGTTATGATGGCTTCTAGCTGTTGGTTCAGAAACGTAAATGATTAAGCATGAAAAAGAGGGAAAAAACTATCAAGAAAAAAAATCTGGCATCTAGAGAAAGTTGAATGAGAAAAGAGATTATAGAGAAAGGATAAGAATTCTGCTCCAGCCATATTTACGGATGTCAATTTTTGCAGTACTTTGAATAAAAAGAAAAGTAATAAATTCTGATGGTAGCTAAAATGGTTGTCCAAAATTTCAAGGCTCTCCATAAGGGTTCCTAAAATGAAATCGATAATTTGTCTTTCATCAATAGTTTTCAACTGATTTCAACTGTTTATTGACCTTCAGTTAGTTAAAGTACGATTGAAGAACTTTCCACTGAAGTATTTGTCTAGAATTAAATTGAAGTGTTACTGTTTATTCTTAAGCCTATCATAACACAAATTAGTAGATCAAATCTGTTTTATCATAGTTCTCAAGCTCATCTGTATTTAGCAGATCAAGTTATATCATTAGTCATGATAAAGTCGTTTTGACTTGTTAACTGAGTTTGTTTCTCTCTGGCTTTCTAGTGCCCCCTTCTGAATATAAGCTACTGTCCTGCATCAGAACTTGATCTCTCTCAGGGAAAAGATTTGGTACGGGACTTGTTAAAATTCTACATCCTTGTTTTTTCTTAAATAGAAAAAGCTCTGGTCTGTGATGTTTAATACACAATCTAATCTATTTTTGTGTTTCTTAATCATGTTTAGGTTGTTGTTACCTACAACTCTCTCGGATGGACTAGGAATGATATCATACGTATACCTGTGAGTGCACCAAATTTCTCATTGACAATAGTTTTTTACCCTACTTGAACATTTTTTTTTTCAAATGTTAAACCAAACTTTTGTTAAGATGGAAGGAATGAAAGGGGAATACTAAAAAAAAAAAAAGAAAAAAAAAACAGAAAGAGCTCAATTACTTGAAAGGGGTTCTAATCAGGCAAAAAATAAAAGTTAAAAGGGTAATTACAAAATGCTTTACACACCGAGGCTGAAGGATAGGTGAAACTTAATAAGGGATTACATCTCACCGGAGGGTTTTTAGCATGTCATAAGTCATTCTTTTCCTTTTTTTCTCCTTTTTTTTGTCCTTTTTTGTTTGGATGTGTTAATGGACGGTGCAATTGCATTCATAGCAGAGAAGTAATGGCTGGTTTTTGGCTTATGCATGATATTGGATGTATTAATGGTCCATTCTTGAATAGTGAAGCAATGGACGAATTATGGAATTATAGATAGATGATACATGATGTTTTCTGCAAATGTCACCATCTGTCACAGCATCACTACGCCAATATGAGCGGGATTTTATTATTGAAACGTGTTCTTGAAAGTTGATACATCTCTCTTTTTTAGTGATTTCTTGTTGTTAAAGGAAATTAGGGTTTATTGGGTTTATTCTTATTTAATATTTTTCCATATTTCTACGTTTCCTTTATTAGTATTTTGGTGTCTGTTTATTCACTAATGTAATAGGTTCTTATGTACAATTTTGATTTATTCAATATATTATATAAAATTATCATGGTATTAGAGCAGGTGGTCCAGGAAGGTTCTGTGTTCAAGTCCCTGCATTGTTGTTTCCTCCCCAATTGAAATTGATTTCTACTTGTTGGGTCCTTCAAATATTTCGAGCTCGCAGGTGAAGAGGAGTGTTAGTAATATATAATTAAATTTACCCTCACCCATAAGCTTAAGCTTTTGGGTTAATTGGTGATTTAAGATGGTATCAGAGCTCTAGGGTTTTTTGTCTCATTGAATTCTAGCTGTTATAGCCCTGCCCGATCTCTGCCTCTGTCAATCAGTCGTCGACGGAGGTAGACCCATCACCCATTAGGGTTTTTTGTAAGTCATTGTCCAGTCGCGCCTCCCAGATCACACTTCGCCCACTTCCTCTCGATCCGCCGTGTCACCAGCTTCGTTTTTGCTTCACCGCGTACAACTCGTCAACTACAAAACTGCTGCATGCCCCGTTGATAAGACTCATCATCACGCCTCCCCTACTGCCTAGTCGCATGCTCAACACTGCTAGATCTTGTGATGCCAGCCTATCCGGTGTTATTTCACCCTAGCGCTGCTCCATTTGCTTCATCAGTGTCGCGTCGATCTCCTTGCATAGATCGAAGATTCCTGCCGCCATTTCCTGTCAATCGCTTCTGCCAATCGTGCTGTTCAGATCCACTCCGCACTGTTAGATCCGCCGTTGCTTAGATCCGTGCAATCGTCACGATTATGATTGTTGTGTCCACCAACCCAATTGTTCCCCATCAACCATTAAAATCAACATTTAGGTTTTCTGATTAAAAAAAAAACCTGGCGGATTTAGATAGACTCGTTCAAATTCAGTCAAACCAATTTTAATTCAGTCCACTTGGTTTGGTCTGGTTTATGTCATTCATACCGGTTCAGTTCAGTTCACTTGGGTCAGTTCAATTCAATCAGCCTATTTTGGTTCGATTCTTTTTGTCTAGTCTGGTTCAGTCGGTTTGGTCCAGTTCTGCTAAAAGAAAAAAAAAGAAAGAGTTAATGGGTCTTTGTTTTGTTTTTCAAATCAGTCGTTCATGGATATCATTTAGATCTCTATATGAGGATCTATGTTTCTAACTCAAAAGTTTTTGGTTTCTTCTGACATTCATCCTCTCTCATAATCCATTGAATGTGAATACCTGCCTTGTGACGATATGGCCTTTTACTCTATAATACCTGCACCTGCACCTAGTCCGGTGATGGTACCACCCAATTTCTTTTCCAATTAAATATATTACATTACCAATTTATTGGCTACAGGTCATCAGTGAAGATGTTGCGGTTAAAGATTCTGATGGGAAAGTAATTGAGTCACAGCTCCTTCCTCTTGGTGATGCAAGCATGCTCTTGAGAAATTATCATGTAAAGGCCTACTTAGGCTACGTGCCTACTGCAACTCCAAAATTTTGGCTTGCATTTCCAGTTTCAGTTCCACCATTGGGCTTCAGTACATATATTATCTCAACCTCCAGGAAGGCAGGTCAGCTTATATGGGGTTGTTTCACGTTTGAACTAAATTGAAGGTGGAAGTTGGAACGCCAGTGGAACTTATGTCATGTCATTGTCACTTCTTTGATGCAGGCGTTAATTCAATAAAATCCTCCATTCATACATTTCCAAGTGCTGAATTATCCACTTTTCAAGTTGGTAACGGAGACCTTCAGCTTAAATTTTCTTCAGATCAAGGAAAAATTATTTATGGCAACAGCAAGAGTTCGGTATGTAATTTAGCCAACGTTAAATTTTCAAAATTATTTGATGCTGAAGTTCTTAATTCTTGCATTCTCTATTTTTAGCCGTGAAATGTGGGACCAAATAGCAGGTTTTTCCACTAGGTGACAAACTTGTAATAAGAGAACAGTTTTTCTTTCTTTCTTTTTCTCTTCAACCAAATTACAATTGTTTAATCCTGCTGCAAGACTGACAAATTACATGAAACTCTTCTAGTCAACTTCTAATAAAATAATTTAGACAATGTACGCCATCTGGATGCTAAATAAAAGATCAAGTACATCCACTAAATTGTTTAAAACTTCCATGCACGTTCAGAAAAGTATCAATTTCTCTGGCGAAATTCTCCACTGACCGTTTTTTGCCATAGAGATTTAGCTTTCTCCTTGAACTGCTGCTCCTGAAGAGCATGCATCACGAAATTCAGAAAGCATCAATCCATCCTTGTTGTCATTTCTTCATTAGGGACAAGCCGAAATGTTTTCTTTGACGACTATAGGAGTTTTTTTTTTTTCTAATTTTTTTAATAATAATAATCTTATGCAACACACCAAACTGTCCTTCATTTTCAGCCTTCTTAAAAAAAAAAAAAACTGAAGAAAGAATAGAAAAAAGGGTGAGCTTGTGTGGCTGACATACCTATTTTTAATCATTGAAGGTCGATGAATTGGTTGATCAATCATACAGCTACTATTCAGGATATAATGGAAGACGTGACAAAGCTCCACAGGTAGATTCTGTTATTTCAAAATGTTTGTTTTCAGTTGTTTATGTTCTAACTTGAAAATTGTTATTTGTTATACGAATTTTGCAATAATAAGTTGATAACATTTTCACTTTTCAGAATGCTGGGGCTTACATATTCCGTCCGAATGGGACATTTCCCATAGCACCCAATAAGCAGGCATGTTTTCTCACCGAGAATATGGGCTTTAACATCAGTCACAAGTTTCGTGAAATAAAAAACTTTTCTTCAAATTTTCAGATTCCCTTGACAGTTATGCGAGGACCTTTGATTGACGAAGTACATCAACAGATAAACCCCTGGATATCTCAGGTAATATTCTTTAATGTGGGCTGGGAGAAATAATAGAACTTTCCAAGGGATGGACAGGAAGATCTTTAATGTTGAGATACCTTTTCGTTTTTTCAGGGCGTGAATGATTAATTCTTTTTATAATTATTTGTTAGGTCTTATTTTGCTTGATTGGATCCTCTTCCTTCAGGATTGCTCCCTTTTGTGGGCTTAATTGTTTTTTTATAGCTCTAGTATTCTTTCATTTTTTCTCGCTTTTTTATCAAAAAAAAAAAGAAGTCAGGTAAAATTCTTCATATTAGTTATGAATTTTGGCTATCCATATTGATGAGAATAATAAAATTATGTTAGTTTTTCTTTTTCTTATTTTATGGTGTTTCTATTAAATAGGTGGGCTTTGTATTAGTTTTACTATTTACCTTCACTTCTAGAAATAAATACAACGTTGTTCATTTTCATTAAATTATGCTGAAAAGTAATTCTTTTGACAAGATTTGATATGGGATTGGTTGGTTAATTGTCATGGTTAGTATTTTCTTCTCGTATTCTTCCAAATCCTGGTGGCTTTTAATTTTGTTAAATTAAATAATATACTGAATTTCGTTTAAAGGAATAATGAACATATGACCCCGAGTTACAAAAAAAAATCTCCAATTATTTGATGGAGTAGAAAGAGAATAATTAATAAAATATATCTCTAGACTCAAGAGCCAAAAAGATAAATGAGATGTGAGAGTTGTGAAAGGTAGAAGATGACTTTGCTGTATTCGCTGAATCATTGTTTTGGTCAAGTGGTTTAAGAATTGGACAACTGAGAAAAGTTCTCTTGGGTCACTATCTCGTTGTTGTAAAATTGAAGCCCTAGACCGTAAGTCATCATATGTTTGGTATACTCAGGGATTAAGATGTTAAGTTATTGTCATTTTGACATTTCCAGGTTACCAGACTTCAAAAGGAAAAAGAGCACGTTGAAGTAGAATTTACTGTAAGCTTCCCACGCTCTCTTTTATTACTCTTATTTTGAGCAATCAAGTAAAGTAGTGAACATAAAATAAGATCATAGTGCATAACAGAGCGTCTAATTTGTTCTGCATGCTACTCCGACACCATAGATTGAAAGAATGGGCAATGACCAAACATATGCTGCAAAGTCTATTCGCCATCATTTATTGCTTGTAATTACAATTTAGTATTATTTGACATATTTATTAATATCTGTAAAAATATTTATTGATATTATTTATTTTTTAAAACTAATAATTTAATTAAAGTAAATTATTTACAAATTAACTATCTCATCAAATTTAATATAAGTATAATAAGTAACTGTATGAAAAAATAAATAATTTAATTAAAGTAAATTACTTACAAATTAATTATCTCATCAAAATTTAATTTTAAGTATAATAAGTAACTGTATGAACATAATGTAGGAAATAAATATTATCATTAATAATATATACTACAAATTTAGCAAAATGTCATTGTATATTAGTGTTCAGCAGTTTGCCATTTCAAACAATTACTCTTATTTATTCCTATAACTAGTAAAATGTAGTATGTTAATCATTGAATGTCAATGTTAGTTTTAGTGAATCTCTTAACTGAACCAAAAAGAAAAAGAACCCATTTTCTGTTCTGGTTTCATTCGAACACATGAATCTAATGCTTGCTTTGGTTCACGAAAAATTCAAGATACATTTAGATATACGCACACTTCTCCAATTTTTTTCCTTTTTTTTTTTTTCCCCCCCCCCCCCCCCCCCCCCCCCCCCCCAAAAAAAAAAAAAAAAACCACCCATCTTAGTAAATTTCTGCATTTAGTACCACTGCTGCTGCTGACTATACGTGCCTTTTAGGTTGGGCCCATACCCATTGATGATGGAGTTGGCAAAGAAATAGCAACTCAAATTACAACTACTATGAAAACCAACAAAACATTTTATACAGATTCCAACGGTAGAGATTTCATCAAAAGGGTATGACGTCGGCTTATTTCTTTTTCACTTTATTAAACTTTAGAATTGACATTGTCTCATTGTAAGAATTTTCTTCGCATTGTAATTACTTGGCTATCATCTGGATGTGATGATTTCCTTGATGAGTTGATAAGAGCCTCTGATTTATACCATCTGATTAGTATTATTATTTTGCAGATTCGTGACTATAGAGATGACTGGAATCTGGAAGTGAACCAGCCTGTTGCAGGAAATTATTATCCAGTAAGTGTATTTATGTCCCTGTAGCCTTTTAGGAGCATTTTCTTCTATACAACTCTATCCATTTTATAGCACTCTTTATTGTAACAACTGAGAATGAATAGATAAGCAATGAGTGTTTTTTCTGAAACCTTTCTCAGTCTTTGTTAGAATATTTCTTCAAACCATTGGCACTTTATCTTCCAAGCAAGATAAGGGTTTGAAAGATGGGTCATCCCTTCTGGGGTGGCCACCATCCCAAGAGGAGCACTGCCAATATGTGTCTTAGGTACTTCCTAACAAATATAACTAGGAAGAAATATAAGATAAACCAAGTTGAAGGCACTTAGGAACCCCTCTCTTGAGCATACTAACTCAAACCTTAACCACTCGACTAATGCCTACGCTCATGCACTCATTCTCTCTCTATTAATAACAAGATTCAGTAACTAACTTCCTGCTAATTACCCTTACACCCCTTACTAATACCATACTAATATTCTTATCTAGGTCCTTACAATGTGCTAATGAATGTGTAGCCAACCTAAACATAACTTAATTGTGAAGTTATTTTATCCTCTGCATAAATGTCAAAGGCTTGAATCTCTACCCTACATAGTGAAAATGAATGTGTATGTGTAAGTTAGGGCAATTCCTTCGAAGGAATCTGCAAATTTCACACTTTGTAGATGAACATGATTTCTAATCTTATTCCCGTTGCTTCTTAGTCCCGCATTAACATTGCTTTCTCTAGTTGTTTAATTTCGTGGAATTGTTGTTTCAGATAAATCTTGGGATCTATACACAAGACGATGAGAAAGAATTTTCAGTTTTGGTGGATCGTGCTGTTGGGGGGTCCAGCCTAGTTGATGGGCAGTTAGAGTTGATGCTTCACAGGTGCATGGTTATATATATGTGTGTGTGTGTGTGTGTTCTTTCCAAAAGAGTATAGTTCCTTCTGCTCCTTTTTTCACGTACTAAGAGCTGCTGGGGGTTAGGTTTTCCTATGTGGTTCGATAATTTACTTGGTTGTCGGTTGATATGATAGCTAATTGGCACTGGTGAATTTTTTCTTTATGCATATGTTGTCCGTCCTAATTTATATTTTTTTTACTATATAGGAGGCTGTTACTAGATGATTCCAGAGGTGTTGATGAGGCTTTAAATGAAACAGTTTGTGTTAATAATGACTGCAAAGGACTAATTGTAAGTGCCCTGCACAGAACTCTTCAAAATCTATGGCACTTATAGCTTTTTTTCTTTTCTTCTTTATCCTCCTATATGCGGAATTGAAGCTGAGGTTGGGGTCTGCAGTTTCTGTACAGCTCAACTTTGCTTCAAATGGTAGTTAGTTCATGTGGATCATAGAAATTAGTGTGGTTGATCAGGCTTTAATTGTTTCTAAAGGAAAAACTGATATTCTCAGCATGCGCTTCGTTGGTTTGCAAGTGAACTCACATTTTTATTTCTCTGTTAATCTTATGATTTCTTATATTGACTTTTTTCCTCAATATTTTGATGTAAAATAAGAAATTAAAATTTATGATTTTTCTTTGTACCTGTAGTAAGACTACTCTGTACTTCATTTTTCTCTTCTACCCCTCTCGATGGTCTAATGGATTTTGGATTAAGATCAAAAACCAAAAAACTAGAGGGTTACCAAATGGGTCCATAATTATTCTTTTTCTCCCATCACCCACAATCTGTCTCATATATTCTTCTCGTATTCATTTTGCCTCTTTTTGCTCTTCCTCTCTGCTTGCTGTCCAAGTTCTCACATTTTACATCGTGGTATGCAGATTCAAGGAAGATTATACTACAGAATTGACCCTTTAGGGGAAGGTGCAAAATGGAGACGCTCTTTTGGTCAGGAGATTTATTCTCCACTTCTCCTAGCCTTTGCTGAACAGGTGAATATTGTAGGAAGGGCAAAGGAGAAGTTATATATTACAATGTAATTATATTAACCTTCCAGGTAACTAACATGCAGGACGGAGATAATTGGGCAAATTCTCACAAACTTACTTTCTCCGGAATTGATTCCTCATACAGTTTACCCAAAAATGTTGCTGTGATAACTTTACAGGTACCAATCCCTTTTTTTTTCTTTTTCCTCTTAAACTTGATGGGTTTTTTTTTTTTTTTTTCCTTTCCATTTGTGACTTTTTCTTTTATCATTCCTTTAATTTTAAACAGGAACTTCACGATGGAAACATTCTGCTTCGATTGGCTCATCTGTATGAGGTGCTAATCTATCCATGCTCAAGAAGTAGTTTCACTTAATCTTAGTGACATGCAAATATGAGTCGACTATTTTCTTGCTTCAGAATGACATGCAAATATTTATTCTTTATTTATGAACTCGAGTAAATTCAATCAACTCCATAGCTATGTATGGTAATATTCTGTATATTAATAATTCTCGGTTGCTGTATTCCCTCTAGATTTTCTAGATGAAATTTTAGAAAGGAAACAATTAGCACAAAAACCTAAAAAAGAATTATATTTTCCGTTGTAATTCTCCTGCCAACGTCTTTATCAGTGATTTGCATCTAGATTTTGATGTTGAAGTTCATTTATTAGCACTGTTGAAAGTATCCATGCTACTTTTAAAGAGGGCTGCAAAGTTTTAGAAAACCTGCTGTATGTTTCAATCTCCATCAAACGATCAATCTATAATGCGTGCTGTTTCTTTATCCAAAGTACTAATATGCTATTCTTTTGGCTTTTCAAAATTGCAAAGACTGGAGAGGAAAAGGAATATTCAGTGATTACTAGAGTAGAACTAAAGAAGCTATTTCCAGGGAAGGAGGTAAGAACAACAAATACTTCAAAACTAGCTGCTAATCATTCAGCTTCTTTTCATAACTTCTAATTCTCCCCTCCATTTCAGATCAAGAAGGTAACAGAAATGAACTTGTCTGCAAATCAAAAAAGAACAGACATGGAGAAGAAAAGAAAGGTGTGGAAGGTAGAGAATAGTTCAAATGAAGCTGAAGCTAAGAGAGGAGGCCCTGTAGATCCTAAAAAGTTAGTGGTGGAACTCTCTCCTATGGAAATTCGAACCTTTCTCATTGACGTGGGTGAGAAGCTGAACCGTAAACTGCTTTTTGATGCCTAACACTAATTCTCAAGTAAGTTCTTGGTCTCTTGTCTGTTTTCGAGTTTTTATTTTCTACTCTGATAATTGGGGTTAGCCTTTCAGTTTCTTCCTACTGAATGGAAGAAAATAACTTATTATAAATAATTTGAGAGGTTAACCTTTATTTTATGGTAGAGTTCATGCTCATGTTCATTATCATGATGAGAGAATGTAATGTCTCGAATGCTTCAGTCCTGTATATAATGCACATAGAAACTGTTTGATGATTGATGGCAAGTTCAGTTCATCCTTCGTAGTAGAAGTGAATAAAACAAGTTCTCTTATCAGTTAAAGGGATGCATTTGAGGAAGAAGATTACTTTGTCTTAACTTCATTTTTTTCACTTCTTTGTGGATGATATATAACTTTATCTTTTATCAAATATAAATTTTTTTCTCCTAAACTTTGAGACTATTAACAAAATTTTGAACTAATAATCATATGAATTTAAATCTTAGTAATTGTATCAATTTATAGTATCTCCAAGTGTTGGTCAACTAAGTAATTTTCACAGGTCAATTAATTTCAACTTTTGATTAATCTTTAAAAATCATCTATCATCAATTTTCAACTTCTTCAAATGTTGATTTTTATGAAATGGACAATTTGAATAAATGCATGGACGATTTTCATTGATGATTATACCTAAGAGACTAAATTCATTCATTTATCAAAGTTTAAAAGTTCAATTGATCCAATGATAAGACCTAAAATTCAGATGATAAATTGATATTTTATTTTTATTATTATTGTAGTTGTAATAATTCTTATGTTCACAGTAAGGTCATTTTTACTAATGTGTAATCAATTCACATACCATTCTGTATGAGCTTTCAATTGTCACGTGAATGGGATTTTGTTTATGGTGTTTACTGCAGACTGATGCAATTTTAATAGAAAACAATCTGTTGATGTTTATTTTTTATCATATTGAAACATGATGAGATATAGTTAATTACTAGAACACTTTTTTGGTAACTAAAATAATAAGTTATAAACAATTGAAACAAGAAATGATGTGCTTGTTGTTACCATTTTAAAAATTAACAATTAAATTAAAAATAAAAAACATAATTTTAAATAAGAAAAATACTAATTTCAATTTCAAATTCGGTAACACTTGGGGCATAAAAAAAAAAAGGGCTAACCTCAATATTATTGTCGTAAATATGGCGGCGGCAGGGGAGGGTAATGTTTAACTATGGATATTGGTACTAATTATTGATATAATTCCTGAAAATTTGAATATACTACTTATTCATACTCATTACCACCCTACAATTTTCAAACTACAAGAAAATCGCTTATTTTATTACTTTTTTTTTTCAGAATTATAATGAATATTAGTATTCTAATCGAAATGAGATTGCTTTTATGGATGAATTTATTTGTCTAATCTATGTTTTTTCTTCGATTTGTACTTCCAAATTATTACAAGCCATGAGCTATGTTCTCACAAACTCTCATTCATAAACGTATGTTTAAGTGATCGAACGAATGAAATCTATGGAAACATCAAAATCAAGATTCTGTAGCATCTTCATCCATCTCTATAGAACATCTCAACATTTTTATGTATTTCGAACTAATCATACAGAAAATATGGCCAAAATTCCAAGATGTTATGAAAAATTAAACGGATAAATCTATCTATATTACTCAAAAGATGGTGGAATAACCTTTAGAACGGAACCTATTTTTTGATGTAATCCTCAGGAACAACCTTCAGAAGCTTCTTCTGCTTAGACTTAGCAATCTTCTTCAGCGTTTTGGGATTTGTAATCTTCTGTAGCTTAGTTCCAGATCTCAATATGTTTTCCTTCTTCTTCTTCTCTCTCTCCTCCCTCTTCTTCCTCTTCTCCACCTTATTTACCCTAATCTGCTCCTTCAACTCCTCCTTCCGTTCCTTAAACGCCGCCTTAATCATCTTCTCCCTCTCCCTCTCCTCGAACGTTGTGCCTTTACGGCTCACCTGCATAGCCGACGTCCTGTGCTTCCGCGCCTGTTTCCACTTCCGTCCGGAGACTTTTCCGGCGATCACGCCGTCGTATGTAGGGTTTCCGTAAGTAGGTTTGTCAGGATTTTCCGAGGAAGGAATAGCGGATCTCTTGGTAGGCGGTGGAAGTGAGTCGTCGATCTCCATTGCGGCGTCGGCATTTTCAGATTCAGTGATGTTGAGGCTTTTCTCAGCTTCTTCACGCTTTCTCTTGTAGGTTTTTCCACCAAAACCCTCATCTAGGCGGCGGAAGTCGATGGTGCACGCCATGGAAGAGATTTGGGGATTAAGGTTAGGTGAAATTAGGGTTTCGGACCTCTGCTGAAAGTGAAGAAATTTTGTGGACGCACATGATATGGAATTTATATATAGATAAATGGGCCGAAATAATTGGGCTGGGCTCGAAAATTGAATAGGCCTTTTATATCAATATTATTGGACCATACATTTACATTTCGTTTGCAAAAGAATTTTGAGATACAAGTAAACGTTAGGCCATTATATAATGACCAACACAATAACAATATTTTTAAAAAAATGTTAAAATATATATCAAAGTCTCTCAACGATATACTATTTCTGATAGACTTTTATATCTATTAGTGATAGACCAATATTTGTAAAATAGTTTATCAATGATAGAATTCTAACGTTGATAGACTTTGAAAAACTTTTTTATATTTGCATTTTTTAAAATTATTGATATATATGTCAATACTTTGAATCTAATTGCAATATTTACAATTGTCCTAAAAATTAGATTCAATTCTCAAAGTGATAGACTATATCACTTGATATAGAACCAATGTGATTGACTCGATAAAAAATGTTTTTCAAATTTTTATTTAAACACTTTTGATAAAAAAAAACCGTTTAAAATACGTTTCAAAAATTATTTTATAGGGTTTCCAAACAATCAAATTTGCTTCAAAATGACTTATTTTTAAAATTAAACGCTTAAAAATGTATTCCAAACACATTGATAGTCCACAACTAATAGGAGTTTACCAACGATAGAGTTTATCATTGATAAAATTTTCTATACACTTAATTATCGGTCATAAAAGTACTATCTATTATAATTACCTTACAAATTTTTAAGGCCCATAAGTATTTAGGCTCAATTGATTACCATCTAGTTTGATTAAGAAATGAAAAATTATACTTGTTTCCTCACAATTTCTTTACTCGTGATTTTCATATTCCTAATCGGTAAGAAGTTACAATCTCTTACCACGCATATTGTTGGACTAAAAAAACAAAAATTTGTATTTAATCTCAGTAATTTGAACATTTATTTTCATTATTGATAATTGTAAATATAACAATTAGACTCAAAATATTTATAAATATAGTACAATGAAAAGAATTTGCAAATATGGTAAACTATACATCCGGTTTAAAATTAATCAATGATAAATCATATCACTATAGAAGTATACCAATGACAGTGATAGATTATAGCACTGATAGGAGTCTATTATTTTGATAGATATTATTATATTTACAACTCTTTAATTTTTCGCTTAATTAATAACCCTAAATCAATATAATTACCATTTTCCTTATTTTATTTGTGGCAACAAATTATCAACAAAGATGTAGGTTGATAGCTTTGAGTGTTTGTCCCTCCTTTGCATTCATCCATTTTTGGGTGTTGTCTTTTAAGATCATCAATGGCTTTCGCTATCTTCTTTTTCCTCCACAATTCAAAATCACATTGTTTATTCAAAATCTTCTCTATCTCACAAATTTTGGTGTACCATTCTTTTGCCTCTCGTCTTTATTGCTTTGATATCAATTTGTTACGTAAGTTCGCATTTTATGTATTTACAAATTAGCATTAACGTAGATACGTGAAAGACCATCATAACAAGAAGAAACTAACGATAAACAAAAAAAAAAAATTAAGACACAATGGTAAAGTGAAGAGAATCCTACAAAGTTTGAAACAACGAAAGTCATTTTTGTCATGCTTGATCGAAATTTCTCTCAAACGTATATTTAATCATTCAAATTGAACGTAATGGTATATAGATCACAGTAAAATCAAAGATTTGATTGATTTTAATTAATGATTAAATATGGTTTTAACTATTTCAAATCACCCCTTCAAATATGTCTAAATTTATAACACAACTGCCTATAGAATTCTTTTGCATGAATTTGCTTCGTTTGAATGTTGCACGGTTGTCCTTTTTAGCAAAATACGTTTGTTTGGGCATTGGAAAAACAAAGTATTAACCTAGAGATATTATGCTAGAGCTAAAGCTATCGACAAAATAAACAACACAATGGAAAACATGAAAAGTAAGGGACACGAGCAATTGTTAACTCGGTTCGGTGTAATCTCACCTACATCTGGAGAGCCATATGCACAAATGAGAAAGATTATTCACTAAAAATCAAGAGGTTGATAAATACATAGCTTATCAAAAGATGAACTATCTTGTATTACACAAATCTCACAAACTAAGATTTAGGCTCCCCATAAACCAATTGATGCATGGTTCACCTTAGTATCTAACTTGGGTAAATCTTCTCAACGATGTTCACCACAAAGTCAATAACAAAGTGTCCGACAAACGATACAAAGATATTCATTTTGCTATATGTATCACAAAGAACACAATTGTCTACTCTTATTGATCAACGCTAGGTTAGAAAAATATTGCACACAACAACCAAAGAACAATCTGATACTTTTATATCAATGCCCAATAAGGAAAGACCCAAAAGACAACCATAACGATTTCAGCTCCATAAAGAAATCTTCCAAAACAGGCAGAAGACCAAAGAAGGAAGGTTCACCAATAATAAAAAAGGAAATTATCAAATAGTACAAAAGACAAGAATAAAAGAACATTAGAGATTTTATTATCAATATTTATGTTCATAAATGATATTTTTAATTTTACTAGTTCTTGGCACGTGCATTGCACGTCTTATTTCTATTTTAATTTTAAATTATTTACTAGTCGTTTAAGTTGAACATGTGGTTAGGACTAAGAAAATGTTATTAATGTTCTACGTTGAGGTGGATATGGGAGTATGTGGAGTTTCCTATAACATAATCATAATGTAATTAGTATTTTTAATAAAAGGATAAGAATTTGAAGGTTAGGAGCAACATTTCATAAAATTAAAAAAAAAAATGGAAATGATGAGCGATATATTACACTAAAATAATCTCGTGATGGATAAAAGATACGAGTCATTCAACGAGAGGTAAAAGAAAAAATGAGAGAGACTGTAGTTTCCAATAGAAGAGACGATAGAACTTGTCAGAGAAGAACGGCCGAAATGAGAAGTTCCTTGATGAACATGGAGGACTTCAAGAATCATATCATCGTTTAAGTCCCTGATTAGGGTTTAATTCAGTTGGACTTCGAAAGTATGTAGCCCAAAAGTGAAGTGAAGTCTAATTAGACAAATAATCCTATAACTATATATGGAAGAGATATCAATATGTGGACATACATTTTCTTTCATAACGACTAACCAGAGTTAGTTGCTCTTTTGCTTGGTTGATGAGTAGCTTTATGCTTAATGGTGACATTATGTATCATGTGTGAGAGAATGATTGGACAAGAAATGACATTAAAGTAGTAGGGCCTCTCAAATAGAATCAAATGAATGGACCAAAAGTTTGAATGGAAGAGTGGGTGGATCACATTTTAAGTTGATATCTATATATATATCTATATATATAGTACCTTTCAATTTATAGATATATATATATATATATCAAACTAATAGATAATATGTCAACATCTATTTCTATCTTTGGGTACAATAATGAAGTTAGTTCATCTTTTACTTATTATATATATATATATATATATATATATGTCTTCTTCCATGGTGAGATGAAAGAGTGGGTGGTTTTGGTTTACCTTTTAAGTTCATTTTGCATACTTTTGTATGTTATATACAATTTTACTCCACAACTATTTTTGTTTTGTGTATGTTCTTTATAGCGTAGGCTCGTAGATGATTTTGAAAATCTTTTGGTTAGGTTCAAAATCGCTATAAAACACACTTTTAATTTTAATATTAATTTGGTATTTTATTTTATACATTTTAAACGTTGTTTTTATAACCTTCAAATAATATAAAAATGTTACGTTTAATCCTATAATTTCTTGGGGAGGGAGAATGAATCTCCGACTTCTAGAGACAAAAGTCGTGTCAATACCATTAAACTATGTCCACTTAACATGAATTTTGTTGTAATTATATGTAATTAAAAACTTTCTATGTTTAAAAAACTAAACAAATACAACTATGAAAATGTAGATATTAATTGGTAAGACTTGAGATACAAAATAATCCTTTTCAAAAATGATAAACCAATTAATCTCTAATATTTTAAGTTATTCTCAATTTGGTTGTTAGCTTTTTCCTTTCTTTCTTTAATTTTCAAATTTAACTAACTTATTAAAAAAAAAATTAAATCTTATTTTGGTATCCAAACTTTGTACGTTATTTTATTTTGGTTTCTAAACTTTTAAAAAAATTTGTTTTAGTCCCTAAACTTTTGAAAGTGTATATTTTCGTCTCTGTCGTTAGGATTCTGTTAATTTTTTAATAGAATGATGAGGTGGTTTCTATACGTGGATGACTGAGCTACCAAATAAAATAGTCATTATTAAAAATCTAGGGTTTTGATTTTTAGTTAGAGGCAAAATGGTAAATTGATATTTTATCGGATCGGAGAACTCAAAAGGTCAATTTGCCTTCAAGATTTTGATCACATTTTGGCGCATTGACATTCTACTGAACTTTCTCAACTCATGTTAGATGCAATTTCCTCCACATACAAATTTTTTAGTGCCTAAAGTTTGAGATATTTGGAGGGAGCTCTGGTTCATTGTGAAAATATTTATCTGTAATTTTGTAGAGATTATTTTATACATGAGTTATATTTATTTATTTTTTTTAGTTTAATTTACTTTGTTAACACCAAATGCCAATTTTATTTTATTTTTTTTATTTTACTCAATGTTCTTTTGATTTGTTTCAAGATTCTAATTTGAAAGGAAAAAATAGTAAAGGGTGGAGGAGTCGAGGAGGGAATGTGAGAGATTTGAGTTTTGGAGAGAAAAAAACAAAATTAGTTTTTGGGTTTACTTGATAAATGTGTTGATTATGTTTAAGTGTTGGCATACAAGATTTATGAAATAAATTAACAACATTTCTTTCTTGGTTATTTGACAATTTGAGTAATATGATGAATCTAGAGCCGAATCATCCAAATATAGAAGTCATATCATCATTCCGTTAAAGAGTTAACAAAATCCTATCGGGAAGAACCAAAGTAAGATTTTGTTTAAAGTTCAGGGACTAAAACAAAAAATTTTAAAAGTTTAAAAAGCAAAATAGAACATGTTACAAAATTTAGGTACCAAAATTGAATTTAAACCAATTGAAAATTATGAAGTGGATCATTCAATTAAAGATATTGTTTAAATTTGGTAGCAAAAAGTTGATGCATTTTGGATCTTTGTATTATTAATAGATGTCAATGCATACAAATCACATATGATAGCATCCCTTACATGAAAAACCAACCCATAACTCTTTTTTTTTTTTTTTTTTGGAAAAAATGTCTAGTGCTATGCTAGTACATACTACCTCTAATGATCATTTGACACATAATTGAATAATTTATTAATTTATTAAATAATTATTGTGTGGACTCCATATAATTTAATAACTGCTTAGGTGGTCAGCAATACATGGAGGTAGTATAGAAAATTATTCATACTACCGTAGTACTAGAAATTTTCTCCTTTTGTGGCCTGCAAGTGCGCCTAAATATATTTAGAAAAAATTAATGTAGTGTGGAAATAAATATATCTCAATCTGGAAGTTAGAAATTCGATTCTCTCATTCGGTAAAAGAAAATTTTATTAACAATAATATTGTTTAGTTGAAATTTATAGTAAATTTTTAAAATTTAAAAAGAATTAAGGATTAAATTAAAAATCATTTAAGCTGTTTAAAAGCGTTTGATATGTTTGACCAATTAGTAACATTTTTTTAGTTCAACAATTAATCTTTAAGATGATAATAGGTGTTGTTATGGTTAATGTGCGTCGGGTAATAACTTATCAAGATAAAATAAAAATGTGCACCAACATAAACATAACTCATTGTCTAAAGTCTGTTCGGAATATTTTCTAATTCAAATATTATTTGAAAATTAGTTTTTAATAAAAATGTTATTGTGTCTTAATTTTTTCCCAAAATATTTTAAATGACTTTTATTCGTCATAAATATGTTTTTGTTATAAATTTGAGGAGCAAAACTACATCACAATAAGCACAAATAGTGAGACATTATAATGTTAAAATAAATAAATAAATACATAAAATTAATAACTAAAATTTAGAAAAATAAAAACATAAGAAATTAATAGTGGAAGATTTCTCCAATATTCTTTGATTTCTCAACAATATGCACACATTTATAAAATCCATAATGACTACTATTTATAGAAGATTGATTATTTAACACGTAATTAAATAATTTATTAAATTTTTATTGTGTGAACCTTTCCTTAGGGATATTGGTAACTAGGATGTGAAACATTTGGTTGTGAAAAATTTCTAGTGATACATTAATGTATATTATCTCCATTGATAATTTAGCATGTCATTAAATGATTTATTAGTTTATTAAATATTTATTGTGTGGATCTCACATATAATTCTTAAAAGCTCCTTGTGCGACGAGCAATTAATGAAGGTCGTGTGAAAAATTTTCCACACTACCATAGTACTAGAAATTTTCTCATTTGAACACTAAGCATTGGTTGTTATATGACATCAACACATGGATAATTGAAAAATGACACCTGGTCTTTGTTTGGACACTAAGGGTGTATTTGGGGCATGAAGTGAGGTGGAGCGGAGTGGGCTATAATAGTCAACTCCATGTTTGTGGCAAAATTTATTAAAATAACTCACATGTTTTTACTTTTCTTCAACCTTAAGAGATATTTATTTTAAGAGTTAGGGCATGGAATGGGCCGGGTAGAGTGGTATAGGCTATAAGTATGAGCATCTATATTACACTTATTTTATAATATTTATAATATTTTTTTAGTTTTAATCACACGTTTAGAATATTGTGGGTTAACCAGTTAAAATGTATTTGTTGTGATAATCCAATTTCTTTCTAAAAATTTTTAAATAATTCCAAAATTTTTAATTAAATCTGATTTATACATATAAAAAATACAAATCGTAAAAATCACTGATAGTGCAATTATACTCTTAAACTTTCAATTTTAAAGGTTGAACTCTCGAACTTATATAAATATTAAATTGGGTCAAATTTTGAACATTTAAAATTGAATAATTGTATAAATCTTAACATTTCTATAAGTTTGAAATTTTCAACTTTTATAATTTATAAAGTCAATTTCTATAAGTATTTTAAATTTGAGGGTTCAATTTTAATACTTATAGAAGTTTAAGAGCTCAATTTTATAATTAAAAATTTAATGATATAATTACAATTACCACGGTATTTGGATAATTTTTGAAATTTGCAAAAAAAGAAAAAAAAATCTTCCAACCTCCAAGATCAATAACCAAATCTCCATCTAGTTGTGTGAAAAATAGAATAAATAATTATTAATTAATTAAAAAAATCAAGTGGTCTCATAAATCTGTGGATGGACCGACTGCCACCTGTGCCCTAATGGGATCGGAGAAGATCTTAAAGATTTAAAAACCTTTTATTATTTTATTATTATTATTATTTTTTTTTTGTTTAAACTAAATCCATTGTTATTTTTTAGATTTTTTTAATAATCCATTATTTAATAAACAGAATCCCATCTTTGTCACCCACTTTAAAGTTGATTTGTTTGTTTAGTAGATTTATATTTAGATCATAGTAAAATATAGCAAAAACATTTAAAATTATTTATAAAATATAGTAAAATCTATCCAATTTTTTAGAGTCTATTGTAAATAGTTTCAATTTTTCTTTTTTCTATTTATAAGAATTTCTCTTTATAATTTTAACAAATAATATTTTAATATATTTTGCAGTTTTTCAACTCTTTTAAAATTTTTTGAATTAAATAGTTGAGAAATCCAACATCTTACCTCAAAGTTAATTATACAACTACTATGTCAATTGAGCTATAACTATATTTGACCATGAAGTATTTTCATAGTAAAAAATTCTTATAGACTTTATCGCAGTCTATATTGTGATATTTTACTATGTTTGTAAATATTTTTAACTGTTTTTTTATTTAAAATAATTTCTCAAATAATAATAATAATAATAATTTTGAGGTTGGAAAAACATTTTAAAAGTAATTTTATACTGGTCAAAAGCCATTTATAATTTTAGAATTACCTTCAAACATACTGTTATATTAGCCTTCTTTTTCTAAAATAACTATTATATTAACTTTTACAATTTATCTCAAAAAAATATTAACTTTTACAATCGAAGTATCGATGCAATTTTTTTACTTATTTTTTAATCAACTAGTGATTTAAAAAGCTATTACGAAATAATATTCAGTTATATAGTTGGAATAACACACACAAAAAGGGTAAAAGTGGGAATAAATTATATATTCTTTTTTTAAAAAGATTTTTTAAGTTCAAATCGGGTTGGAGATTTGAACCCGAAACCTCTTGATCTTCAGCAGGTTTTAATTAACCTAAGCTCTTGATGACAAAATTATATATTCTCTAGACATATTTTTGAATATTTTGTTTAAAGGTTGGTTTTATTTTTCTAAAACTAACTTACCTCAACTCATACAATATGAGTTAGATATTTATTTAATGAAATTTATAGATTTATTTAAATTTTTTAAAAAATAAGATTACAAATACTCCCATTAATTAGAATTTCTAGAAAATTTTCATATTATTTTGGCCTAAACAGTTGTAACTACTTAATAGAAAAGCAAAATAAGAATTTATAAAATTTTAAAAGAACAAGAGACAGTGATTCACGTTCCTTAAATATGTTTTCATCGTGAAATCATGCAACTCTTACATATATAGTCTATATCACACTATACACGAAATGATACATTATTTTGTCATGTAACTAACTTTGATTCAAAATAATTGTAATGGAGCAAACTACCTGATTACTAGTTCAAACATATCTCCATTGTTTAAATCATGATGTTGCATCTCTACAAGTTTAATCACACTCATACACAAAAGAATCACTACAAAAACTTACAGATCTCTCGACGTTTAAAATAGTCGTTAAGAGATAAGGCGACAAGAGAGACAATATATCAAGACGGACAACATACATCGTCACAAATAAGCCACAAGTTCTTACACAGTATAATTATATTAATATACATCTGACCTTAGAATAAAAATTTTAACACAACTAATATTATTATAAATACTTTTTTTTACAACTACAAATGCTTTTGTGCATCTTTGGAAAAAAAAACTTTTGTGAAAGTTTGTAGTCCATGTTTACCCATTGGTAATGAAAAGTAGTAATTGTAACGAAATTTTATTGTTGGATCAATCGTAAGCGTAATCAGACTGTATTTTATCAGGTTTACCAAAATATTTTGCAAACTTAATTCATCTTCTTATATTTACTGTTATTTTTACTATTTATGGTCAATCGGTAACGATAATTATAATTATGATATTTTCATAATTCTTCCAACGTAATAGTAACATTATCAATAACAATATTCTCACATAATTTTCAATTGCAATTAGATTGACTATCATTCACTACTTAATCGAATATTGATTACAAACTTAGAAGTGCATCATATATCCTATTATAATTACGTTACAAATATAAACGTAATCAAATGAGATTCACGCTCTCTATATATATTTTTTTAATTTTATTAAGTGGCCTAAATCGTAAATCAATTCAATAATATATTTACTCTTTTTTAGGGGAAAAAAAGTTCAAACTACTGAATTCCTAGATTGCCCTTCTTCGGGACGCAACCAAGAAGACAACACCCACAGAATAATCGTTTTGCTGCGGCCCACGAAGCCCGAAAATGACACGCTTTTCAAATTGACCAAAGACTTCAAACAAATTACAACATATGCCACTGATCCAATGCTATTCTAACCCAACCTGACATTTTTATTTCGTGACAGGACCAATATCCACCGTTGATTATAGCAGAAATCAAAGCGCTGAGATTTAACCCAACTCAACATATGGTCAGCTCAGCCGCAAAAGTATATTTAAGAATGATGTAGAACCTACTCTATAAATAATTAATAAGTTTAGAATATAATCACTAAATTTAAGATTTACTATATGCTTTCAAAACTCAGAAGTTTAAAGTTTCAATCTTGAAATCTCGGAATAAAGTTGAAACAAAACTCTAATATACATGGCAAAGTTATAGAATATATTGAAATTAAGCTCAAAACATAAAAATTAAAAATGTAAAGAGCGCATTTGGTCCACTGAATAGAGTAAATAAGTAGAAAGGTTGATATGTTTAAATAAGTACGTCTGCGTTTAGGGTGTAAAAGTTATAAGATTGAATTCCTTGATAAATGTCTTAGGTGTAAACAAAATAGGAAGATGAAGTTACTCAATAAACGTGTTACACTTACTAGTAGAGTTGAGTTATTACACCAAGTCACCAAAAACCCTAAACCCTAAACTTAAGAAGTTGGTGGGTCAAATGGCCCCTAACATTTTAAAATTGTAAGGTTTTAGGATTTTGAGTTGGTTATTATAGCTTATGGGTTGTAATAGTTTGAATTTGTGGTATACAATATTTTGGTATAGGTTATAATAAGTTGTTTTGGGGTGCATTTTAGTTTGGGTAGCAAATAATAAATGTCGTGCAAAAAGGAAAAAAGATGATGAGTAGGAAATAATAAACACAATGACAAAAAGGAATTTCAAATAGTAATATTGTAAATCCTAATAGTTGTGTTATAATTGGTGTCCAAACATGTACTGAACTATAACAACTCACTCCACCCACTTGAAATTCGGGCCTAGACACCCTTTTAGATACCAAATGAAAACTAAACTCACAACATGGAGAACCAAAAATATGTTTTCCTCAATTAAAAGCCATGGAAAATAAGGTTTCGTTTGACAACCATTTTGTTTTATGTCTCTATTACTAAAACTAAGCCTATAGATATTACTTTCTTCTCCAAATTTCTTTATTTGTTGTCATATACTTTCTACCAATGATTTAAAAAATCAATCCAAAATTTCAAGAAAAAAAACATCTTTTATTAACTTGTTAATATTTTATAAATTTGGCTAAGAGTTCAACAATTGTACTTAAGAAAAATGCAAACCATGAAAGATTAATAAAACATGCAGCCTAAGTGCATAATTTGAAGGACTAAATATACTTTATCAAAACTCAAAAAATAGAGTTTAATGTACTAACATTTAGATGCTCAAATTAACAACGATTTTATTGTTGAAATTGATCGTGAACAAGCTGTGAACCACCGCAAAGATCTTCTCTACTGTTTTCAAGACTTAGAACTTGGTTGTGAGACCAATTTAATAATCAATTTGGTGAGTTTTGAGCAGAGAGAATGATAAGAACACAAAGCAATTTCCATTGCATAATCACATTAAAGCTCAAATATAAATAGCCAAATTATATGCAAAACTCATTGCATAAACAATTTCCATTTTAATCTTGGGATTTTGTGGAATTATGTTAGCTTAACAACACATAAGCAAACACCTTGGTCACTAATCCACCAAAGTTTGGAGAAATCCACTAACTTTACTAAAGTCAACATTTTGAGTACTTTTTGTAATTTGATTTTCTAATTTTCCTATTTAATTAAAATGATTTTCCAACTAGTCTCATTAATTTGAAGAATCCAATTTTAATTTAATAAAATAATAATAATAGTAATTAGTTAAATAAACTATTTAACTAATTAATATTTACATTATTAGTTTAATCACAAATCCCAATTAATACCTAATTCGAATCCTTATTCAAATTTCTGATATTTAAATATCATTTTTCTATCAATTTGTAATCGTTAATTATATCGAATATTATTAACAATTTACTTTCTAAATTAATTCGAATGAATCAAATTTTTCGATCACATTATTCTAAGTGTAATTCCGTAAATGAGATAGTAGAGAGACCTAATGAACCTACATATCATCAGTTCCAACGATCCGAGATTAACTATCTAAACTTTTTAACTTAGCTAACCAACATTTGTTAACTAACGGGACTGTCTACTATAATCTGTAGCTACACTCTCCTCAATGTAGATAATATTTGTGTCCACGTGATATAACAATGATTGGTAAGTCAACCTTTCACAGGTTGTTCGTAATTTCGGCTGGATCAAAATATCATTTTACTTTCAAAATTACATCTTGTTCCTTAAACCTCAATTGATTCTCTAATGAACAAGTGGTTTATGGTATGGTTCATCCATTAAACCGAATTTCTCTCGGGCCAATGAGAGGGTGTGACCTCTTGTTCAAGACCTGGAGTCAGTACTTAAGAGAACAACCTCTCTACTATCTCTAGAAGCATGTATTAGCGAATTTCATCTTGTAGGCTATGTCCTCAACTATCCACTAGGTCTTACCCTAAAGTGAGAATTTCATCTTGCACCCTATGTCCCCAAATAAAATCATTTTCCTTCCATGTTTCGAGATTTTTGAGTTGCACCTGGGTTGGACCGATTTTTGGAACTTTTCGCTTCTCAGTGGTGCAGGCGGCAACGACATTCTTAATGGTTAGGAAAAACAACATCTTTTGTTTCCACCATTTGAAATGTACTATTTCGAACCAGAATGAGTGGTTGAGATCAGAAGAGAGAAAATCGCATTGATTTAAATCGGCCATCACGTTGCAGAAAAGATACATCTTAAAATTATTGGTGCAAGATGCGGTGGAATAGAGCTACTGGACAGAATGCTTAATTGCAAAACAAAAACTAGTTAGATTAAATGACTGAGTCGCGAATAACGTTATCTTTAAGACGTTTCGTGACTCTGCTCCGAGTGCAAACAGTTCGAAATTGTCATGTCGTTTCTAGGATAAAACAACCAGAAATTCGATTGGAGCTGCACCGAAACCGATCGAAAAACATACAACAGTGAAAGATTTGCTCGAAAAACTAAAAGAAGAAAACTTTTTTTCGAGAGAGAACTTTTGATAGAAGAGAGGAGGAGATGTAAATGCGAATTCGAGTGATGAAATGAGAAGGAAAGTGTGCCTTATATAGACCGTGGGAAAAGGTACGGACATCATTGATCGAAACGGTTGTAACAGACGTAACAGTAACATAACGATAATGTAACAGGCGAAACAAACGTAACAGTAACAGAACGGTCGGTAACGAATAATTTTTTATCAACATAAGCAAGTATCTTATTCAATAACAACTTTATTGTATAATAGAATGACTTAACATTCACAAATCACGAGTTTTATGACATAAAATCCAACAAATCATTGTAAAATATGGAGAGAAAATATACTCAATTTTTAAAAATAAAAAATCAAAATCAAAGTTGTTCTCAAAGGAGGCATAAATGTACACTCGTTCAACAAACGTCATGATGGCGTGAACGTATATTATTATTGACTTTGAAGTTTGAGGTTCAATCATTCCATTCTACCATCGATAATAAATAAATCTTTATATGGAAGCTAAGCATATCACAATGTCTTTGTAAATAATTCACTAATTGTGAATGTGAGTATAGTTCAACTAACATAATTTTTATATCAAAGCTACCCATATCAGAATGTCTTTGTAAATAGCTCACTGATTGACAAAATGAACATAATTTAACTGACATGTTACTTGTACTACAAAACTTAAAGCTAGAGGTTTGATTCCCCTATCCCACATTAATTCAATACCTTTAAAAAATTCCACGAATGAAAAAATGCTTTAGGATCGAAAGCTAATTTGGAGGACTGTTTTGTAATTGACTTTGTGAATCTCATTCTCAATGGTTGTTTCTGTTTTATTAGAAATATAGAAATACTTTATTTCACCGCTCTAGGTTATTAATAGTAATACATTACGAATCTATAAATTCTAAAAATAAAAAAAAGAATTTTTTCAAATATAGAAAAAATAAAACAAACTATTTACACTTCATTGAAAAAACCACTAAAAAACAAAATTCAATTACACTTGATTTTTCTATGAAGTGTAAATATTTTGTCAATTTTTCTATTTTTGATAATTTCTCAATAAAAAATCAGCAACAATTATATCAATCAATTAAAACATATAAATCAATATAATTTCTTTTCAATGTAAAACATATAAAGCTTATTTTGACTCTTTAAAATTATATACATACATACATATCTATATATATATATATACACACACACGTGTATATATATACACACACACGTGTATATATATACACACACACGTGTATATATATACACACACACGTGTATATATATATACATACACACATATATATAGCTTTTACAAATGTGGAGTATAAACATCCAAATTTTTTGATAGTACACAATTCAATTTATAGAGCTAAGAAATGTTTACGTTGTCAATATGTTGTACTTATTATTAAACATTTCATTGATATATATGTTACATGCAGATAAAATGCTAAATCATCCTTTATATATTGGAATCAAATCCATAAACATATGCCAATTTGATTATAATAGATGAAGTCAGCAATTACTAATTTAAAAATTGAAGGTTCGAACTTCCATTTATCATGTACATGAGGATTTTCACGAACATGCTACTAAAAAAACGAATCTAAGATTTTAAACACCATCGTGAGATGAGTTAAGTGGTCTTTGACATACATTTCCTCCCTATCATCAAAGGTTCCATCCACATTTCTGTCATTGTTGTACTAAAAACAACTAACATATGTTTTTTGTAGGAACTTCAAAAACTAAGATTTTCATGGAATTATCATTTAGATTACCTTTTTTTTAGTAGATATAAAGATGTCTGAGCATCTTAAGATGCCATCGCAGGGGTAATTTAAAGGTTTTCGGATGCCCCTCTTGAATGGGTTTCAAGTTTTGAATGTTGATGGAATCAATTTTTACGTGTTGGTACATACATACACATGAGTTAGGTGAATTTCTTAGCATCAAAAGACCTAAGTTATCAAGTAAAACCCATGTTCATAGCTTATGGGAAAAAAAAAAGTCATGCTTCCGACATAGTCACGTTTAGTGAAATAATGTAAAATATGTACAAAAAGATGTTATTCTTGTGTGTGCTCGTTTAGGATACTGTAAAAATGCGTCCTAGATGCAATTACAAGGTTTTTAGATAAAGAAATGCAGAGTAACTAGGAAGAGTCAAAATTGTGCCTAGGTTGCAATTGAGGTGCGACCGTAACCTACTTTTTTCTTTAATTTGTAGACTTTTTACAAATTCGATCAAAATCAGATGAAATCACCATTATTTTTGTCCAAGTTGAATTGGAAAGAGCTGCAAGAATGTTTCTTAGAAATCCTAGCCATTAGAAGTCTATACATAAAATGGGCAGTTTCTATTGCTTGATTGCATACGACTTAACCTCTTTTGGCTCGAAGGTGCATGTGTCTAGTTAAACAAAGTATTGTGGGTGAAACTACTTTTAAATCCCATCTTTTCTTAATTACCATTGGTTCAAATTTAAACGAGGTATACTTAGTGTCAAAATTGATTTATTGTACTCCATTTCCTTTGGGATTCAATACTTGGATATCTTATATTATTTGTGGATGGTTTATGGTGTATACTTGCACCTAATGATGCATGTTTGTTCCAAAATCTAATCAACAGTTAAATGTAATTAAGAAGTATCATAAAAATGATTACACTAATGCAAACCATTAAATTCAAACTAATCAAATGTTCCCAAATCGACATAAGATTTAATTATTTCTTGTTAAATTATAATTAATACCTTGAGAAATGCTATTTTGTTTTAAATGTACTGTATATTTTCAAAAGTTGCAACCAACTTTCATAAACGTTTCAAAACTATTATTTTAATAAAAATTCTTAAAGTTCTATACAAATTTTGAATTTTAGAACTTAGTAATGTTGATCTATAACAACGTGGTAATTCAAGGGTGTGTTTGAAATGTTTTGAAATTAAAAAATAAGTTGTTTTTTTTTAAAAAAAATTATGCATTTGGCGACCATCTAAAATGTATTTTGAAAAAATGAGTTTATAAAATAAGTTGGTTTAGATAAACACTTAAAACCAACTTTTAGAAAAATGATTTTTGAGTGTTTGATGATTAATCACTCCTAATTTGTTTGCAAAAACTCTAACCACTACCTCTGACAATCCCCTGTCGGTCAACCTCTGACCACCATCTCCGACTATCATCGTTGACCAACCCTCGACCACCGTATTTGACGACCTTCGCGAGCCAAACCTTCTGTCATCATTTTTCGATGGTTGTTTTTCCACAACCAATGACGATTAACTTTCTATTACCATTTTTCTAGTCATCGCTGTTAGCTAACCTCCGACGACTGCTTTTTGACAACTGTTGTTGTCCAACTTTCTACGATCATTTTATTTTTCGGTGATCGTCACTTGGCAACTCCCGATGACCACTTCTCGACAATCATCACAACTTTCGATGACCGTTTTTTTACGATCGCCATCGACCAATCTTTGACTATCGTTTTTGGGCAATACTTGTTTGCCACCTCTGACCACCATTTTTCGACGACTGCCACCGGCCCGTCTCTAGCTGTCATTGTCGACCAACTTTCGATGAACATTTTTTCGTTGACTATTGCATCCAACTTTTGATGATCGTATAGTCAACCTCTCGTAATCATTTTCAGTGACATCTGTTGGCCACCTTTGTCCATTGTTTCTAACTACATATGTTTGTAGACTATCAACGACCAACTTACGACGACAGTCGTCAACGAACACGACGCTTGTTTTCCAATGTCTGTCATTGACCAACTTCTAGTGACCACTGTCACTAACCTCCTGTCACCATTTTCCAAAACTGTAGCCACATTCGAGCACTATTGGCCAACTCTGACCATCATCTGTGGGCAAATTCTGATATTGTATTTTGAAATTAATAAAGATACTTTTAGAATAGAACAAATCAACAAACTTTTGCATTGAATGAAAATTCATTTTTAAAAACTCTTTTTTCCTAAGTCATTCTAAACAAACTTATATTTTCTTATTAGACTATCGCCACAAAATTTTCCTTTTGCCTAAATTTTTTTAAAAAAATATATTTCAAAGGTACTTTTGGTCCTTTGCAAAAGTTTAGGAGTAATTAATATTACTATTTTTGAAAATATAGGAGTTTATTATTAATTTTTTAAAAAACAAATGTGTATATATATTTACAATTTAGCATTTTTTTTTATGAACTTGCAAAATTACCTTTTTAGGCTTTGACGAAAATCTCTGACCTTTATTTATTTATTTATTTATTTATTACTATGTTTTCTGGACAAACTTATTTATTCTTAAAATTGTAACGGGGCGCCGCCCACTGGCTGTCTGTGTCGTTCTCGCATTCCCTTCAGTCTTCGGAGCCGTAAACCGGAGTACTCCGACCATTTTCCCGAGGGAATACGAGAAGCTTTTTTTCAATTCTTTAGTTTCACAACCTCCTTCATCTCTCTTAGTTATTGGAAGAATTTCCCCTACTCAATCTTCGGAGCTCGGTCATTCAGGTACAGTTCTTAATTTTTCGGCTTTGAGCAGTACACTTGGAAATGTTTGCTTGTTCTGAAGAAGAATGGAGTAATTTCGTTGATTTTATTGAGAAAATCACTAGTTTTTATTTGTTGATGCATTTATTTCATTTCTTATACTGAAGCGCGTGTTGAAAATGATGGAAAAAAATGAGAGTTAAGGTGGCTATTAATGGCTTCTGGTTGAGTTTTGTGGTTGCGGATATTCTTCGAACTGACTGTTTTCTTCGTGGATTCTACAGATCGAGCTGCAGTTTTGAAGCATTTGAATCGATATTTGAGTTTTATTCAAGGTTTTTCGGAGATTAATTTTGTTTGAAGTTTTGTAATTATTTTATTATTCGTCGAACTAACTCATGGAAGGCGCATTGAATCTTCTTGGAGGCGCAACTATTTGTCCTGCCTCTACGCGTTGCCAATCTTTATTGTCTCCGCAGCTTCATTTTGTGTCGTCCATTGCGCAAAGTGCTGGATTGTACACGAATGGCAAAAGATTATCTTGTAGACGTGTTGGTTTGCGAGTCAGATGCGAAAGGAATGCTGCTGATGTGCTTGATAGAAAAGTTACTGAATCTAGAAGTTCTGGTGATAATGAGCAACAGTTTACTTGTGTCATGAAGTTTGGTGGTTCATCAGTGGCTTCTGCAGAGAGAATGATAGAGGTTGCTGAACTTATACGCAGCTTCCCTGAGGAGCGGCCAGTGATTGTTCTCTCGGCCATGGGAAAGACAACCAATAAACTTTTGCTGGTACGTGTTTCCTTTTCCATTTCTCTGCTTATTATTTATTGAAAAATGCATTTTATTCTTCTTCGATACATGTCCATTGGGTTGATTATTGATACGAAGTCCCCTGATATTTTAATAGGCTGGAGAAAAGGCTGTTAGCTGTGGTGTTACTAATGCATCGGATATTGATGAGATGAAATTCATAAAAGAGTTGCATCTCAAGTAAGATATTCTAGTCCTTCTAACCCCTTCTGACTAATGTCGTAAATCATACTCACAGAGTGTTGCCATGTTGTTTATAGGACTGCAGACGAGCTTGGTGTCGACAGGTCTATTATTGCAAGTAAGCTTTATTTTGTGCATGAAACTTGTTGGTTTAATAGTCCATATTCTTGCTGCCTCTCTTTTCTACTCCAGTTTGATACTCTGTTATTGATTCTGTTTGTTGTTTTCTAGAATAAGAATAAAATTTAGGCTGGTGTAAACCCATAAGAAAAAGTGGAGAGAGTATATATAGTAAAAAAGGTTACAGTCCTAGGGAATGAGGAATGGATAAGATATTTCCTTTTACGAGAAGATGTGATTTAGGCAAGAAGAATGAGCTGAACAATTAATGATGAGTATAAATGAGAATGAGGGGACTGTTCCTATTTCTCCCTTTATATTCTTGGTATAGACATATTTAATATACTGAGGATCTTATTCATAAATTATTGAATTACCGTGCATTGTTGAGCATCAACTAGCAAATATCAACTCAGTGTCTGAAAGAATAACCAATATTTTTAAGAGAAAAAGTAACGTCAAGTAGTTGTTCAACTTCTTTTTATGCTTGTGGAGGGTCTTGTCGAGCGCCTTGCATTAAGATGGAGAGGTTGTGGTTTATATGGAAATTTCTTAATTAGGTAGCTGTATCTTTATCCTCAATCTAGTGACAAAAAACAATAATACTATCGAATGCAGCACACCATAGTTATCTACAATTTTCCTGTTGAAGTGGTAGAGTTGAAAGTATTTAGTTTAGTTTTGTAGCATTTCTTGATTGGTCAGCCTTGTTTAAATATTTGCATTTGACATCTTGTTTGTGATATTCTGCTGGCCTTAGAATATGCTGGAATATATGAACAAGATGACGTAAAATACCTTTATATTGGAAAGGAATATCTTCATCTGATAGCTTAAATTTATATTCCCTTTTCATGTTTCTTTGCAAGTCTAGAGCAGTTTCTACATATTAGTGTCTATTGATATCAGGATCATAAATCATAAAATAGCATAAACATTGCGAATGCTATGACATTTATTCTTTAAAATTTTACAGCAGTAAAACCATGATCATATTTGTTATATACATTTATATTGTGTAATTACGGTGCAGATCACCTTGATGAATTGGAGCAACTTCTCAAGGGAATTGCTATGATGAAAGAATTGACTCTTCGAACCAGAGATTACTTAGTTTCCTTTGGGGAGTGCATGTCTACAAGGATTTTTGCTGCCTATTTAAGTAGGATTGGTGTCAAAGCGCGTCAAGTATGCTTCTGTTCCTTTTACTGTTGAATGTATTTGACACATCTAACCTGTTCTATAGACTCAAAGTTGTTCAACTGATTCCATGCATATTTAACCTTTAGTGTTCAGTATCAATTGACAGAAAAAGACAGTATTTTCATGTTAGTTTTAACTATTTCCTGTAGGTATTGGATTACTAAAGTAGGGATTGGTTTATTGTTGTTTTCTCTTACTTTAGTAATCCAACCCCTACTGGAGGCAGGAGGGTGAATGAGGGATAATTACTTTTTCTTTGGATACAAGTTTGCCCATCATTAATAATTTTCATATGTTAGTCTGAGCCACAATCATGAAGCCTGAACTAGGAGTCTGTGCTGAATTTTAGGTTGAAAAGAAAAGAAAATAAAAGAAAAGAAATGGGAAGGAATACGTTTAAACATCTGGCAAACAACTATGGTTTGACCATCTAAAACAAGATTGCGTCCTGAAGATGTTGGCTATCATTAAACCCCATACCTAGTCACTGTTATTATTTTGAGAGGGTATTTATATATTTTTATTTTTAATATAGATAGATAAACCTAAACTCATATGGAGGACTTTTATTTCCATTTTCACCTTAAAATTTAATATGCTTTCAGAAATTTATAATGGTCTCAATTATCACAATAGTTGAGGTGTGGGTAAGCTAACCCAAAAACTCACTGATAACTAGATAAACTAAAAAATAATAAAGAAAAAAAAAGAGAAAAAAAGAAAAGGGAAAAAAATGCTTTCCAGTGTTTTGTTATCAATGGTCATTTATGTCTTATGACGACAAAAACTTATGACAATGTCTGCTTTTGTAGTATGATGCATTTGAAATAGGATTTATCACCACAGATGACTTCACAAATGCTGACATTTTGGAAGCAACCTATCCCGCTGTTGCAAAAAGGCTACTTGGTGATTGGAATTCTGATCCTGCCATTCCTATTGTTACTGGCTTTCTTGGAAAGGTCTTTCATTGAGCCATTTTGCTTTATTGTTTGTCCATTTTGAAGGATTGGATCTTTTTGAGTCTTAATGATAATGCAATCATTTCTATCCAAACAAGAATAAGTTGCAATCATGAGAATCTGTTTCTTTTCTAGAACAAAAATTATAACGCATTCTTTTTTGTTTTTTCTTTCAATTTAAGGGCTGGAGATCATGTGCAGTGACTACATTGGGAAGGGGTGGTAGTGATTTGACTGCGACAACCATAGGCAAAGCACTTGGATTGCGGGAGATTCAGGTTGAAGCATCTTACTAAATATGTTTTGGAATGCTGTTTCCTGTTTTGAGCTAAATATTTATTATTTGTTTAGAAAGGTGCTTCTAGTCTGTAGGTATTTATTTATTTACTTATTAGTTTTATTTTCAAAGTCGTAATATAAGTTAACTCTGTGTGCCTTGCAGGTGTGGAAAGATGTTGATGGTGTTTTGACTTGTGACCCTAATATACATTCAGGTGCAGAACCTGTTCCCTTTTTGACTTTTGACGAGGCAGCTGAACTTGCTTATTTTGGAGCTCAGGTGATTACTTGCATTTGACTTGGTGGGTCAACTACCTTGTTGTTGACTTAGCCCTGAAGTTTAAAACGTTATTTGTCTTTGTTAGTTTAGTTAGTTGGAGCACACTTCTAATATATCTGGCTCTTTGAAATGTTCAAACTATATATTGCTTTTCACACGGCACTTTAATTTTATTCCCACCATTCCTCAAACTTTAATTTGCTCTATTCAGTGGCTTTTACACACTTAATTAATACATGAAGGATCCGATTTTTGTGTATTGTTCTGTGTTTGATTATTCAGAATCTAGGCGGCTGATGCAAGTGGTATAGTGTATACTTGAGGTGCATAAATTGTGGGGTGATCACCAGCTTTGGTCTTCTTTTGGTTAAACATTTTTCTTGGGGGGTTTCCTTTTTGTAGGTCCTGCATCCACAATCGATGCGACCAGCTAGGGAGGGTGATATTCCTGTTCGGGTGAAAAACTCGTATAATCCTCAAGCTCCAGGTACTCTCATCACCCGGAACAGAGATATGAGCAAGGTTCGTTTCACTTAGATCTCTTGAAAAAGAAAAACTAAAGCTTGTATAGTCCTTTGTCATTTAAAAAAAAAGAAGTGTGTGTATAGTCTTGAAATGAGCTGTAACTTTTCATGCAGGCAGTGCTAACAAGTATTGTTCTGAAACGCAATGTGACCATGTTGGATATCGTTAGCACCCGCATGCTCGGTCAATATGGTTTTCTTGCCAGGGTGAGGAGAGGGGGTCAATTATTTTCCAAGTGCCCTGATTTCATTATTGCTAATTTTAATTGATATCTTCTTCTTTTTCTCCTGGTATGTGTGGGTCTTGTTTCAAGTACAGGTGTTTGCGATCTTTGAGGATTTGGGGATATCAGTTGATGTGGTTGCTACTAGTGAAGTCAGTTTATCCTTGACCTTGGATCCTTCAAAGCTTTGGAGCAGAGAGCTCATTCAGCAGGCAAGCGTATGAACTATATGCACTCTGTTTATTCTTGATCTTAGTTTTGCTTTCCCAATTTTTTAACTGTTGCTTTCTCTCTTGTTTTGAACTGTTGCTTTCTGTTCGTCTGTCTATCTCAGATTTTATTTTCCTTTCTTTCTTCCTAGAAAATCCGGGTTCTCTTCTCTGTTTCATTTGAGAGAACTAGAGATGTAAGCAATTTTGTTTGTTCTCTTTTTGTTCTTAGTTTTAAAAAAATTGTATCTAAACTATTTATTTGTGTTAACTTAATCTTCTGTGTGTTCTTATTTTAGTTTAGAACTATGAATCATGTTATTGTATGTTTTTACTTATTTTCAAGTACTACATATTCTTAACTTATTATTAGACTTGATCTGGTTCTGTTTTTTCACATATCATTATAGATAATTTATTTATTTATGTGCTCACGCTTCACTTGGACAATGTCTAAAGATGATTGTGAGACTTATTGTATTTCCTTTCATTCTGAAAATACTGTAACATGTGTTGGTATGAATAGTTTATCATGCTAGTTTTGTTACTTGAAACTTTGCATTTCTCATTTATGTTCAACAATCAAAATAATCTCAGAAGACTTTCCATTGGCAGTTGATTGGCTTACATTTATATCCTATATTGGCAGGAGCTTGATCATGTGGTTGAAGAACTCGAGAAAATTGCTGTTGTGAAACTGCTTCAGCATAGATCGATCATTTCTCTCATAGGAAATGTTCAAAGGTCATCACTGATACTGGAAAAGGTACTGCATCTAGTTCTACCCTCAGAAAAAAAGCATTTAATTCAGAGTATTTTAACCTTCAGACGTGTTTAAAGTTTGTCCAGACGTATATGTGCTTCCTAGATAATTATTATAAGAATTCATCCTAGTAATTTTGACTATTATCTACCTGTATGATTTTGAGTTATCAATCATCATTTTGTTGCTTGTTTCTAATGCATAACTATTTGGCAGGCATTTCACGTTCTTCGTACCAATGGAGTAAATGTTCAAATGATATCCCAGGGTGCCTCCAAGGTTTCTTCTTCATTGCATACCTCACATTGAGAATCCCGTTCTCATGCACATAAATCATTTATCCATCACATGGGATCCTTGGAGTAATTCTGACATGGTTAAATCACTTTTGATATTTTTAAAATTACTCCGAAACATGCCTTTAGTCCTTCAATATTAATTTTGATGATATGAAAGTTTCGTTTAAAAAGTTAATTGATTGATTAAAGGCATGTCTTGAAATGATTTTGTACTTGACAAAAGTAATTTCAACAATTTCAAATAACCAACTCCCAAACATGCATGAAGTTATCTAAGGTGTCTGTCTACATTAGTATTCATATTTGAAATATCGTCATGATTACCTCGAAGTTACCCTCAAGTAGTACTGAGATCCTGGCTGTCTTTTGAAACTCCAGTCTTAAATGGATGAAGTCTCTTTGGAGATTATTGGGATGAATCTCGAGGAAAATCGTTGTGATTGAACAAGCTTGGTTTCTAGACTACATAAGAAATGCCATTATAGGAGAACCTGTGGAAGGAAGTTATATTTCCCAATCTATGTAACAATATATGTGGTATAGAAACCATTGCAGTGCTGATTGCCCCATGGCTCTCCCTACCCTTGCAATTGCTCCTGTCTTGGAAATGCTTATATTACTTTGATTTGGTTATATTAAGAAAATACGTATAAATGAAATTCTTTAGGATGTTAGAAAAAATTGAAGCCTGAGACGGTGTGATGACTCAATCACCGTCACATATAGTTCTAAGTCACCACCATACACATTCTAGGTCTCAATTTCAATCCAAATGATGAAATTCTATTATTTTAAATATTTATGAAAGTTAAAGGGTAATATTTCAAAATCTTAAAGAATGAGTATTTTCTGAGTAAAGGGTACTGTTTTGTAGTATTTTTGTAGTTTAGCCTATTGATGTCTTTATACATAGCTGATTCATTTTGTTATTCACTGGATAGGTCAATATCTCATTGATTGTAAATGACAACGAAGCAGAGCAATGCGTTCGGGCTCTCCATTCGGCCTTTTTCGAGATTGATGGACTCAAATTAGATACAGGATGCACATCTCAAAATGGTTCAGTCTGAGCTAGCAACACTGTGTAAGCATTGAAGGCCATTTTTCCCGTCTCGTGAAGCTATATTTTTCTACCATACGAGGAAGGAGCAACCGTAGCAATCGGTATATATTATATTATTGTCAAAATCGGGCAAGTCAAGTTAGTCTCTTCTATTGGTTTGATTAGATAAACTGTGCTGCTAATAGTATAGTATCTTAATTAATTCAGGAAAAATAAATAAATTAGGATTTATGTTTCATGGTGTACACTAAAGTTTCATATCGGTTTTATGTTCATTTTTATGTCCTAGTTCATCTGTTGAGATTATATATATGAACTAATAAATTAATAGGTGCATGAGTGATAACTTATAATAATCTTTTTACTATTTTTCTAGGTGAATCTTTATTATTTGTTATTCCTCATTCATTCTTGTTTCTTTTTAGTTAATAGTAAATTGACTCGAAAAAGTCATAAGTTCAATTTATGGTGGCTACCTATTTATAAATTAATTTTCTACGAGTTTTTTTTATACTCAAATATTTATTTATTTATTTTGAGATACGACCATGATGTTTTGAATGGGTATGTACTATTTAAAATTAAACACACTTTTGATCATGAGTTAAAAAACAATATAGTATAAGCAGTGAATATATCTTTATTTATTTATTAACGTTAATTACTCTTTTCAAATTCCATCATCATACCCAAAAAGTAAGATCCATTGTAGCATCTTATATTTCCTATAAATACTTCTATGCATTTGAAATACAAAATCATTTATTTATTTTTTCTTGTTCTTTTTAATCTTTTTAATGAATATATACAAAATCCAAACAGTAATTTTCATAGCAATGTAAGTTACATTTAAATTAAGTTTGTTACCATTTATATATGTTCTCACAAACGCCGATGGATTTAGTATAGGTTCGTGGAGATTCGAGCTTCCTTCAACTTTATGCTATCGATATAATATATATATAAATATATAAAAAAAATTGAAAAAATATCAAGATCAAATGGTAGCTTAGCAGTCTTCCAGTCTTTTTTTATAATTTTTTAAAATTATTTTTATTAAACTATGAAGCTCACCTAAATTTCTGGATCTGTCGGACTTAAAAGACACATTCATATTCCAACATGGGTTCACATCAGGTAGGAGTAGGACAAGAATTGTGTAGTCTTCCTTGGCGAGCGTGTAAAGTTAGGTTTGGTGAATAATAATAATAATAATGTAGCCATTTCCCAAATTGGTGTTCATGCTTTGACTTAACTACAAGTCCATACAACAAACCATTCAAGTTGAAGTAGTCAATTGTCTAGATAATAGTGGACTTGATCGATCCTCTAATCTTAAGGGACGAGACTTGAGAGTCGACCATTAATTTATAGTTGTACCATTAATTTATACACACATTCTTATTTGTTCATAAGTTATACTTATTTTTCATCTATCATAAACGTTTCCAAGTTACCTTTGAGTATGAAATTTAGAACATAAAATTATGTGACGGTGACCTAGAACACTGTGACAATCTAAATTTTTGTTGTCGATCATTAGCACACTGTTCTAAATTCCAAGTTTCACCTTAAATTTTAATAAAAATAATTCATTTGAAAATTGTCAATGAAATGATGCACTAATATTTCTAAAATTGAATCCAATTCACTGCAATTTTTTTTAGTACGACAAGTGAAGCGCATGAAATTTACGTCAAACTTCAAATAATAATAATAATAATAATAATAATAATAATAATAATAATAATGAGAAGAATAAGAATTTAGAAGCGATAAAAAAGGAATATTCCCTTCTCATTAATAACATAGACAATTTTATCATGGTATTCCTTTTGAATGGTCAACATTTTACTTTTGACCCCAATTTGTTTCTCATTTTAATCATATAAATTATTTTTAAATTATTTTTAAATTATTTTTTTTATTAAACTATAGAAACAAATTCTAATTTTTAAATCAATGAACTAAATTCTAATTTTCTTTTTTTTTCTCATTAAAAAAACGAATGATGCCTTTGAAATTGATTGTAGGAGATTAAAAAAATTATATGGAAAATTTAACTGTTTGTAGTGTATAATAATTTTGGTTATTGAATAATTTAAAATATTGGTAGAGTAGCTTTTGGGATTTACTCTCTAGAAAATATCATGTCTCTGCTGACTAATACTTCAAATTTTTATTCAATTCTATTATAAATATTATTAAATATATGTTTATTATGTTTAGTCTTCATTGTCATATGTCACTCTCTTTCTCCTCATCTACGTTGACATATACCTTAAAGATACAAACTCTTAGTGGTTGGCAATAGGGTCGGATCAAGTGCGGGTTCCTCGTCTCCGTTCCGCAAGGATTATGTTCCCCATCCCGACTCTGCCCCCACCATTTGAAGGCGAGGATGGAGACAGGGATTTCCTATCGAGGGAAAGAAGTCATCGTGGGGACCAATTTCTCGATTCCATACTATCTTAAAGCTTACTAAATTTAAATTTTAAAGCTTAATTAGAAAAAAAATTGATTTTTTTAATCACATTTTTTAAAATGAGAAAACCTTATGGATAACAAAAAAAATTGAAACTATTTACAAAATATAGCAAAAATTTAAATTGACTATAGAAAATTTGATAGATTTTGTTATATTTTGTAAATAGTTTTAATTTTTTTGCTATGTTTGGAAATGTCCCTTCAATAATATTAATTACAAAATTCTAAATATTCTAAATATATAAGCATATAAGATTTAAAACAACTCATTTAAAATAAAAAACAATTTATTAAAATTTAATTTTTTTAATATATTTATATGTGAAAATTTTTAAAAATAGAATTCATTTTTGAAATATACTTAATTTACAAAATGTGTCCAACACAACTCTACAAGTAATAGTGTCCAATCAAAATTTAAAGAAATTAAAAGTCTATAATCAAAATTTAAAGAAATTAGAAGTGTAAATTCTGACCTACTTACCACTACACCACTATCTCATTTTGTTAGTCCTATTGCATTTTTATATATATATTTTTAAAAGGTGTTTAAAATATATATTAAAAATACAAAAACTGATAAATTGAGAGACATGTGTCCCCCTGACCCCTATGTAGATTCGTTGGTGTCAGTGGTCATATGATCCACATCATGCTTGTCAAATTGACTATAAATAATGACATTTGATGAGTTTTGTAAGACACACCCATCTTGGTTGAAATTCTAAAGAAATTGGAGATAGTGGAAATATTTTGGAAATGTTATATTTTCTAAATTTCTCAATTTATTATTTATTTTATTTTAATTATATATTATATTATATTTTCTCAATATCTGTGTTCTTGTTGTGCCTCATTTTTTACAACACACCCTTGTTTTATAATACTTACATTTAAATTTGACATTTACCAAACAACTTAATTTTATTTTAAAAAAAATGTTTAGTATTACAAAAATGCTAAAATATTTTTAAATATAATATCATAGTTTATTAAAGGTTTCGTTGACATTCAAGTATTGTAGGGTTAAACGGAAGCTGAGTTGAACACTTAGGTTATAAAAAGAATTGGTATTTTAAATAACAATCCTTATTTTAAAGGTTAAAACAATCACCAAAATAAACATAAGTAATCACCGGAAGCCTTAATCATACATTTTAAGTTTAACTTAAAAGTGATTAAAAGAAAAGGAATATTTGATTTGGACATTAATTAATTATACTTACGGCGGCAATCATACAAAGCACATGTAAGATTAACGCATTCTAGACTCAATCTCAGCCGTTGATTGTTGAATCCTTCAAAAGGGTATAAAAAGGGCAGTTCGGGCAGAGTCATACCTACCCGTTGACTATAAAAGCAACTACAAATCGAAAACCTCCATTTCTCCGTTACCATTACAGAGACAATCAAAGAAATTTGGCGTTGAGAGATTGGGAGAGAGGTTTCTCTTTCTAGGGTTGCTTCTTCTTCTTCTTCTTCCTCCATTGTTGCAAATTTCACTTCCTTCTGCTCTAAATCTCATCTCCCATGGCGCTTTCTGATAAACCCTCTCGCCAATCTCTGATCCCCAGCTTCCTTTACTCTTCCCCTTCTTCCACTCGTACCCTTCCTCTCATGAAGATGCTTCAGTCTTCACCCAATCTCGATTCTGTTTCCTCTCCTTCTCCTAAGAGCTTTGTTATTCCCTCCCCCACTGAGCCCTCTAAGAAGATCGAGATGTACTCTCCAGCCTTCTACGCTGCTTGTACTTTTGGTGGAATTCTCAGCTGTGGTCTTACGCATATGGCTGTTACTCCTCTTGATTTGGTTAAATGTAATATGCAGGTTCGGTTTGTTTACATTTCTGCTTACCTTTTTCTGTCTGGGATTTTTTCAAATGTTCGTTGTTCTCTGGTTCAGATCTGTGGATTTTCTCGCTTTGTTATGAGGTTTTTAATTTGTGTGTTGTTTTCTTTTTTTTTTTTTTGGATGTGGTTGTTGAATTTTGTATGGATCGGATCTAAAACTTTGGTTGATGTATTTAGGTTTACCCTTGTGTTGGATTTGGTATTAGGAAGTTAACGACGGTGTTGTGTTTGTTCAGATTGATCCGGCGAAATACAAAAGTATTTCATCTGGTTTTGGAGTTTTGCTTAAGGAGCAGGGTGCGAGGGGTTTCTTCAGGGGTTGGGTGCCTACCCTTCTTGGGTACAGTGCACAGGGTGCTTGCAAGTTTGGATTCTACGAGTTCTTTAAGAAGTATTACTCTGATATTGCTGGACCTGAGTACGCTGCTAAGTACAAGACCTTGATCTACCTTGCCGGTTCTGCCTCTGCTGAGGTGATTGCTGATATTGCACTTTGCCCTTTTGAAGCAGTGAAGGTGCGTGTTCAAACTCAGCCTGGTTTTGCCAGAGGTCTAGCTGATGGACTTCCCAAGTTCGTCAGATCTGAAGGAACTCTTGGGTACGTACTACAAATTATTCATCCAATCATTTTCTAAGTGACCGGTGGGAAGGTTTCTGAGTATTTTAAAGGATTAATGGGTTACAACTCGTTTGTGATTGCAGGTTGTACAAGGGTATTGTTCCACTCTGGGGACGACAGATTCCATGTAAGTTAATATAATTATCCTGTTTGTGTTTTTTGCATTAAATGGTCATGTTCTCTCACACTATCACACATATATAGAATAGTACTAGAATAATACTTCGTCATTGTTACAAGCACTTTCCTATAATTCAAGGTTTTACGAGGTAATATTTGTGCCTCTCTATGCTGGATTCTTGATAGAAACGTTAACTTGTTTACTGATTTTGATGTTTATAAACCTTTATAAAATTTTTGTTTATTGGTGCTTATTCGTTTTTGTCACATAAATAGTTTGTTTTTTTTTTCTATATTTGAAAAAATCCTTATTTTCTACTATGGATTTCTAATTTCTTCTTCCCATTTATTTCATGAGAAATTAGCTTTCTTACTTGCTTTCAATTTATTACTTTGTAATTTGATTTCCAGTACTGACATTATTGGTATAGTTATTTTATTTTTAACTTAGATGTTTATGTTACTCCTGAATATTATATGAAATTAAAGTGATAACTGACTATGCAAGATTTGTATAGCACAACTATACGAAATAACTTCAGATTTTCAAGGGAACATTGAAAAGAAGTACTGACTTGCCATTTTCTTTGAGATGGAGCATGGATTATTTTATTCTCTGTTTTGACTTGATTGCATTCAGAGCACCTTTCACATCTGCTATATTAATTGCTTGGTTTTCCCATTCTTGTGACGAAACAAATGAATTTTTATTTGGTTGACTTTGTTTCAATTTTTTAATTGGTGGGGACCGCGGGATCATGAATTATAGTTGGCAATCTTTTTCATTTATTGATGCTTAGGAAGTTGTTACTGGACTATATGCATTGCCTGGTGCACCGTACGCCTACTTGCAGTTTGCATTCCTTGGTATTTCATGTTGTTTGATAGTGATATTTATGTGACTTTAGGAGTTTTGTGTTGTATCTCCTTTTGTATCTTCAAGTGGAGAATTTAAGAATATTTATTTGTGGACATATTCTTTAACTTTTCTTTCAGTTATTGGTCTGATTGCTCTATTTTTATGGACAAGAGATAATAATTCATCTCTCTACCCGAACCATTAGATCATGAGTCTGATTGTTTTGTTCAATGACAACTTGTCCATATGACGATTTCCCTTCCCTTCAACAGTAATAACTTTCTTCTCTTTTGTGGTGTAGAATAGTTCTTGCCTTTGCCTTTTTTTATTTTTATTTTTATTTTTTTTATGTCATGTTAATACTGGTTAAAGTTTGGCATGTAAGAAGTGGACTTGAAAATGAAGGTTCCTTTTATAGTTCACCAAGTTGATTTTGGAAATTTTCTAATTGCAATGTTTAAATACATGCTCAAATTTCTTATTTTATCTCACCTTGTACGAAGTATCCTTCTAAAAGGTCCATTAAATCAATTTGGCCCAGGATGGTTTGAAAGCCTAGGTTTGTTGCAAAGCCTAGTATTATGTATTTTTTTCTTCTTTCTTTTGGTTTTTTTTTTTTAAATTCACAAGCTGTGATTTTAATTTTTCTTGCGGTTGCTTTGTTTTATATGCTATTTTTAATGACTGGTGCTTTTCTTTCAGACACGATGATGAAGTTTGCATCCTTTGAGACAATAGTTGAGATGCTATACAAGTATGCCATTCCGACACCAAAGGACCAGTGCAGCAAATCTCTCCAGCTTGGTGTTAGTTTTGCTGGTGGATATGTGGCTGGTGTTTTCTGTGCTATCGTGTCTCATCCCGCTGATAATCTTGTGTCATTCCTCAACAACGCCAAAGGAGCAACTGTTGGTGATGTGAGTGCTGCTGCTCGAGCTCTACTTCATTCTCGTTCCATTAGTTGTTTTTTAACTTCTGATTTTTTGTTGTGCAGGCTGTCAAGAAGCTCGGATTATGGGGTCTCTTCACCCGTGGGCTACCTCTCCGTATTGTGATGATTGGAACTCTTACCGGTGCTCAATGGGGTATCTATGATGCCTTCAAAGTATTTGTTGGACTGTAAGTTCATCCCAATGGTTAAACCTTTGTCTTCAATTTTCCCTCTTTCATTTGAGAGTTGCCACTCACATTGTTGTTTCCTTTCGACCAGGCCTACTACTGGTGGCCCGGCGCCTGCTGCCCCTGCACCCGCTGCTGCTGAGCTTGCAAAGGCGTGAGGTTGATGCTTGATAGACCAGCCGGAGTTTTGTTGTTTTTTACAAGTTGAGGAGAAACCTCTTCATAGGAAATTGAATAAACATAACCATTTAGAATGATGATGCTTACAGTCCTCAAAGCCTGAAGAATGGATGGACCCTTTTCCATTCGGTTTTTGTTTCCCGTTTTTTACTCGGCATTCATTGAATTTGTTCAGCCAAGGATGGTTTTGATCTCATCCTTGCTAGCTTTTGGATACTCATTTGTTTGTAGTAGTTAAGAATTCAGATAGAGAATTGCAGTTTGATGGTTTTAAAACCATGAGCATATGATGTACTTTGGTTGTACCCATGTCAGGAACAAACTTTCGCCAAATAAACTGACAGATAAATGGGCAAAGGAAGAAGATTTGGCTGAGTTGTCATCTCTCTTGTTACTGCTACTTCTTTTGGTAAGCTAAGCTAAGCCCCTCATTTTTACTCTGAATTTGAATTCACTAGGTTTGTTCCAAATTTACTTCAAAGCTTTTCTTTTAGGAGTAAAAAATGGTTAATATGTATTTTCATTGCAACATTTTTGTTGTTATATTAGAGATCCATCAAGATTTTTAATACACGGCATAGATATAATATTGATACAATATTAGTAATGTTAATAGTTGCCATATGAATACAAATGTATAATTTTTATTCAATTTTGTAAAATGTTGAATGAATATTTTTTATACAATCAATCAATTTAGTATATTCAATTCAATAATTTAAAAGTCTTATTGCGATGATGTGTTCTAATAATTTACTTACAAGTATTGGGCCTACGAACAACTTCAAACTTAAAAAACACTTCAAAATAGAAGCCTCACAGTTAGGAAAATTCATATTGATTCCTCGTCTAATTGGTAGTCAAGCTTATATAATGGATAGGTACTTCCATTTCATATCAAGTTATTCTCGTTGTTTTGAGTTTGAGATGCCTACTCGGCTAAACTCTTTTCATTTAGATGATCTTCATAACTTTGTTTTCTCTCTCAAAAAAGTCCTACAATTGTCAACTCACCATTACTTTTAATTCTTTTTAAGTCGAAGGGAAACTTTGAATTTGAAGCTCGTAATTTCAACATTATTTGAATATTTTAAGTGCAACTTGAAATTTTTTTAGTGCTTTTAAAGTGATCAATAAGAAATCACTTACTTTAGGACCACATTTTCCCCTAAAATCACCTACAAAGTTAATTCAAACACATTCTTGATAACACCTTTCAAATTTCTCATCTATCCATTTTCACAACTTTGAACAATCATTGCTGAAAATTTGCATCTTGGTGCCTCCCTATAAGTAATCCAACCTTGTAATTCGATTAACATTCTTGCAAATCATCAATGATCTAAGCAATAGGGGATTTATGTAGGGGCATACGATGTAACACGTGCAATTAATGAGTGGTTGAAAAAACATAGATTTCTTTTTTTTTTTTTTGGAATAGATTGAAAAAACATAGATGTTAAAGGATATGTCAACTAAAATCTAATGATATAGATTCATTCAAAAGACAAACCCAAAAAATAGGTTTGAAAATGAGGATCAATTACCATCCCATTAGGTAATGAATCAATCCTTCACCCGTACAACTGTTGAATTAAAAAACAAGTAGACATCAATTCTTGACTAATACGAACCCTTTTAAGTAGCTCGAGACACGTGCTTTGCTAAACCCTGGAACAATTGAAATATCTGGGACAAATCGTATGGGCTACACTTAGTTTAGTTCCAAAATTGGTTAGGCTGCTTCTTAAACACTTGCAACTTCGGAATCATTCAATAATGGCAAGGGGTAACACTCCTTAGCCTCAGTTAATCTAGTAGTTTGATTGTTCACAAAATTATTCATCTCATGCCACAAATCAAATCTATTAGCAATATAAACCTAGGCTCGTCCTCGCTTATACAATGCCTTCACGCATGCTTTCTAATTCCGATACAGGAACCCATACTCTACTCATTTGTGATATTACATCCTTCTAACTTGATGATTATTCCATCTTACAAGTAGCAAAACTCAATGGTAGATTTTTGTTTATTAAACTATAAGTTGTTTGTGCGTGTGTGTGTGTGTGTATTAATGAGAAAAAAGAAAGTACTGAGCAAAACTATGCCCCATTAATTACTGGAGGGGGAAAAGTTCACGTACCGCACACAATCCACAAATCATTGCAATTCCTGAACTTCGGCCATTGCATTATCTGTAGTAAACATAAGTACACTATTCTTCACATTGTACAACTGCATTAGACCAATCAACCTGAAATTTAACAAAAGGAACAACAACCATTACGAGGGTGGTTTGGCTGACTTCTTCACGAACAGCTTGCTTATATCTTCAGTGACAATGTTACTCCTGGCAAAGGTGCAGAATAGCTATCCGAATAAATAAATAATGAAAAATAGGTGCAAAATTGCAATCGGAATTCACCTAAAATCATATACATTAAACTTCTAAACTGAATAAAAAACGAGCGAGCTTGAGCTTTCACACTGCTAGTGTTTGCTTCTTAAGGTGATATAATAGCTGGCTGGAGGACTAACACCAGTTAATAGATTTAATTGTCAAATTTCCTTCTCTCCTTCGGACTTAAACCAGTGAATTTATAATATCTTAAAGCAGTTACGGTTACTTTTGAGCCATAGTAAATCATTACTAATGAAAATTTCAGAGTTCTTGTAAGGCAGCAAATGATGTTTACCAGCAGCCATAGTTGCATTTACTTTCATAGAATAGAAGTAGAACCAAGTTTATTAACAAAATTTCAAACACTAATATTCATTAGAAACAATAGGCTTAGACTATTCATAGCCAGAAGTCCACAAACCATGTTTATCTTATACCAAACTTAGTCGTAAGTTCTACATTGGCATTATGATCATGTCTACTAAACTTAGAATCAGAGCTTTTTATTGGACTACAGAGAGAGGTCGGCGGAGGGGAATGAACTTATTACAATTTTTTCTAGGTGTAGAAGAATACACACATGCATACTCAATAGTCCTATAGGCTATAATGATATGATTTATTTATTCATTGTGTTTCCTAGTTGAGGAATGAATGGAACTTTTTTCAATCTATCACCTCATAAGCATACGTTACCATTGTGATCATGTGAGCTAAACTTAGAAGTTAGAATCATAGGTTTCTATTGGACGCTGGAGAGAGATCTTTCACGGGAAATCAATAAATAAATAAAAGAGTTACCAAGGTCGAGGTGTAGGTTTAAAACTTATTACAATTTTCTAAAGCTATAAGAAGACATACATGCATACTCCATAGGCCCATAGGAATATGATTTATTTGTTCAATTGTGTTTCTTAATTGAAGTTAATGCAACTTTTTTCAATCTATCACCTCATAAGGATACAAGTACCTTATGAATCTACTCTACCTATGCCAATGTACTCATTAGCATGTACATAGATTTTGAAATGATTTGATTTTCATCACCTAGAGCAGACTGCAGAAATTATAAATATATAAATGAATCAAACCCAATAATTTTCTTATTCAGGGAACAATGTCAAAAGTGAAAGCAAATACTAGCATAAACAAAAGGAAAATAAGGGGAAATTAGAAATGCATTACAACAAACCTTCCAGTAAGCTGAGGTGGAACCAACAAAGTCCCTGAAGTATCCGGAACATTCTTAGAGTGAGGCAAGCCCGATCTTGGAACTTTACTCCTAGGAAGAGAAGATCCTAAAACATTTGTTTCTCTCTTGCGAGATGCGTTGGCAGCCATAGCCGCTGCTACTCGAGAAGAGTGATCACTACCACTAAAGAGACTAGAAGATGTAGGAGAATTCAAGAGTAAAGAAGCATCAGGAAGCTCAACCCAAGGCACAGAAGAAGACTCCTCATTAGTTTCACACTGTTGATTTGGCTTAATAATGGGCCTACAGAGTACAGAGCCAATCATAAGGAAATAAATTAAACCTGACCTAACACAATCAAAACCTAAAAACAGCAAACATTTTGTTCCAAGCTCATGACATAATCAGCAGCTAAGACATTCCCTAATAGCAGAGAGCAACTCAACAGTACAAGCACGATATCGCTAATCTTTAAAGAACCACTCAACAATCTCCCTTCCTCCCAGTTTAGCTAATAATAACAGCCCCAAAAAAAGATACAATACAAAATTAAGGAGAACTAGCATAAAACCTTCAATTTTTCGGGGTGAACAAGTAGTAATTAACACCGAAGATTAAACGTATTTGGTTAGGAAAAAATTAGAAGAGGAAAATGATGGAAATTCGATTGGAATAGAGAAAAAGCAAAAAAAGCAATCGAAATTGGAACTCTTCCGCTTGGGGATTAAAAAAGCTAAAGAAATTGTAGAAAAATTACTGGTTGACGGGAGGAGATTGAGACCTCGGCTCGTGCTTGGGGGGTTGAGGCTCTGTAACGGTGTGGTTTTCCGAGTGATTCCGATTTTCCTCCTCCTCCACCGCCGCCGGCACGTCTTCGTCCGATGAAGCGTAGTCTACCAGTGACATTTTTGTTCCTCTCTTTTCAATTTCTTTCGCCTTGGTCTGTTCTGTGTGTTGTTTTCGAAATTATGATCCGCCCATTCATTTCCGGTCGGGTTTTCTGCTTTGGTTGTGATCCGACCCATCTCACCAAACGACGTCGTGTATATATACACATCTTTTTTATATAAATTATTGCATTTGTTGTAAAAATGAGTCACGACAGTAACACGAAAATTAAAAAAAATATAATATTAAAATATTAAAATATAATATTAAATAAATAAAATAATTAAGAAATTAAAAAAATAAAGAAATTAAAATTTTATGAAATTAGGAAAATCCTCCAATATATTCTAATTTATGAAAATTTCACCCATATGTGCTTACAAAATCCACCAAATGCCACTATTTATAGACAATTTGAGAAGTATAAGGTAGATTATATGGTCAATAAGAGTTGGTATCTTTACCTACCATAGGGCATCTATTTTAATAATATTTATAATAGCATTCCTCTATAAGTCACTCTCCATTCCGGAAAAAAAGAAAAGAAAAAAAAAGAAAGTTAAGTTCACTTTCTTTATCCCTCACAATTTTTTAATAACAAAATTGTTGAAAATATTTCAAATGTAGCAAAATTCATTGTTTTTCCATGATACACGACAGTAATCTACCAATGTCTATTGATGCTTATCACTAATAGATAGTAAAAAATTTATATATTTATAAATTATGAACCAAAACAACCCTTAAAACTAATATCTCTTACGTTGTTAACAAGTAATGCAAATAAAAAATAAGAACTTTCATTACTATCAATCATGAAACAATACAATGATAATTATGTTAGATTAATTTTTTGGGTTATTGTAATAAGTAACAATTTTAGGTTAATAATTAAAAGGTTGTTTTCAAATATACCAAAATAAACTAAAATGATTACAAATATAGTAAAATGTCAATATCTATTAGTGATAGTTCGTGATTGACTACAATCATTAAAATCTTAGACTACGATAGAAGTCTATTGCTCAATGATAGAAGTCTATTGTAGTCTATCACAGTCTATCACAATAGATATTGACATTTTGCTATACTTCAAAATATTTACAGTAGTTTTACAGTTTAAAATCACAACTCATAATTAAATGTAAAACAACAATTTTGAAGAGTTACAAATATAACAAAATCACTCTTATTAATAATAGACGGTTGTTGATAAAGTATTATTAGCAATGTAATAATTTTGCCGCATTTACAAATTTTTTGTATTGTGTTATATTAGATAACACTTAAAGTTTGGTTGCTATATTTGCCACTTACCCTAATTTCTATAATTGGGTCATTTTTCAGAATAGGAACTATTTTCTTGCTGTGGGAACTTTGTGAAATAATGAAATACAGATTTTATCTGAGAAACAATGAAAAGAAAAGAAAACATGAATATGATAAACTAGAAGAAACCCTCATTACATTTGACTTAACATTCCAGATTGACAATTTAATACCTATCGTAACCTTCATCACCCTCTACAAAAAGGGTAAAAACAAACCCTAAAAAATGCCTAGAAGAAGAAAAATACACCCAACAAAAATGCTCACTTCATTAAATTCTACATTCAAACAAGACTACATACATACAAGAAGTGGTTGTTGATGACCGTTAACACTGCCGTCCAAGAAGGGATGGCTTATAGAAAACATGAGTTTGTGCAATCTTGATACGATCACGAGGATCGGTTATCGTTTCGTCCCTCAGGGCTTGAAGAATGGACTCTGATGAAAACTCCCTAAATATTGTAATAATGAAGGTAAATTATCAGGCAGGTATGAGGCTTCTTCCATACCTTTTGTACAACTGCAACAAAATACAAATAGAAACAAAAGAAAATGAAATGAATCTATTCATACCTTGTTATTAGTATACTGTAGAGCATCTTTAGAATTGGGCAAAGCTTAACTGGAGCAACAGGTTTGTTATCTTCAGGGTGTAGAACACTCAAGCTGGACTGACTGAGCAATTCATAAAATGCTTTCACAGCAGAAACTCCCTGCCATCCATGATCTCATTCGATCAAATTCACTCGACATATATCTTGGGCGTTAAATAACTGATCAAAAAAGAAAGAAAAAGATAACCCCATGGTATCCTAATGGGATTTTGAGGTTGGTTTTGGTTCAGTTTAGGAAGGGGATGGTTGGTACGCGATTCTTTCAAAACTAGTTTTTGATTTAACTTGAATCAATGTCAATTAATTAACTCATTCCCCAAACATGAACACCCCCATTTGAATCTGGCAAAGTACTACTCCCTATTTTTGCCTTACCAGACCTACTCTCTCAAGGTTATGCTGCTGCCATGCTATAAAACACACACAAACATGCATGCATGATCGAGTCAAAGAAGCCCAATCATAGAAGCTCCCTCTATTTCAGATCGGCGCAGGACACTCAAAGCGTAACAAGTACAAGAAATGCATCTTTTTTCTTAAAATAAGAAACAATTTCATTCAAAGATGAAATAAAGGAGATACAACTCCAATACCTATTGGTGCGTTACAGAGGAGCTCTTTAATTGGAGATTAAATAAGGTAGGCTATAATGACTAGAAAGACGCTGTGATGTACACCAAAAGAAGAAGAAGAAACATTTTTTTAGTATCACAAGCTACAGCAGCTCAGAGGAAAATAACTCAACTTCAGACTTGTACAAACCAAGGGAACTCTCGAGGGCCAATAGCTGCCGTGGGTTTGGTTGCTATGATTATTGGGTTGAGGGGGGAATAATGATACTTGGAAGGAAGTCATAAAGATTATCGATAATGTTTTCTTTCAAGATTTTAGCAAAGTAATTTTGTCTATTCTAACCATTTCAGGAAATTGTAACATATGCCAAAAATGGTGTTACGACTTCTATCTCACTTATAAATAGCGTACCTGAATCATACCCTTGCCTTTGATGCTATCACCCATTTCGAGGCTCAGCTCTCCTTCAGCTAATTTTTGCCCATACCACGAATTACGGCCTTTCAATAGAGTAACATAAGTGTCGGCCAGTAATGGTCCCGCCAATTTCTCTGGTTCTTCAGCCAATAGATGAGTAATAAATATCATCTCCGAGGTACAGTGTGCAAAGTATACTGCTTTGCTTGTGGCACTCTCTTTTGTCAAAGCTGCCACCATTCCTGTGCAAGAAATGAAATTTTACTGTGTTAAGCCACAAAGGCAATGATGATCAATCCTTTTCGTGATAGTCTTAGACCACCGATTGACCCAAAAATTTAAGCTTGTGGGTGAGAGTAAATTTAATTATATATTATCTAACACTCCTTCACTTGTGGGCTTGAAATATGTGAAAGACCCAACAAGTGAAAATCAATTTTAACTGAGGAGGAAATAACATTGTAGGAGTTGAATACAAAACCTCTTTAGCCCACCAGCTCTGATACAATCTTAAATCACCAAATGACCCTAAAGCTTAAGTTTGTGGGTTAGGGTAAATTTAATTATATACTGTCTAACATATAGTTTTTTTGTCCATGCAGCATAAGAATGTAGTTAATAAAACGTTAATCACAGTAATCAAGCGAGGGAAAGAAGTAGAAGGAAATGTTTGTATACTAAAAAACATGTGAAGTTTCACTATAATGTGAAGAGTTTTTTAACATGATCCACACTCACCTTGAACGTTCTTTCAATTTTCCTATCACACAAACCATCAATGTCAATTACAGTAAATTACTAAAAAAAAAACCAAGTTGAACCGTTCATTCAAAAATGTTTACAGTGATCTCAATATATACAATGCAATAGTAATTGTTATCCTAATTGTAACTTCAGATCTGGGCCAAACATTTCTAAGAACTAGATTAAACATAAAATGCTGCAGCCAAGATACAGAATGAAAAGACCAAAACTATATAAACATGTCCCCTGTAGCTGTATCAAATTGTTTAAGACATTTAATAAACGAATAGGAAATGAGTGTACCGGCTCCAATGGCATATACATTCTTTAATCCGCCCATTACTTCATGGGTAACAAGGTCGCCATTGTCCCACACAATGAAATGAGGCTGCCTCAAAAAATTTGCCAAGGATTTTCTCCACTTTTCAGATCCACAAATTCGAGCATTGGCATATTCCCTATTGTAAATCTCCGAGGCAATATTGGGTCCCCCAAGATAAAGAATGTTCTCCAAAGGAACTCCAGCTGCAAATCAATAATATAGGTCTTAGACTTCTGACAATTTTTAGGATTCTTTTAGAATGTAAGATAACAATAATGACACAGCTTAAGGGGCAATAATGTATGTTCTCACTTGTCGACTCATGTAAACAAAAGAAGGGGGAAAAAAAAAAGGGAAAAAAGAAGAAAGAAGATATAATCCTGTTTGAGTTTTCCCTCCTTCCAATGGGATCTTTTAGTTACAAAGACTCAAAATATTTAAACTATCCAAGATCATACTTAGGCAGTGCAAGTGACTCAATAGGCAGGAAATAAGCCGTTGGAACTACAAGATATAAGGAATAGAAGCCCATACTTACTATTTGATTAAACTCAATACTTATAAGATACAAGAAAAAAGTTTCAGGCAATGAATTTACACTCTAGTTTCTTCCAATTCAGCACACTAATATTTTTTCATTTCTTTCATATTTCCTATTCCACCTGAGACAAAACTCGATTAACTTGATAATATATAATAACTTCTAAATGGGGCAGCAAAGATCCATTTCTTTTACAAATTTGATGATTATATGAATCACCACTGAACCCAAGAAGCCTTCAAACCAATAAGTTAGAGCAGGCTATAGTTGCACAATTCCATACAACTTTGGAAAGAAAAAAAATAACATATGATAAGAATTGAAACTCAACATCTTAGTCCGATATCACCCGGTGTTAAGTTATCTCTACACTTTAGAAATTTCAAATTATTGCTGTTAACATAATTTTTTTCACTACCAAGTAATATAAACGATACCAAGAGGAAGCAATCTTACTTGCGCTGTTAATAATCTGTGTAGGAGTTATTATCCGTGGTTGAGGCTCCAATTCAGCCTCCACACCCTTCGACAAAGAAATGATAACAGGCATAGTTAATCTCTCTTTCCAATACCTTCTCATTTCGTCGAACACTTGGCGGGTGTCGGTCGAAGGCAAGCCATTCACCACAATGTCAGCATCCCACACAGCCTCCTGCAAATTGGTGACAACCTTCAAAGGACAGAGAGGCGTATCAATCATATTCAAGCAGAACCCATCTTTCAATATCTCATCTGCATACAAAGTTCTGTCACCTAATCTAGCTTCCACATATTTCAAATATGCACATCGTCTGATCAATCTTCTCAACACATCTTCCCTTGAATTTATCACTTCAAATAAATGTTCAGCAGTTGCTTTATCTACTGTTCGTCCATGTCTTCTCCATATCCTAATCAGAACTTTCTCTCTCAAATGGCCATAGCTCTCCTGCAGCATGGCAATGAAGACACTGCCCCAAGCACCAGCTCCAACACCCACGATTCTCAGTGGATCCCCATCCGCTTTTCCAAATAGACGACGAAGATCGTCAAGCTTCTGCTCCATTGACCCGTTTGGGTTCTGAATTGAGCCATTTGTTTGGTTATTTCTATCGATTGTATCAACCATTTTCTTCTTTCGAACTTACGGAATCAGAATTTGAGTTTCGGGATTTAAATAGGTCGTTTGTAAATCGAATCCAATCAGGTTTTTGAAGGAAAAAAAAAACAAAAAATCCCAAAATTAGAAAGTTTTTACGAACCGAAATCGAAAAGCGATTTCGCTTTTTCATACTCCAGCTATCATTGAGCGAAAACCATAACAAATCGACATGTGTGTGAAATTCGAGAACCAAAAGAAAATCATCGACACCGATCAAGAACAGCGTAATCCAGCGGGCAGAAATGCAATTTAAACACGTATTTGACCGCCACGGAGCAGTCAACCAGATCTTCGAAGCTTCTTTTACGTCTTCAAATCCTACTTTTGCCTGAAAATGATATCCACAACGAAAACAATAGAAAATCAACTGTAGCATTCAATCCGTATATCGATAATGAAAAATTCGAAACCAAGTTCTTCGAATTAAAACACAGTCAACGCCGTTGAACAAGTACAAATCAAATTCTTTTGGAACTTTTGATTCTGTTATCCTTGAATCTATAGGGACTATAGAGAATTGAGAAGAAAAACATTGGCATGCAAGCTCAACTGAACATGGAACTCAAATGGTAGAAGGTATGTTCTTTTAAAAAATAATAATAAAAAAAATCTTTAAAAGAGTTTTTTCAAACTTCTAACCAAAATAAGCTTTGAAAATGTATTTTAGTAAATGAGTTTCTAAAACAAATCGGTTTAAAACAAAGAAAAAATTATTTAAATGATAAAATTATTTAAAATATTTACAAATATAACAAATTTTTAATTTATACGTGGGATAGACTTAGATAAGCATCTATTAATTAACAAATGTTTATTTGTGTCTATTGCAATCTATCACCGATAAGAAGTAAAATTTTCCCATATTTATGAATAAGTTAGATCATTTTGTAATATTTGAAAACATCCTTAAAATAAACATTTGAAACCATCTTTAGAGGAAAAAAAAATGAATTTTAGTGTTTAGTATGATCGATCTCTCTAAGTTGTATGAGAAACTCCAATGACCACCGTCGCAAACTCTAACCACCACTTTCGATGACCGTCTGTTGACCTACTTCGATCACGACATTTAACAACTGCAGTTAGGCAACTTTTGAAGATCACCGTCGCCCAACATTCGTTTGCCACTTCTGGCACCCTCAACCCCAATCACCACTTACCACGACTGTCATCGAAAACCTCTAATCGCCATCTCTAGCGGCCGCCACTGACAAACTCCAATGACCACCACTGAAAAATTTCTTTATAATATTTGACATTAGCGAAAACACTATTAGTATATAATAAACCAAACAAACTTTTAGACAAAAACACTTTTGAGAAAAAAGTGTCGAACATATTTTTATTTTTATTTTAAAGAGCTTTTATAAAAAATGTTTAAATGGAAATGAATTTTGGAAAACATTATTTTTTTTCTAAGTCATTCTAAACGAACCCCAAATAAAACTTAAATTATAGTATAAACGATTGACTGATTGCATATAAACAATTAGAATGAAAATCAATAAGGTCTAAGTGCAATAATTGAAGTAATAAATCTTGGAGTATTCAAAGAGATCACATAAAACTAACTAGATTATAATTTTTTCTAAGTGCAATGTGATTAATCTGATCATTGGTAACCAAAAGTGTGGGTAGGGGGTGAATAGGCTAAATGCAAATTTAAATATCAAAGAATAATAGATAAACAAGGGTGTTACAATGTTTTAACCTTCTGGGCAATGTGTCTCGGGCAATGCAACCATATCATACCAGACATTAACTTAGACATTGACAGAAAAATTCTTCTATTCAGTCTTGTAGCAAGTTTCTTTAAGAGTTCTAAGCAGCTAAGTCTAACTTCTATGGTTAGCTGAATCTTAGGTTATTTCATGTAGACTTTTTATTATGTGGTGTTTCTTATCGTTGAGGTGATGTGACAATTTTATTTTAGGATCTTTAGTCTTATATTTCTTTGTGACATTCTTTTATATCCTAACATTGACAATATTAGGACTCCACTAGATTACGAAGTTACGTGGTTAGTCAGCTTAATAATTTCTTTTTATATATAAATTCACACAAAGAAAATGTTCCATTAAGCATATGTATTGCTCAAACCATAAAACCCTTTAGGGTATCTATATTGTTAAATCTCCTAAAGGATTTGGCTCATGATTAAAGATGAATGTGATGGGATAAAAGCGTAGCGGAATAAATCCAGAATCATCTCAATTTTATTTTGGAAAACTTTAAAAAAACATACATGAGAAAAATACAGAAAAAAATTAATTCAGGCTAAGCATGCTTTTTTTAAATAATTACAGAGAAGAAAAAACTTACTTTAGGTGCAGTCTCTGAAATCTACAAAACTTCTAATTGTAGACACCTCCAGTTGGAGTCTCTCCTATCCTCTCTCCTATCTTATGAGTAATTAGGGAATTGGCTTGTGGGAACCAATTTGGAAATCTTGGGAATTTTGGAGAGAAGTAGAGAGATACCTTTTTTTTTTCTTATTCTGCAGACTCTCTGCAAAAGTTAGGGTTTTTTTACGCAGAAGGTCTTCCCTTTCTTCAGGATGAAGAAGGGGAGGTTAGAGAGAAATTGGGTAAACCATCTCATGTTTCCCAAAAATAACTCTCAATGGGAGTTATTTAATTTAAATTTAATTTTAATTTAATTTTAATTAAAATTAAATTAAATAATTAATTAACAAATTAATTAATTAATTACATTAAATTAATTAAATCATATTTAATCAATATTTCATTTAAATCATATTTAAATGAATATCTCTCATATAACCTATA
>JBBPDJ010000026.1:8462661-8489808 GCA_037974625.1 Cucumis cinereus
TCAATTACTATTCATTGAAATAATAATTGTTTATTAATAACGGTCAACGATTTACATTTACTATCTACGAGTTTTAGAACATAAAACCCAACAGAATGAACACAAATTATTGGCTCATAAATCATGCTTACAAGATAAAGGTCAAAGAATAAAATAACGAAAACATAATAAAAGGAATCAAAGTAATTGCCAGAAATGTGATGAACAAAACTTATTTGAATCAATCTCACACTCTTTAACGCTTTCTAGGTCAGATTCTCTTTTTTTAAGGTCGAATCCTTTATCTACACTCACTCTCGCGGGGCAGGGATGATCTAAATCTAAGTTTCTTTGGAGGAACTTACATTCTTGAAGAAATTTGGGTTGAGCAGTGAGTTCTCTCTGTTGGAGTGCTAGGGATCATGTGTGATTTGTGGATGCTTGAACAAGAAGGCTTCCTCTCCTTTTATAGGCGTCAATTAGTTGAGAGGAGGTGGGAGGTGAAAGCTTTTGCTTCGGGCATTTGTCAGGTGATGTCGACACTGAAAAATAGCTTTGGGCCGTGAGAAGAACAATTGCATACGATTGGGTGCCATTTTAGATTTTAGGGTTCATCAACTTAGGCAATGCGAGCACATCGCGTCAATTTCCTCAAAGCAGTCGAAATTTCCTACAAAAGCTCATGAGGTAAACAAAAATAAGTAAAAGTCCACTTGTGAGACTAGAAGGACCTTCATGAGACCGTTTTATTCATTTAAGACCATATAATAGAATAAAACGCACACAATTGACCATTTTTACTAAGTACAAAAGTATAAAAATCTCAACTAATATCATGCATTTTATGTCACGTATCAATAGACTCTAATATTATTGGATTTGAGTCAATTAAATTAACGAGCTTTAAAATATGTAATGAACCTCTGGATTTCCAATTTTGTGTAGGATAAGTTTAAAACATTAAACCTTGAAAATTTGCTCAATCTACAAAAACAAAGCGACTAAAGAGTTTGAAGTAGAGTTTCAATTTGAATAGTGAAACTTTAGGGTATCTACCACATGATAAAAACTTGTTCCACATTATGTTACAACAATTATATAAACAAACAGAAAACCACGTATTAGAAATTAGTAAGAGCATAACAACAAAGTTTGGTAATCTACTTTGGTGTAATACCACATACATTTGAGAACAATGTGTCCGTAAAAAGATTTATTCACAGATATAAAAGTCCAAAAATTATAAGGATGTATTTATGATCAAAGACAAATTTAGTTACATTTGAAAAACTTAACTCAACATATGATCACTTAAGTTCACCAAAGTGTGAGACTCCAACGCAATCAAACTTAGGCTCCTCTGATGAGATCTCTTCCTTCATACATATCAACCTAGAATTAAATGAATTCAATCTTTATCTCTATCTCTATTTTTTAAAAGCTAGAGATATTGACCAACATACAACTCCCGGTGGATTTAATATAGGCTTAAGGGACTCAAACTCTTTAACCTTATGCTCTCTATATAATATATATATATATATATAATTAAAAAAACATTTATCGGTAAAACTGACGCTCAACTTCACTGTTTACGTTTTTTTTCCAATTACTTTTATATGTCCGCCGCGCCATACAACCATGAACCACCACTGGAATCAAATCCGCTGCCTTGTGCATCCACGATAGAGAACAATCGAAAACCAGTCAGGTTTGTGAATCAAAATCCTTTTTAATTCATTCTCCATTCTCCGACTCAAATTTGTTCTGTTCATGTGTTTTTGGTTATTGATTTCGATTTCATTCCACTGGATCTTCTTCACCTTCTTCCTTATTTCGTTTTCTACATACAATTCTGTGCTCGCCATTCAATTTGGCGATCCTTCGATTGAATCTTAACCTAGTTTACTCTGAATCTTACCTTAAATGTTCAGCAGTACTTTGATGGTGCTGAATCTTTTGATTTAATGCGGAATTTTCATGTTGCTTTCCTGATAATTCTCTAGGTTAGAAACGAGAAGCTATAATCAGACCTCGACGAGATGGCAGCGTCGGCAAAAACTCTCGCTATTCCAGATCAGTTAAATAATGGCGACTGGACGGTTGTGCTTCCTCGTCGTGGCAAGCAGAGGAAAACTTTTCCGAAGCTCAGGAATCGAGAAGATCAACGGACTTGGTCTCCCACTGATCAGGCTAATGATACAATTAGAGAATCGAAACTGTTGCAGAAGATGGAAATCTGTATCAAAAAAGTTAAGAGTTCCCAATTTTATCAAACTCTTGTTGAGGAGCTTGAAGCAATGCCGTTCTTGGAATCGTTAAATAGGGTTTTGGGCTCGGAGTCAAAGATGGGGGTGGTTATCTACGGCGTAGGAAGCATAGAGAATTATGAAAATCCTCGATTGCAGCTCAGTGTTGCAATATTATTGAAGAGAAAATTTAGTTGGATTGAAAGTTTGGAGGTGTTTGATCCAATTCTTTCTGCAACTGAATGTCGATTAATGGAATCCTTTGGTTGTTCTGTTCTATCAGTTAATGAACAAGGAAGACGATGTGCAGAGAAGCCAACAATGTTCTTCATGCCCCATTGTGAAGCAGAGTTGTACAACAATCTTTTACAGGAAAATTGGAAGGTGGAGCTGTTGAATCGTGTTGTGTTATTTGGGAATAGCTTTGAGATTTATGAACAGTTTGTATCTGAATTCAAGATCTCACCCGTCGTTGATTCATCAAAGTTCATCTTGGCCTCGAGAAAGTTCACACGGGAGATCAAAATCAAGACAGATTCAGATGATTTTTTTGGTGCGTTTCATGATTCAAGTTGGCATTTTTTCAGCCCCGTTTCACCAATGGAGCTGCAATTCATAGATTTTTGAAGGACATTGTTTAGTGATTGGAGAAACAGCCAGGTAAATTCATTGTCATGATTGAACATGGATTTTGTTCTTTTATCTCAAAATTTGGGTAAAATGCCAAATATAGGAGTGTTTATCACTTGTGCCAAGCTTGTGTCACTTTCCTCAATATGGTGATAATTTGGTTCCCTACCTAAGACAATCTAATATAGGAGTGTTTATCAATTATTTGTTTTGAATATCATTTTAGACCTTGGTTGTGCTTTTAGGATTGAAATAGAATCATATGTATAGTTTTTAAGTTGCTAAAGATCTTTACATATAAGTCAAGGTCCCATAACAAGATCTCTTAGCTTCTAATTTGCTTTCATTCTGATTTTAGGTAAGGATTAAGTTAAAGGCTCTTAGTTGTGCAAAGTTTGGTTTATAAATTCATTGGTTTTGTTTTAATTTGTTTTACTTCACAGCTCGGAAGATTCAAACATCTAATCTCTTAGTCGAGGAACATGGTAATTGAGTTTAGAGTCAAACATCTAAATTTTAGACTCGATTCTTAATATTAAAAATGATGGTACAACTTACCACAGACAGCATGGAGAGAAGTTTAATAGGTTAAACCATTTTTTTTATGAAAGAAAATTAGATTAAATACCATTTTGGTCTCCCTACTTTAAATTTTATTCTATTTTAATCAATATTATTTAGTGATAATAATAAGAACAATTTTCATGCAAATATTTTTTCTACAATCTATAAATAAAATTAAAAGTAAACATTAAACTAACAATACTATTTTAAGAGTTATTGCAACTACTCTTGGAGTACTAAACTATGTCAAGTAGTCAAGACATCTCTGTTCCTCTTTCTCAATTTGTAAAGATAAATAAACAAACAAACATGGCATACACAAACAAGGGCAGATTACTCTATCATATATTCCACCACATTTTATTTACACATCACAAATATCAATAATATACAACAGCTACACAAGGAACATTATCTCTCTCTTTTTTCCCTTGCTATGAAAAACCCATTTGAAGGTGCCTCCATCATAGCCAACAAAGTAATTGACTTAGTACAAAGTAGTCCTTTTGGAACTAAAATGATATGATTTTCAATAACTTCACCATGGCATAAGCAGCTATTGTGTAAGAGGAATGCATTCTAGTTCAATCTCAAGGATACCTCTTTCCACATTCTGCAATCTAAGAGATATGTCCTGTCTGACCTTTCCATCTACAAGGTTAATGATTCCATCTTTTACCAAGGTATTGTCATTACTTGCCACCCATTTTCCCAACTGCATTGATTCATCAATTGTGGACTTCTCATACGCCTTGGTCGCTGCGACCAACGGTTGAATGTCGATTTCGGCTTCACCCATAAAATCATCAGTTGAAAATGTGTCCTTATCGTAGACAAGCTGCAGAATTCATCATTTGGTATCTTACTGACTTTGTAAATGATCTAATACAATCAAAAGCTTTAGAACATATGATCATACAAGAGGTTCTTAATGAAGCTGCAGAAATCACCATTTGGCATCTTATAAGTGATTTAGTACAATCAGAAGCCTAAGAACGTGATCTTACAAGAGGTTCCTTGATGAAGCTTGCATAAAACATTATTTGGTAACTTTTTCTTTTTTGGCATCTTACTAACTGTATATGATCAAATACAATCAGAAGCTTAAATGCATAAGAGTATGCAATAGGGTCCATGATGAAGACGCTTTCAGTGAAACAAACAGTGGTGAATTTGGAATAAGAGACTTACCTTTCTACAAAACAGTACTCAAATTTTGATTTAGTTATTGAAATCACAATCTCGTTCTATGATGTTCTAACATTTGCCAAAAATATATTGTTGTTTACCAGTTTTAGTGGAGGGATATGCTCCGGAATCGACAACATTAGGCTTTCATTCCAAACTGGGTTTAGGTTGTTCTTTATGACGCGAGTCCTCACAGACTGCAACATACAACAATATTAGTCACTGCCAAATAACAAAGTAGCTGATATCAATCTTCACAACAAAGGTATATAAGAGAGGCTCACTTGATGCCCTAACGAAAGAATTACATAGGGATCGCTGGTCACCACGTCTCGAACAGCTAGGTTTGTGCCTCTAACCACATTGACCTTAACCAAGCCAACAAATTCAACCATACCTGCCTACAAACATTGCATCTGATGTAATAACATCCAACATCCATATCAAACCAAAAAAAATTTAAGCCACAACAGTTGCTTTGCATTTATTTCCCACGTGCATCCTCTTAGGGTTTTAGTCTCTAATCTCCAAGACTCCAACATAAACTAGACTGCTAGTGCAAGCTCAAAGTTCCAGCTATAACTTTTCAACTTTTCGTTGATGGAGGACGTGCCATGGTATGCATTTAAATGAGTTAGCTAATCAGATCATTTTGAACTGAGTAGACCTGATAAGTGGGCAGATTTCAGTGCCCTCATCTCGAATGTATTGTCCATAACTTAAACAAACATACTTTTATGGCTCAATAAATCATATGATCCCTATTATATTATGTAATTCTCAATTTGGTCCTTAAAGAAGTTGTTGGCTTCCAATGTCTTAAATTGGGAGAAGAATGGTAGTCGTTGAGATTTGAAGTCCTTCCTAATTATGTATCAGTTTAGTTGGCTTTAAGTTTCTTAAATTTACTATTAGATTAAATTTTTAGTTTAATATCAAAAATGATATTAGATCTAAGATTTAAGTTAGAGTTTCTATTTTTAATGTTGTTTTAAATCGTAATTTGTAAGTCAGTAGAATTAATTAGGTTCATTACCTACTATGCAAGGGTGAACTACTAACATTTTCTACTTCAATAAAAAGTTTATTCTTTCATTAAATTTCACTCTCTCACTTTTTATTTTGTTTTCTTTGTTTAACCGCAACATTTATTTTTTTTTCTATCGATTTCATTTTCGCAGGAACAATAACCAAAAATTTCAAAATCAAATGGAGTTTTTGATCTCTACAACACTTGGATAACTTAAGTACTTAAGGAAATAAAATCATTAATAAGAAAAATTATAATAAAGTAATAGAGAAAGCAGTTATTACCGATGCTTGTCTTGAGACTGCTGGGCTGCTCTTCTCAAAATTCTTGTGGTCACTATCTTTTCTTCCCCGACTGTTACGAAATGCATTGCCGATGCGATGCCTAGTAGCTTGTTTCTCATAGTGTCTTTTCTCGTGGCTACCATTCTTGCTTGAAGAGTTAGTACTTTGGGAGCATGATGAACTTCTTTTACTAAATGAGTTATTATCACTAGAATTTTGACTACTACTGGCGTTATAAAATTGTAGCAGTTCATACTTTCTCCTGAATTTACAAGAAATGTGATTCTTTAATAGAATGACCTCAATATTTCAGATTCCTCGATACATTAAATACATGTGCTAGCAATACCTTATAAAATCAAAGCGCTCCTCTATACAAGAATCTGGTTTCGGTTTTCGGTTCAAATCGATGATGCCAGCTTCATACTTCCTGTTTACATCTATATTTCCGCCCATGCTCATGAAAGTATTGACTTGCTTATCCGTCCAATTATCTAGTTTCACTGAGAAAACCTGCCATTTATTTTTGACAAATTTAGATCATAAATGCCTTGCATGAGATAGAACCTTCAGTATTGAAATTCAAAATCAATATGAAAATAGCTAACAGAAATTACTGCAGACCGGTTTAACAACCATTTGGATTCTTCCTCAAATTCTAAAACCAATTTTTTTAGGGAAAAAAATAGAACTCTTTGACAAATTTTCTTCAGCAATGCTGACATGCTTTATGATATCATCCAGTGCTATAATGTTTTTGTAACAAGTAAAGCTTATCTAAAACAGCCACGTCATCAAGTAGCTTGGTCGACATGTACTTTGTGTTTTCTATTGTGAGAATAAAAAAGCCACCGTAAAAGAAAAGAAGGAAAAACCTTAGAGATATGAACTCCGAGACTTCTGTGTACTCCAGAGCACTTTATACAGATAAACACTCCCAAATTTAACGATCTGCACCCATAAACCAGAGGTTAAGAACAAAATACTACATATGCTGAGAAGAAATGTCAGTAGATATCAAAGGTAACAGTTTTTTCATTTTGTGTAATATAGAAAACACCTAAGAGTAAGACACCAAGGGTGATAAAAGTAACTGATCCTTTTGTAATTTATACACACTAAAGAGACTTGGGAGGAGTAACATGAAGTGGCCTAAAGAGATTTAATGGTCTGCCTAAGTAGATTAAGATCCAAATCCCTAATATAATCCAATTATTGCTTCTAGAAGCGATCAGAATAAAGACCTCAACAAAATCATACTGCACCTCCCTACCCCTACTCCCTCCATGTGCCCATAAAAGAGAGGAAAAGAGGCATGCTATATACGAAACCGGTCAGTTGGCTGAAGTTTAATCCATCTATTCAACCTCTGGATAACTAATATGAGGGAGGAACTCCCAAGAGAGAATAGCTTCACCATGGGTGCATTGAAAGAGGGAAAAAAGGGAAGAAACAAAAAACAAAACAGAAAAAACTGTTCTGTTGAGTGTAAGGAATGGACCTTCTCCCTTGAACAATTCGATAGCACTGAGCTTTTAAAATTTTCATCACATTTCCCACACACCAAATTACAATTCAATCAGGACTGAAAGGAGAAAGAGAGTCAATTTGCAACTTGTATGAATGAATAACTAAAAAAAAAAAAAAAAACTGGCTATTAAATAAAACATTTAGACTTACACCCATTTTGGATCCGGTGATCCACAATCTGCACAAAACATATTACCAGATTGCTGCAACAGATCTTCCAACCTTTTCTGGGGGCCTGATAGATGGCAACATGCATTAATATAGATCACAGGGCTTCTTCTACCATGTCGAGCGAAGATATAAGGCTAATAAACATAAATCATCCAAAGGAACATAAAAATAACACATGACCGTTACGTTATCAATGTGAAATCATTGCAACACCCAATAAAGTAGAAACAAGTGTATGCAACAGGGTTTAGAATTGGAGAAACAAAATAAACTCAAACTTAATTTGAACTAAAATAAAATTAGATGCCTAAAAGCCCCACAACAAAATTCCACAACCGAGACGCAAACTCACAATGGAGGAACAAATGGTCAATCGACTCTCCTTTGTTTAAGCATAATTTTCACCCAGAGGAAGAGACAGACCAGCCACTGAACTTTCTTTGCAATATGTCATCCGTGTTTAAGCTCTTGTAGGCCAAAGACCAATGAAGAACTTTCACCATCTTTGGACATTTATTCTTCCAAAACTTGTTTGCTAAGGTCTTGCTAACCTTGGAGGATCTCGTAGATGAGAACCATAACTGCCCAGAATCTGGAAGGCAGATCTAGTAGGGGGGAAAAACCAGACCCTTCTAAAGACCAAACTATTCAGGAAATCTTTTGATAGCCCGTTGGGCCACTCACTTCTTCCAAAAACATCTAACTGACTTCATCTTCAAAAGTCTACATTTTAGAAAGCAAACAACCAATCACTTTCTCATTCTAGATTTTGATGTACGACATGATATTTTTCAGCTTCAAAGTATATCAAGTACCCAGGGTCCCAGGTTTGCCAAACACGTCTACACTCCTCAACCAGTCCCAAGGTGTTGGGAAAATTAGGCAATCATAATCGTCTAGGGCATAATCCTAAGAGTCCTGCATTATGGCCAGACCTTGTCTTTAATAGGGTTCATATGAGACTTGCTTCTTGGAGCAAGACAATATTTAATGGGCGGTAGGTTTAGCATAGCATAATCAGGTTTGGGTGGCACTTTGATGGATTTCTTGTTCCGGTTTAAGATTCTTAGTGCTGTTTGAAAAACCATTGAAAAATCAATGACTTCCCTGGGACGGGGTTGAGAAGGGGAAAGGTTTTACCTCTGAACCTTCTACCACTGGTAAGGGGTCAGGCCCTTCTGGCTAAATAGTTGTGGTGATTCCATCATGATTCCGACACCTTATGGCAGAAGATTACTATTGGCAAGCATGGTCTGCGACCCCTTTTGAACAGACAGTGGTGGTTAAAGATTCTTCCAAAACTCGTGGAAAGATATTTCAACAAATGTTCATTCCTTTTCTCAGTTTGTCCATAATGTGGTGGGTAAGGGATATGGAAGGTATACTTACTTTTGGGAGGATAAGTGGTAGGGGAATAGACCCATTTACTCCTTGTTTCCCAGTTACATTAGTTGTCCTTGTCAATGTTACACCTAGTGGCTTTGATTTTTTTTTCATTCTTGGAGCCCTTGTACATCCGAACGCTTCTACTGTAATTTTAGCTTCGTTATGGGAGCTTCCCCTTAACCGTGATGCAAGGATTTTCATTCTTGGAGCCCTTGTACATCTGAACACTTCTACTGTAATTCTCTCTTTAGGTGTTTGGCCATTGTTGAGTGTTTCAATTGTTGCCTCTGCATTGAAGGTTAAGATTTTCAAAAAGGTCAAGTTCTTTGTTTGGCAATTTTTGCATGAAAGGATTACTACCTTGGATCAGATCTTGGCTAAGGCCTAAGGGGTCCATGGTAGTTGAGTCATTCTGTTGTATTCTTTGTAGGAGGTGGCAGAGGACCTGGATTATCTTCGTTCGGAGTGTGATTTAGCCAGTGCTGTGTGGAGTTGTTTCTTTGAGGTGTTTGGATATTACTTGAATGATTTTCAAGATAGCAGATAGACAATCAAGGATCTTTTTCTCCACTAGCCTTCCTGGGAGAGGGGATTTTTTTGTGACAAGCCACTAAAAAGCACAGACACTTACATGCGACACGAATAAGACACGACACGGACACGGCGACACGTCAATTTACAAAAAAATAGGACACAACGCGTTAGGGACACATTATTTATTTATTTGTTTACAAAAATAAATATATGCATGCATATTTTGACATGTTGTTTTCAGAACCTTCCAAACAACCTCTACAGCACCCAAACTTCAGTACAAATTTTTTTATCGAAGTTGAAAATGATCCCCAGTTCACTAATTAATTAATCTCTAAGTACTTTTTCAGAATGGAAGACATATTACTGGTCAAAGAATCAGCAGGTTGACTATATTTTACATTTTCTACAATTACAACTTGTATAGGATCTAGATCTTGCTCCATCTACTTCAATAATATTCCACAATAAGTGCTATTGCAGTTATAAAGATATTAAGAATTAAAAATATAATACCAGAAAGCTGTTGGTCCTTCTTCCAATTCCAGCGTTGCGTTTCTGAATCTGAATACAAGAGATTACAGAAAATTGAAGCAATGAAAAAGAGTGGGAGAGTTGACAGTTCAACTAAGTATTATGTTGTTACCAAATCTACAGGAAAAGATCATTTACTAAACTTAAAAGAAGATTCCTAACTCAGTGATTTATCTCCTGAAGTTGAGTTTTTGTAGTTATAAAAAATCTCGACTCAGCAATTTGACTAGACATTACATTTCCTACAATTAACACTTCCTTCTGGATTTGGCTTCATCCTCTTTCAAAAATATTCCTTAATAAGTGCTACTGCTAAGTTTAAAGATATTGAGAATTAAAGATATAATACCAGAGGGCATCCGACTCCAGTCCCAGCCTTGCATTTCTGAATCTGGAAACAGGAGATCGAAGAGACAGGCGCCTGTCACATTTGAATCGTGTCAAGAAAATTTCAATGCGATGGAGGTGCATGAGCAGAGCTCTCCATAGATCGGTAACAATAGAAATAGATACATTCAAACTTTTTGTAAGCCATGAGCAATAACCCAAAGAATTTAGATAGCAGAGAACAGGTCCCAACAGTCGAGACAAATATGCGTTTATCCAAAATGCTACAGTAACAAATTCCTGTATGTTGAAGAGGAGACTCATGTAGTAGTAAATGTCAATCCTATACATTTAAGATGATTATGTCTACACCCTTATTTCCAATCTCCACAACAAAAATGGGAACAAAAATACACAAAATCATACAGATAATTCTATTTTTGTTAAAAACATATTCACGTGTATTTTACTTCCTAAAGTCAGGCATTTCCAAAACATAATCAAATGGGACGACTGCATTAAAATCCAAGTAGTTTTCCGAGTCTATAAGAGACCTAATATACCCAAAACAGTTCTTCAACCTTAAAATGGGGAAGATAACTCAAGTTACACATCATCATAATGTTTCATCTCAATAAAAATAAAAGAAAAAAAACTTTTCAAAATCATCTATGACTTAATAACTATGAAAAAATTAATACAACAAATGTGGGGTAAGAATTTGAACCTCCAACCTCGGAGGAAGAAATAAACGTCTTTAGAGTTGATGCTCATGTTACCTATTAAAACTTGTAGTTATTATATGTGCTCATCATCACACTTAATTTCATAAAAGGAAGTACTTGAACAAATTTTTTTTTTTTTTTTTTTGATATCCATGAGTGTACTTGAACAAATTCTTCAATGAACTGACTTTGTAATATCCCATATTAAGGTTTAAGAAGGATCAGCTGGTCATATGAATTTTCATCTCTTAAATCATCGATTGACCCAAAAGCTTAAGCTAGTGGGTGAAAGCAAATTTAATATTATATCATTTAACACTCCTCCTCACTTGTGGGCTAGAAACATGAAGAATGTACCACAAGTGGAAATCAATTTTAATTGGTGAGGAAATAACGATGCAGGGGCTTGAACACAGGATCTTCGTGGACCACCTGCTCTGATGTCATCTTAAATCACCGATAGACCTAAAAGCTTAAGCTAGTGGGTGAAAGCAAATTTAATATTATATCATTCAACAATTACAATGGTCAAAAGAATACCATACATTTCAAATATTGAAGAAACGGTTCAATCTTACATTCAACCACACTAATCTGTCTCTCCACCCATCCTCCGAGAACTAGTTCTACCTCTAGCGATATATTGTTCCATTTACAATATAACTTCCAAGCGGTATCTAGACAATCGAAAATCTTCCATTGAAAATCACCTTGAAAACCTATCAACACACTTTGAATAGCAACTGATTTTTTTTTTCCATTTTGATTGTGAAGCACATGTTCTTGGGGATGGAATACGTCAATATGATTTAGATTGTTCAAATAGCTTCTCATAAATGTATCTAAATCTCAATATCTAGACTCTTTCTTAGCCTGAGAAAACAAATTGTCATTGAGAAAATGAAAGAATACACAAACAAGAGAGAGAGCATACAAAAAGACAATTCAAAAAAAGAAGCCTCAAAGCTAAGAATACAAAAGGGGGCCCCAATTCTAAATAATAAGACCTGGAGGAACAACATAAAAATCCTTAATAAACTGATGCCATTGTAGAGGCAGCTGCTCTTTTCAATGGAAGAGAAATCTTAGGAATGAGTAGTTAACTAACTTAATCAACACTATCAAACCCACCCCACTGGTCATTTGGCTGCTGTAAAGCTCCTAACTTCCTACTGGACTATTGGATAATTAAATGCTCAAGTGAGAATTGATATTCAAATATTTATATGTAAAGTAAGCCTTTTGGATAATCATTTGCATAGATGATAAATACCTGAAACGCCATTTGAATCAGAATTCTGCTGCTGGGATGACATTTCCAGCGTCAAATAATGTGCACACAAATCATGAAAGAATGAGGAAATCTGCAAACAGCCATTCTCTTAACTCATCCACTCATTGAAATTTTAGAGAACATAATAAAATATAGTGAATAGAAAATTGTTCTTACAGGTTTACAAAGTGACAAATGAAATGAATAAATCCTAGATTAACATTATTCTCCTCATGCCTTCTTCTGTGCATGAAAACAAGATCATCAGAACCCAATGACAACCAAATCAAAAACAAAATACATATAATAAACAACCAAGCTCAAAAACACCAAAATCGATGATTACCGTACAACAAGAGATCAAAAAAGGGAGGAGGCAATAGTTTAATAAATTTAAAGGAAAATCTGAAGATGGCGAATGCAAAAGCCTTGAAATCCATTGACAAACGAATTCTTTTTGAAGAATTGTCGAAAACGGCAAAATGTATCCATCTTCAACGAAATTGGGTGGGAAAAAAAGCAGAGAAAAAACGGCAAATCAAAGAGAAAACGTTATTATGGAAATGTGATATTCTTTGATTGCTCAAAATATTGGGTCAGTTGGGAACAAAATTGAATTGATTTGAGGAGAAAAGAAGAATGGGTATGATGAATTTCGAAAGAAAATTCATCAAAATTTCATCCGTTTTCGTTGGAGTCAACATAGTTTCATGGCGGTATATGAAATGGATATGATATGATGAGAGTGATTCCAGATTAGAGATATATCAATTTTCTTTTTTAGATTACTTGAAAATGAAAATCATTAACAAATAATTAGTTCAAAATAAAATAATTAACAATTTTCTTTTTTAAATAATAATAATAATAATAATTAAGAAGAAAAGGTCAGAGGGTTGGTTTAGTTAGAGACAACAGACAAGTACGCCACGCATTAAAATAAAATAAAAAATCAATTCTAAACCTATCTCTTAAAGAGGGACATTTCACATATATATAATAATAAAACAAAATAAATTTTAAATTATATTGATGGATGGACATTTATAGAAATCTATTAATATTTATCGTGATAAAATCTGAAAATTTGCTATATTTTGTAAATATTTTCTTAAATTTTGTAATTTACAATAAATTTTCTTTTAATTAAATATTCGGAGGGGATTTGTATTCTTTTGAATTTTAATATTATTGGAAAATTTCAACCTCTAATACTTTGATTTAATGTAATATTAAGTTATATTAGGTTTTGTTTCTATGATTCAACGAAATTTATTTTATTCTTCGTACTTTTAATACAATATACAAAGGGATGTTTATAAGACTAGGAAATACAAGCATTTATGGGACAACTTGAAACCGAAGCTATAGACTTTTTTGTAGCGTGTTTGGAGTTTATCACTGTTTTGAATTTTTTTGACGTGGAACAACTGCACTTTAATATTTTGCTAAATTCTTACATAATATGCGTCATAAATGTGAAATGAGAATTGGTAAGTAAGATCTTATTAAGAGAACGTAAATATTTTTCAAGTTATGTGTAGACGTTGACGATAACCGAGTCTCCTCACCTTTCAAAACTAAGACCTCACCATTTGGGTGACGTTTAATAATTATTTGAATTTTAAAAAGAAATTGCCTTTGATTTCCTTGACAACTTTTTTAAGGGTATTTTTAACAAACCAAACTAAATACTAAAAACTAAAAAAAAAGTTTTATTTTCTTTTCTTGAAAAATAAGTTAATACACGTTTGAGTTATTTGTTTTCTCATATACTTTCTAAACTTGTTTTCAATATTTAAATTTAACACTAATTTTTGAATTTTTTTTAATTAAAATTCAGCTAAAAGTTTAATTAATAAATTTAAAAAGATAAAGATTATGGTAAAGAAACTAAAATAAACACCGTTTTTAGAAATAATGAGTCAAAATACCTGTTTTTAGTTATTTTCTACTCTTGACATATATATCGATATGATTATATTCATTCATGAAATCTTAAGAATTCATATATCGAAGTCTCTTTTATATTATAATTATTATAGTTACATTCGTGAGAGCCATATAAGATTTGTATTTTCGATATATACTTAATTAATTGGTATTTTGAAATTGTAAATGAAAAATGGTTGCAAATGGCAAACATGTAGGGCATGCATGTTACAAATTTGAAGATGTTGATGACATAAAGTTTATTCTATGCATGATTATTTGAAAAGTGATTGAGTAGATCATGTTCATATTAAATATTAGGGTTTAGAAGTTAGCATAGGGCCCTACTCTCAAGTCAAATAATTTCCTTTTTCTTTTTCTTTTTCTTTTTCATTTTCATTTTCATTTGGAATCAATTCAAAAGCTTCTTCCTCCACTCATTTTAAAAGATCTTTTTAAATTCGTGGATGGCACTAACATTTGTCCACTATCAACTTTTTAATGGATTCTTTTTTATGAAAATAAACGAGACCAAAACAACTAAAGAACCAGGTCGAGAGAAACAAACAAACTCAACCACACAGGATAAGGAGAAAAAAGAAGAAAATAAACTTCTTCAACAAACACCTTTGTGGCTAAAGAGTGAGCCAAAACATTATTTCAATGGCGAGCGTGAATAAAAGAGATATCTCCCAACTCTTGTGCATAAACCTTAACCTCATGGATGACGAACGAGACTTCTGATGGATCTATAGATTTGTCAGATAATAGATTTATAACCTCCCGATAATTAGACTCCACAATGGTTGGGGGAATATTGAGAGAAATAAGACTAGCGAGAGCTTCACAAATAGCCTTAGTTTCAAGGACTATGACATCGTCACATTGCTCAATAAACTGGAGGCCGGCGAGACAAACCCTCCCCAAGAGGGTCCCCAAGCACCCAACCAAGCCCACCAACACACCGAAGCCGCCAAGCAACATTAATGTTCAATTTTTTATTGTCAGCCAACACATGAAAAAATAATTGTTTTTTCATGGACGTAGCTTTCAATAGATGCACAAGTAAAATTTAAATTCGCATGAATCTTTCGAAACACCATATTATTCTTAGCCTCTCAAATCTTTCAGACAACGAGCACCACCTAATATAATTCATCACCCGAGACAGGATCTAGAATCCAAGCCCAATAATCCCAACTGCTCCATCTAGTACTGACATCACAAATAATATCCACATTAGTACCTAAATAATGGACCAAAAATGTCCTTCGTAACCTAACAGTTTCCACAATATATGAGAAGACGATTAAGAATGGGTTCTAGAAAAACCACAAAAAAGATCAGAGTGAAAACCTTTCCTAGCCAAATTAACCTTAGTATTAGATGACATCATGGATCAATTTCTTAAACTTAACATATGCTTTGCTCATGTCAAGTTTAAGAGACAGTCACCCGAACTCTTTACGGAACTGCTTGTTATTCCTCAATGTGCATACATTCAAAACTCGAAATGGCATAGTATCAATGATGAGCCTACCAAAGACAAACGCAGACTGTGAGAGGGAAGTGATAAGATCCAAAAATTCATTCAACCAATTTGCCAACACTTTAGCCACAATTTAATAAATAACATCGTAGAGGCTAATTAGGTGAAATCAGACATAGAAGAACTTTGTCGTATCATTCTCAATCAAGAAGCATAAGCAATAATTATTGGCTTATATTAGGCCCTAATTATTAGTGGTAGATATAGGGAAATTGACATATATAACCCCCAAACAAGTTGTGTTTTAAAAAAATAGACCATTTTTTTTAAAAAAAAAAAAAAAATTGATGTAAAACATTTAATGGATAATTACATTTCTGCCTTCCCTACCTTGTTAAATTCAAAATACTTATTAATTAATCAACCAACCTAAGCTTCTTACCTATCAACACACCCACTTCTTGAATGCTTTTAAAAAAATATATCATAACACTATCATTAGTCACTGACTCACAACTTAACCAACTTCTTAATTCCATAATAATTAAGAGATTAATTTAGGGTTTAGGTGGTCTTATATTAATAATTAGTGCAAAACAATAATACAAGAAAAACAATGTTTGTTTAGAGTTGATTCCACGCATATTCTCAATTAAAATAATGTTTGATTATCATTGTTTATGTTTTATTGTAGTAGTAATGATTAAAATTTTGAATTCAAGTAATTATCACTGAATTAAACTCAGTTTGACTAATAAATATTACATATATTAAATTCAATCGTTTAATCTTATATTTCTTATATTATATAACATTTTTCAATTATGTCTATTATTATTAACATTTTCTAGTGATCAAACAATATTTATGTTGTTGTGGAAACTAATCTAACAGTGGGTTCAGTTCATTAAACTTGAATTCAACAAACCATCAAAAGTATATTTTATTTACCAATAAATTTATCAAGGCGCATGATAAGACATTAAGTATCATCTCAAATGTCGAAGGCAGTATCTTCTAACTCCATAAGCATCAACGATCAAAAGGTAAATTTGAAAGAAATTCAGCGTTTGGACAATTTATTAGATTAATAATTTTCAAAAAAAAAAAAAAAAAGTTTCTTCTATTATATTTTGTTGTTTTGTTACCTTTAGGCCTTGAGTTTAAATTAGGAAACACATTATTTTGTATCATATAACCATCTTAAGGTAAGAATGATATTCATTTATATCTTTATATTCTAGCATAAGTTTGTAAGCAATAAGCATTTTCAATTTTTTAACCCAATAATAATAATTATTATAATAATAATAAACAATTAGGATGATGGATTTTATTCTTTAATTAGCATATAGTTTCATTTTTTTTCTTTTATCATATTAAAAATTAGCATAAGTTATAAATGTTTTTGTTTTTTTAATTTAAATTTAGGAGGAAAGTCTTAGAGTTTGTTTAGCTTTTCAATCTACTAGTTGAAACTTTATAATTTTTTTTATATGTTTTTAATTGAAAGAAACATATAACTCGAAACAAAATTGAATTAATCTCGAACCATTGGATAATCAAATCGATTTTTTATGTTCAATTTTTGAAAAATTAATCTGTTTGTTAACCATTTGAATTTCATATTTTTACAATTTTAAAAACTTTTTTTTTTTAATTTTGTTAAGGTATTTCGAGAAACATTTATAAAAACTTTTTCCATTTTTGTTGGTAGTTTTAAAATGTGCTAGAGTGATCCTTTGTAATCTCATTCTTCATACTAAACAAAGAACATCGATCGTTGCTAACAATTCAACACAAAAGATATATCATTGAACACATATCATCTTCTGTTTAACAAGATTTATATTATCCTCGAGCATAATTGAAATTATAAACATATTATTTAATTCAATCACACCATCTTTTCATATAAGTATTGAAAATTTTGCAATTTATTCGACTCTGACTATTAGACATGATTAAAATGGATTGTTGAAAATTGAAAGGACAAAAACTATGAGATTGTTAAATATTATTTTGATTAGAAAAAATTTGAGATGCGGAAATTTAAATATTTAAAACTTAATTAAATACCTAGAAAAAAATGAGAAAATAATACATTAGAAAGTTCCCCAAAAAAAAAACATAAAAGAAAAAGAAAAAGAAAAAGGACCAAAAAAAGAAAAAAGTTTGAATTTTTAGGTTATTCACCATTTCTCACACTAGCAAGTGGCAATCCCACACTAGTCAAAAGCAGAAGCAGCCGCCCTCCATAAATTCCCTCCAAAGCTTCTCAACAAGCACTGTCCGCCATTGATACACAGTCGAAGCTCCCAGCCAATGTCATCGACATCAGTTTCCCCAGCAATGGAGTCCTTGATTCTTCAACTTCACGAAATCTCCGCTGTTAAATTCGGCAACTTTAAGCTCAAGTCCGGTATATACTCTCCAATATACATTGATCTTCGTGTTATTGTCTCATATCCTACTCTTCTCTCCCAAATCTCCAAAACCCTTATCTCTTCTCTCCCCTCATCCACCTCCTACGACCTCGTTTGCGGTGTTCCGTATACCGCCCTTCCTATTGCCACTTGCATCTCTGTTTCTAACCATGTTCCGATGGTTATGCGCCGCAAGGAGATTAAGGATTATGGTACTGCTAAAGCGATCGAGGGTCAGTACCAGGCTGATCAAATATGTTTGATTATTGAGGATTTGGTGACGAGTGGTGCTTCAGTTTTGGAAACTGCTGCGCCCCTTCGAGCGGCGGGGCTGAAGGTGAGTGATGCTGTTGTGTTGCTTGATAGAGAGCAGGGTGGTCGGGAGAATTTGGAGGAAAATGGGATTAAATTGCATTCGATGATTAAGTTGAGTGAGATGGTGAGAATCTTGAAGGAGAAAGGGAAGGTTGGAGAAGAAATGGAAGGGGTGGTGGCGAAATTCTTGGAGGATAATCGGAAGGTTGCGGTGCCTAAAATTGAGAAGCCTGTTAGAGTTAAAGCCATTTCCTTTCAAGAAAGAGTGAAGTTAGCGAAGAATCCAATGGGAAAGAGGCTGTTCGAGGTGATGATCGAGAAGGAAAGCAATTTGTGCGTAGCTGCCGATGTTGGCACCGCTTCAGAGCTGCTCGACATCGCAGAGAAAGTAAGAACTTGTCGAATTTCTGAATTTTCTTCTATTTGCTCATTGACACTCAGATTAAAAAAGTGAACGAAATCATCAAGAAATATGTAAATGAATTGGGTTTTAAGTAAGCAACCATTTGTTTCAATCAGGTTGGGCCCGAGATTTGCTTACTGAAAACTCACGTGGATATACTGCCAGATTTCACCCCCGACTTTGGTTCCAAACTTCGCTCGGTATGTTTCTTCTACAAACTTCATTGCTTTCTTTCTTTAACCATACTTCTCCAGTTCTTCTCGACAATGTTTCAAAATGTTTAATTGGTCTTGAGGCTTTTCCTCTTGAAAAGGTGGAGCATAAGCTCAAGGTGGTATGAGACGTAAGCCTCAAATAGTGAATAAAAAAAAATTAAAAATCCTAAATTGGTATAATCAAGTACTGCTAAACATGATTGAATTCTCCCCACACTATAAATTGTGCCTTCAAAGTCATAACATTAAAAGTAGTCTGAATTCAAATTTGTCACAACTCGAACCTTAATATTTTCTAAGAAGTTAAATTACTATTATTTTTCTAATCATTAGACGAGGCACATAGATTTTAGGCCTCAACGCCTTTTCACAAAGTTGTAAGCTTCTTCTACTAGAGGGAAAAGGTGTAAGCTTCTTCTACTAGAGGTGTAAGCCTCTTATGGTTCAATGAAGACGTAAGTTTCAAGGCTAAAACGTAGAATTTTGCAAAAAGGTGCAAGTCTCAATAGCTTTTTGAAACCTTGCTTCTAGATGTTTGCGATATCATAGAACACAGGTTAGCAGTTCATGCTTGTTGGTGGACGGTAATGATGATAATAAGAGTATCGTTAACCTTATGAACTTGTTAAGTAATAAGTTCGTAGGTTTTCACATCACTTCCAGATTTTCATTACCAACATTATGTAACTTAAATCTGATTTTCCTCATAATTTGGAGGCCTTTTGAGGGAGATGTGGAGGTACGGTTAGGTTTGATGGCTCTTGTATTCAAACTTTCAAAGGAAATTATTACTGTCCTGTCTCCTATCTGAACAACAATCAGAGATCAATCTTGTAACTTGTGTCTATTGTATTTTGTTATTTTTTCTTTGAATTTTTGTTGTGGCATGGTGCATGGTGGTTTTGAGGAAAACTGCTACATGTTTGCTTACATCATCATCTCATTGCGATACAGATTGCTGAGAAATACAACTTCTTGATCTTTGAAGATCGCAAGTTTGCGGATATTGGAAATACAGTGACAATGCAGTATGAAGGGTGGGCCCCTCAACTTTCAAAACTAGCTTTGCTGTCCCTTATTTTCATTTTCTTTTACTTTTCAGCAATCCCCTGCGAGGTTCTGAAACTTGTGTTTTGCAAATACAGGGGTATTTTTCATATATTAGACTGGGCTGATATAGTCAATGCTCACATCATCTCTGGTCCTGGAATTGTAGATGGATTGAAATTAAAGGTATGTAGGAAGTCTTTTTTTTTTAATATTCATGAGTCTTCGGGCCAACTTATGCACACATTGACTAAACTCGCGAGACAACTCACTTGACCCACAACATTGGTGTCTTGAGGAAACTGGGAGGATGTTAAATTATTGGTAGGTGGCCACCATGGATTGTACCCATTATCTCTTCTTAGCCCTTTATCAAATCCATGCCTTTTATTTATCACTAGGTTAATCCAAGATAGTCTAAGCCACGTTCATAAAGTCTATTCCAATTCAATCAAACTTTTAAAACTACTATTTGCTAAAAGTATTCTAGATAAATGATTTCTTCATTACTAAGTTAATTGTATTTCTTTGTCACTGTGGATGGTGTAGGGGCTGCCTCGAGGTAGGGGTCTTTTACTGCTAGCTGAAATGAGCTCAGCTGGAAATCTTGCCACGGGAGACTACACATCTGCAGCCGTTAAAATTGCAGAAGAACATTCGGATTTCGTCATTGGCTTCATTTCGGTTAATCCAGCATCCTGGCCAGGTGCGCCTGGAAACCCTACATTTATTCATGCCACTCCCGGTGTCCAAATGGTTAAGGGTGGAGACAATCTTGGACAGCAATACAATACCCCATATTCTGTAAGTTTTGTCCAATATTTACCTTTCTTCTGCATCTTATGTACGCTATTATTATGCATGCATTTTCTTATCGAATACAGAATTGTACTTGATGTCATCTTTTCTAATCTCACAAATCAGTTTTCTGATATAGGGAAGTCGTAGTCTGTAGAGGGGGAAATGAAAAACTGCTGAAGTTCTGATATTTCTTGTTTTCTTTTTGTTATTTGTATGATTAAAAAGATAGATTATCATACATATTTGTTTCTAAATGCTGTGGAGAAAAAAAAGTAAAAGAACTTGGGATGGTGGAATGAGTTCCAATCCCATAATATTCAAGTCTTCTTTAGTAACTATTTGGTTTTAAAAAATTAAGCTTATAAACCCTACTTCCAAGTTCACCTATTGATTTCTTTGATTTGTTATCTACTTTTTAAGAGTGTTTTCAAAAACCATACCAATTATTTATTTATTTATTTTAAAAGCATCGTTTAGTAACCATTTGGTCTTTTGTCTTTGAAATTAAGCCTGCAAACAATATCACTCCCATCTATTGGTTTCTATAGTTTGTTATCTACATTTTAGGATTGTTTTCAAAGTCAAAAGCCAAATTTTAAAAACAAAAAAAAAAAAGTTTTCAAAAACTTGTATTTAGAAATTGGCAAAGAAATCGAATGCTTACCTACGAAATATATGAAAACCATTAGCAAGAAAAAGTGATTTTTATTTTTGAAATTTAGAACACTTCAAATGTTTAATTAAGAAAGATAAAACTCATATAAAAGTTGTAATGAAGCAAACACAATATTCAATAAGCAAATAGTTACTAAAGGAGAAGTCTGGTAGCAGTACACAAATAACTCAACAATGTTAAAGTGTTAGATGGCTATAACATCAACTGAACGTGGGAAACGATGTTGTGTGCAGGTTGTATACGATAGAGGAAGTGATATCATAATAGTGGGGCGTGGGATAATAAAGGCAGCAAATCCTGCAGATGCAGCCCGAGAGTATCGTTTGCAAGGATGGGATGCATATTTAGCTAAGACTTCTTAGAGGTTCCAACAGTCCTTCAATTAAATTAAGCTTTAGTAACAACATCCATTGAATGCCAGTTTCTCTTCTGTTTTTCCTTTTTGCTGCTTTCCCTACATGCTTTTGCATGCAGGGATCTGGAGGAGATATCTTATTTAAGGGAAAGCTCTACTGAGTCAGCTTTCAAATAATTGTACACTTACTTCCAGGTTTAGGAATAAGAAGAAAAAATAATAACTTTTAAGGTTTTTTGGTTGTAACACCTATGAGCACTGTTATGTGACTGTCTATGTAATCCTTTGGGTTAATCATGACAATGAAAATAGTTTAGCAGATTTCTCTTTTACCCATGTGGTTTAGTAACAAGTTGAGCTGTTTGTATTTGGACAAGTTATAAAATTTTATGATCCTATGTACATTCAGTTAATCAAAGCTGTAAAATTAAGTGCTGACTTGATGGCATATTTTGTTGAATAAATGTAAAATGATTTTGTACAATATAATAGATAAATCATGTATACAGCTAGGCAAAAGAAAGTGCCATTACCAGCATTACTATTTTTTATCAGGCTTTCTTGTTGTTTATCTCATTATTTGCAAATTCAATTCCAAATTTATTCACTATAGCATATTCTGTCATCATGCTCATACATATCTATGCACACACACAATCAATTGTCCAAATTTAAATTTGAAATTTGGCTTTATGCCAAAAGGCTGAAACTTTGAAATAGACGAGGTTCAAATAATTGATCCAAACTAAGATGGTTCGGTTGTGCCAGTATAAAGAATCAAAAAAGAAAATAAACATTTTTTTGCAAAATCAAGGTTAACCAATAATTTTAGGCATTGATTTTGAACTTGAGACACAAAATAAATTTAAGTCAAGGAACTAAACGCAAATTTAAAAAATTGGACCTACTTTTTTCAAAATCACCAACTTGTCAGATCTTAAAATGTCCTGTCATCTACAAATTTAACCAAATAATTATCATTTCACAAATTTTATAAGTTGTCCAATCACTGAACAAATATGGAGCCATGGCTACAACTCTAAGAATGAGATAACTGATGCTGTTAATACTATTAACAAGGAAATATAAGGAGTAAGTTCTGCATTGACAATTATGGGGGAGAGTTCTTATATAAATCACGGTTTCATGCAAGAGCAAAGAGTGTTTGCATCTTGATTAAAAAACAGAAACACATGATTAGAAAGCCTCACCTATTCTACAAAAAGGCAACCGAACCTACTGGCCAAAAGAAAATAAGATTTGAAGTGATAGTTCCTATTCAGCAATTTCTCCCAGTATCACTGTTCTTTCCAAATTCTACCCGTCACCCTAAGCTTTAGTTCCTTCCGGTCCCCACCGGAGAAGAAGAGAGCCATGTTGCGTTGGATAATGAGCCCATCGAAACTGTCCCGAACTTTCCGATGGCTGTCCCTGATGCTTCTGGGCACCCCTTGCCATACCATCTTCCTCCCATTTCCACCTACCTCAAGACTATAGCTATAGTTCTTTGCATCATTATCGTCACCCATGAACCGTAAAAAAGCTATGTATACTGGAGCCATCCCGAGCTGGAAAGCTTCGAAATGCAGACAAAAGTACTGACCAAAGCAACTGAAAACCTGAGTTTTGAAATCTTAAATCAGAGTCATCCCACAATCAAGAATTTAAAGCTAATATCAGCTTAGGTTGCAGAACAAGAACAACGACTATCCTAGATTTTTAAACTAGCAAAATCTATGATTTAGGATAAGAAATATTTCAGAAATAGCATTTTCATTTTATAAGAAACATTTAATTGATGAAGGAAATATTTCGAAAGTAGCTCAAGTCTACAAGAGTACATTTTCTGATAGCAAGACCAAATTAAACCTTTCTACTGTCCAATTTCTGATGTATCCTAAATTGCTCAGCCATCCATCAAAGGATATCCCAATTCCATGAACAGGGGAACTCCATAAAAATGCAAGGTTTCGTGCCAATGCCAAATCACTAAAGTCCCATTTGGTAACCATTATTTTGTTTTCTATTTTTGAAATTAAGTCAGTTCCTCTCCATCTCTTGCCATGATTTGCATCTTTCTTAAGTACAACGATTAAATTCTTCGGAAAATTCTAAAAAGAAAAATAAGTTTCTAAAAGATACTTTTTTTTTTTAGTTTCAAATTTTGATTTGGTTTTTTAAACCAATAGAACAAAGTATACAACAAAGGAAGAAATTTGGAGGTAAAAGTAGTCTCGATATGCTTAATTTCAAATACAAAATGGTTATCAAACAGGGCCTAAAATTTAGTATTCTAACTTAGTTCTAATGCTCAAAATGTGCATAAGAAATGCCAATGAGATTTTCCTGTAAAGATTATAGCGGGCAGTGCGGTCTGAGGAAAATACCGTTAGCATCCATGTTGCATTTTCAACTTCTTGAGGGTTTGATTTTACATAACGATGGTTGAATGTGCTTCCACTATGCATGTCTACCTTATGATCATCTTTCAGGTGGGCCACCAAATAGGGTATGTCACCGACGACTGAACATTCGGAACCAGCATATGGACAGCTATATGGTCTATAAACACATTGGGATTCATGTTTGACCTTGCTGTAATATGGATATATGCCAATGCAACCATAGGTATGATATTTACACGGAAGTTCCAGAGATGCCGCCACCTTCTCCAATGCAAGGCATCTAATATTGCCAAGTTCATGCCTACACGTAGGGCAGCGATTATGCACCCGAGGCTTGCAACCAGAGCACAGTGTGTGGCCATTTGAACACTGCAGAAACAAAAAGGAACACCATTAAAGAAAATGCTATTACCCTAAGCTTAAACAAATCTCCTTTGAAATGTACACAACTTAGAAAGACCAAAATGCACAGAAAATTGATTATAGATTCCAAAAAGAAGCATTTCACACAACTCATTCTTCTTTCACTAAACACTAAACCTCCACAATCATAGAATCCAACAACTACATCAACACCAAAGTTGAGTAAGCATCATCAGTCTGCACAGTTAACACATCGCATAAAGATGAACTAAACAACTCGTGACCAAACCTGATGTATTGGGGGGTACATTGCATTCAAACACACTGGACATTCCAAAAGCTCGCGAACACTGCTGGAAACAGCAACGTTCGGTTTAAGTTCATTTTGAATTGGATCGTCCACGGTTTCCCTGATATCCATCATATCTTCATTCTGAGGAGGATGAATAACCTCTGGTTTGCTCCGCAAATCATCAAAATAAGGGCTTCCAGATGCCATTCTTAAAGAAAACAGTTTTATACTTCTACCTGAGCATATACAGAACAAGTGGTCTCAGAATCAATCTTCTCTTTAAAAAAAAATGAATTCAGAACTGCCATGTAGAGAGTAGAACAAATGATAACATGCAAAACAAACAGAATAAGTATGAAGAGAATTCCAAAAAAGGAATCCGAGGTTGAAATCAGTATTTAATTAATGGAAACCATAAATTTGCACGTCATGAAACGAGACAAAGACGGCAATAAGCACATGGATTCAATGATAAAATCATCACTAATTGCATAATTTGAACACAACTATTTTAAGGAGAAAAACAAACAAACAAACAACAACAACAAAGAGGAAAAGAAAAGTCCACCTTGAAATTCAAAGAAACCCCACCATGGATCTAAGATTTAAACAGCCTAGGAACATTTCCACAACTTCAAACTCTGCCAAATCTTGCATCAGGGAAGAAAAATGAACAAAATCGGAGAGGTGGGTAGGTCAAGATTATGATCAACAACAAGAATTGAAATTGAAGGAAAAAGAAAAAGAGATGGAATTATACCTAAAATCGCGAGGAAACAGTGATTGAAAAACAGGGAAAGCTTGAAAAAGAGTAAGGTTTTGGTGAGAATGAAAGGAGAAACTCAACAACCGCATGGAGGAAATAGGAAGGCCAAAAAGTGAAGGGTTATTGAAGCTGAACGACAGAGAAATTTTCAAAATGACGCCGTTGAGAGAGAGAGAGAGACAAAGGATGGGATTACAGAGAGAGAGAGAGGAATTTGGGAAGAAAAAGTACAAAAAAGCAAAGTTTTTGAAAAAAGTCCGTGGGATCTTCCTCCATTAATGGCAATACTTCCTCAATATTTTGAAATTTCAAGAACAAGTAATCATTTTTCTTCAACTTTTTCTCCCCCAACCAACCAAATTCCCCTTTTCAAATTTTGATATTTTTTTTAACATTTTTTTTTTACTTATTTAATTTCTACTGTTAATCAAAGAAGTTGATTGAAGTCTATCATTGATATTAACAGTATTTATCAATTTTTTTATACTATTGGTATGAATAGTTTGATATTTTTTTATTCGTGTTAATTTCTTTAAAAAAAACTTTAGTTTTTATTATTTTTTTAAGAAAAAACAAATCATTAGAGAAATCTTTTATTTGTAATTGTTCTTCAACAATATATTTTGTAAATTAGTATATTAAAGACTAGATAAAAATGTCCAAAAATGTTATGTCAATCTGTCCACTTTCTTATTGATGTATCTATTATTATTTTCTCTCTTAAATATTAAAATATTATTTTTTTAAGAAAATTTTAACTATATTATATCAATGACTTCATTTAAATGGAAATAATAACTATGAATTATTATGGTCAGCTATTCATTTTGATTTAAGGAACCAAATAATTAATATTTTGTACTTCTAAAAATAGCAGTAGGATTAGGAAAAGAGAGAGTTAAACTTAATATTTTTGGGAAATACCCTTTCCTCGAAGGATTAGGAAATTAATCCAAAATTCAAATCTCAAAAGTATTAGGAAGAAATTGAACCTATAAATAAAATCACTGTCATTTTTTCTTTCACAACTTCTCAAACATCTCACACATCAACCTTTCACATTAATGGCGACTTCAACCAAATCATCTTTCTCTCTTTTTCTTATTCTTTTCGTTATTGTTTTGGGTTCATCCAAAGCTCATCCCTTGAAAGCTTGCATGTTCGACGCCATATACCAACTAGGTGACTCAATCTCCGACACGGGAAATCTCATTCGTGAAAATCCCAACACTCCATTTTCTCACCTTCCTTATGGTCA
>JBBPDJ010000026.1:8489908-8503895 GCA_037974625.1 Cucumis cinereus
TGATGGATCATGGAGTCAACTTCGCAGTGGCTGGTTCTACAGCTTTGTCTTCTCAATATCTTTCTACAAAGAAAATTTTATCTCCGGTTACCAACTCTTCTCTCCACCATCAACTTCATTGGATGTTCTCTCACTTCAACTCTATTTGTCATAATCAAAGAGGTAATTAATTAGGTTTTCTACTTTTAATGTATATACAAACATTTATTTTAATTTTTTTTCTACATTTTATGTGTAATAATGTTGTTTCACAATTTATTCATATTTATACGCTATATTATACAGATTGCAACGAGAAATTAAAAAGTGCTTTGTTCTTGGTGGGTGAGATTGGTGGCAATGACTATAACTATGCGCTATTCCAAGGGAAAACTATTCAAGAAGCAAAAGATATGGTTCCAGATGTTGTTCAAACCATAAAGAGTGTCGTTGAGGTAAATTTGTGTCTAAAATAGATCATATTCATTTTTTTTTGTTACTATTATTATTGAGAGGTTTATTTACTTACCTTTCTTTTGTTCGTAATGTTTGTAGAAAGTAATAAGCTATGGTGCGACTCGAGTTATTGTTCCTGGAAATTTTCCAATTGGATGTTTTCCCATCTATCTCACTGGATTCCAAACCAATGATACATCTGCTTATGATGAACTTCATTGCTTAAAGGATTTGAACGGTTTAGCAAAGTATCATAATGATCAAATCAAGCAAGCCATTGAAGTACTCAAAAAAGAGAATCCACATACCGTTATAGTATATGGTGACTATTACAATGCATTTTTGTGGATTCTTCGCCGTGCTTTTGTTCTAGGTAACTTTTTTATCTCTACTCTTGTGTCATTTTCTCTTAACTTACAAAAGATTAGAACATTATTTTTTAATCTTATAATCCACTTCAACTCTTATATTATTTCTGAATCTATCAACTTTTGTATATGAACAGGATTTGATGAAAGTTCTTTGCAAAAATCATGTTGTGGGATCGGAGGAGATTACAACTTTAACCTCATGCAAATGTGTGGACTACCTGGAGTTCAAGTTTGCCCAAACCCTAATGAACATATCAGTTGGGATGGAGTCCATTTGACACAAAAGACTTACAAGTTCATGGCACATTGGCTCATCCATGACATTTTTCCAAAATTACATTGCATTGTTTAAATTTTATTTGTGGTTGTGTTTTAATTTTTCTGTAATTAATTAGTGAAATTATGGTTATGAATTTTATTAATAAAGAATTAATATTACTTTTAGTTTCCTAATTGCATTGTTTTTAATTTTATTTGTTGTGCAGTGGTGGTGTTTTAATTTTCTCCTTTTCCTCTAACATTAATTTTGTCGAAACAAGCAAATAACTCAATTAACATATTATATTTTAACAAATAAGAGATATGTGTTTCGTGATTGGAAATTAAATATTTTCTCCAGTCGATTCTTGGTTGAATATAAAATTAAAGTATTCGTGTTGTACCAAAGCAAACATATGAACAATGGATTTGATGGTATTAGTAGCAAATATTCTCAGTACTATGTCGTATTATGTTTAATGACAATTTTTTGCAATTGATTAGTACAACTAACCATCGACAGTAATTAAACAAATAGTTTTTCTAAAGAAGTCAGAAGTTGAAATCTATGTAGTCTATTTATTCTAAATGTTGAGGATCTCATCTTCAAAAAATCAACTAAATCATATCATTTTTATAAGATATATAAGATTACTTATAAGCTAATTGTTTAATTAATTGAGATATAACTTTTTGTTATTTAATAACGATGTAAACGATTTGGTTCAGAGTGTTTGTAAAAAATTGAAACCGAATCAATAGATTTGTCGAGTAAATAAGAAATTGACAAGTAATGTTGAAAATTATGAAAATCAAATTCTTACCATCAGATTGTGAACAAAATCTTTATCGAAAAAATCTTAAAAAATATCCGAAAGAATCAGACAGTGGTTGGTCTTACTAAGAGAATAGAAAAAAGGGTGCAAAATCAAAGGAAAACCACATGGGAAAAACCTTTCAACGATTATCCACAAAGAACTCAATTTGACAGCACTTCAGGGACAAAAAATGAAGAATGTGCAAGTAAGAGCTCGTTTTGGAAGAAGAAAAAAAATTAAAGAAAAGGAAAAAGAAACCATTTTCAAAATCGGGTTTAGGGTTTAGGGTTTAGGATACTTAGACAAAATTTGTCGACAAGGCTGAGGTGACCGAAAATAAACATCCGGCAAAAAAAGTAAGAAGAAGATCGTGTGGCTGAAGAAGAGAATAGAGCAGAAATTAACCTTGACCACAATTATCAAAAAAAGACAACAAGAGAATCAACACCTATGGTATGTGAAGAATGTGCAAGATTTACCAAGAATCGTTCAACGACAACCAAAATCATTAATAAAATTATCTCATTTGTTATACATCAATATTTTTTGTCGAACCAAACCCAACCGAAAATGTTTGGTTTTATATATTTTTCAACCTAAAACCTCCAAAGCGATTGGTTTCAACCTAAACCAACAAGTGCTTTAATCAATTATAGCAATTTTTCACTTTTTCGGCTTTTCCCTTGCTCCTCTACTATATAACATGGTATCGCAACCCATATAAATCCAAACAGACATTCCATTCCAAAAAATAAAGTTGAAGATTTGATTCAAGTAAACGGTGAATCAAAAAGAGAGTACTTTATCTTCATATGTTGTGGATTTTGCACTCTTCATAAGATAGATGGTCATTTTTCTCATTCTCACTTCGTTTAAAATGGAACTTTATGTTATCTAATTAATACTAAAAGCAAAAATGAGAGATTAAAGTTGTCAAATATATCATTCATTATATATAAAGACTAAGGGTATGTTTGTAATATATTCTCAAGTGTTTAATTTGAAAAATAAGTCTTTTAAAAAAATTAGAGTTTGACCGCCACTAAAAATAGCTTTTTAAGTGTAATTTAAACTATTTTTTTATCAAAAGAGTTTAAATAAAAATGAATTTTTTGAAAAATATTTTTTTCTAAAGTTAATCCAAACATACCCTAAATACATAAACAACACATCTTGCAATCTAGACTTCCATTATACTAAATTCAAAATTTTGTCATTTGAATTAATTTGGTGAATGATAAGAATTTGCATTAAAAAAAACAAAAATATAAAGTCAAAACGAGCATATCAACGGCAATTGGTATCAACTCTTATCCTATAGTTGAGAGATTTCTTTGCTAAACATAAACATAAAAATAAAGAATATTTTAGTTTGTGTTTTTAGTGCATTTTGAATTATATCAGTATGTTAATTAAATATATGTTATTTTAGATTGTGTATACTTTTTTTTGTACTATTATTCTTTATCATACGAATAATTATGTACATGAAATATTATTTTTTGAAAATATAGTTAAAATTATATGTTCCACCGATTTATATAAAATTAACTAATTGTTAATTTATATTAAAAAAAATTATCTATTCATTTGTTATTTTCGTATTTGTCATATTCGAAGATAGCTTAGTTAACATCAAATTGTTAAAAACGTATTGTACGGATGCAATTTTGTCTTTTATTCGTAAAGCTCTCTTATTTGTGTTGTACCAAAGCAAACATATGAACAATGGATTTGATGGTATTAAACTAAATTAGGGATTTTTATACAAAAATGTGGCCTAATTTACTTTTTCAACTCTTCATATATATATATATATATATATGTACACACATACATACATACTAGCACTATTTTCTAAAATGAAGAAAACGTTAATTTCAAACAAATAAGGGAAGAGATATAATTTTAAAAAGATAATCTAATAATAATAATAAGTTTATATTTATATAAGTTTATATTTATATTTTAAAAAGATAATCTAATAATAATAATAAGTTTATAATTTTAAAAATATTTATAAATAGTAGTCTATATTAGTCTATTGTGGTCTATCACAGATAAATTGTGATATTTTGACTATATTTATAAATATTTTTAAAAAATTTATCATTTAAAATAAATTCCCATAATACTTTAGATATTATATAATTAAGTTATGTATAAACTATAAGATAAAAGAACAAATACAAAAAATAGTTATAAAATGTTGTGAAATTGAGGAGGACAATGAACACATAGATATGGAGAAAATATAATATTGTAATAAAATATTATAATAATAATATATAAAATAAATAAATAACAAAAATGAAATTTAAAAAATTCTTCAAAAATTTTCACTATTTCCAAATTTAGATATTCTTCCCCGATGTGTCCTACGATCAAGATCCACCAAATACGTCTATTTATAAGCAAAATGACAAGTAGGTGCTTACTTTATATAGACACGAACAATATGTATGTTTAAGGCACATGGACTTCACGAAAAATGACACATTGTGAGGATGAGAAAAATACATCTACATAACACCTATTTAATATATTTATAATAAAAACAAGATTACCTATCTTCTTTGTTACTTTCCAAAAACATAAAATAAAAGTACTTACGAAGCATATTCTTGGGTTTATAAATCCTAAACCCTAAACATATTCTTGTTTTTAGTCCTTAAACAGGAATATTAAACGAAGAGTGTACTATAAGGTTCTTTTTAGCAAATGAACAACTATAAGTCATTCATTTTCTACAACCACTTAACATAACTTAATTATTTAAGATTTGAATTATTAAAAGTATCCCTCTTATATACATTTCAAGACTTACTCTTTGAAAAGTGAAAACATGTACCTTCTAAATTACTTAGTACATGTACTTAACTTTAGTTCATTTTGGCCAAAATAATTTTATAATGTTCATTTTAATCCTTAAGCTTTCAAAAAGTGACCGTTTTAACCCATTCATTTTAATTTTACTTCAAAACTCAATAAAAACACAAAGCATGAGAACAAAAAGAAAAGGAAAAAAAAATACATTTTGAAGGTATAAGAATCAAAATGAACCAAAGTTAAATGAACCTTTTAAATATACATGGACTAAAATAAACAAAAACCAAAAACCAAAAGTATAGGAATAAAAGTAGTATTTAAACCTAATAATAATAATTGGAAAAAAAGAATCAAGAACTGAAGGCTTCCAAACTCATTTGACAAAGATATAAGGTCCAAAAGTTCAAAACAAACGCTGATTTATGAAGAATGAGACATTAAAACTATCTAGGGAATTATCATAGTCATATTGCCTATCTAGACTCATTTCTACAAGAACTTTCAACATGGAATGAATATTGGGAAAAAAAGAGAAGGAAAAAAGTATCACAGATGACAAAAGTTCGTTGTGCAAACTGCTAAAAAGATGTTGATTTATCTGTGATTTCATGGATTCTGGCAGTGATATGCAGAAACAATTCTGGCCTGAGGCAGCAAAGCAAACAACAACAACAACAACAACAAAACAAAAAAACACCATCAATTTCCATTGTTTCCACACCCACACCTTCAGCCCAGCTAGAAAACTCTGCAATAAACACAAAATTGCCAAAACCTTAGCTTCGTTCAGTCAACTTTGAATGTTTCTCTTCTTTTTCTTTCCCTTTTCTTGAAGCTAGAATGATGTGTTCTACATAGTTAAGGCTAGAATTTATGATTCTTCTCAACAGCTCGCTTGTTTTGCTAACTGCAACCCTGCAACGAGTGACAACTGAAAGGGTTCGTTGACGTTTATGAAAAGTGACAAAAGAATCATGAAAGTGAAAGATATCCAAAATGGAAAGATTACTCCAAGATGAAAGACAAAATCGGGGTCTTTTTGCTAATATTAGAATAGAGTTTTTTCCGATTGAAAGACAAAATAAGTCATCGAGTATGAAAATAAGAGGAAAAAAAGTCACCTTCTCCAGTTCCCATTTCCAATATCAATATGTAATCATTGTTTTACTGATTGCAGCTTTGACATTAAAATATGAGCTTAAGTTGTTTTCTTCTTCTATTAGGAGAAAAGCAATCGCTGTTAGAGGGTATTATTGGACCTTTACTTGATTTAATCAATTTTCTGCTATTTGTCATGGATATGGTATGGGAGATTAGATATAACAAAGGAGCAATAAAAATGATTTAATCGAGATGGGAAAAAAACAAACAGAAAAACAAAAAAAAAACTTACCAATTATATGTTGAATAAGAAGGGAGCTGTCAGCTTCCTGTAGAAGACCTTCTTTTGATTACCAAATCATCAGCTGAATAATAATCAGCAATAAGCCGATACATGTATGATGAGTTATGGCCACCACTGTCAAAGTGACAAGGAGTAAAAAATAAGAAACAGCAGACAAAATATTTTTTCTCTAGGAAAAATATCATTACTTGAAATCCAAATGTTTAATAGAAAAGCAAACCCAAGTATCTTGTTTTAAAATGTAGAAATTGTATCTTTAAAAAAAAAATTAAGAAACAACAGCGCAAAAAAAATCCTTGAAACTACTTAAGAGAGGAGCTGCACTTACGTGTCAGTAATAAATAAACTAACAAGTGAGGGTGGCACATAGTCAAACGTCGGATTGACTACATGGAGAAGAGGAGAACCAGTGTTAGTTCCAAAGTCCATGCAATCTGAAAATTCACCAAAGTCCAGTAGCTCTGATGGGGACCTCAGTTCATTGAGTAGAACTTCGGGATTGTGAGGATACAGAGGGCATAACTGTCAATTAAGTAACAGACATGTAGAAAAATAATAACGATAAGTTATTTTCCTACAATTTTGGGTAGAATTATATGAAAAGAAACAGCACCTTGTGACTTCCAGCTAGCACAACAAAAGGAACAGCATGCCTTTTAGCTGCAAGAGCCACCATATTCAATCCGACTGGTGCCATGACACCACCATTTGCCATGACAGCATGAGCTCCAACTATTACCTTGCATAACAGGTTTGAAGATGATGCTATCTCATCAGCTGTCATGTTCATCCCACTTTATGCATAGGTTTAAATAAAATGCATTCACATGTGTACACAAAATATACAGCGACCACCTACCATATTCACCCGAGAAATCATGGCAAAAACTGCAGAATCAGTAATAAGTGTGGTCTGTAAACCTCTTGTAACCAACTCCTTAGCAAGAAGATGACCCTGATATCTGTTGTAACATTCAGAAGAAACAAGAGGCAGAGTGAACCAAAAATATCTAAGAGTAATACAACCCAAAAGCTGCAGTACACGAACATTTATGGCAATTGGCATGTATGGATGTGATTTAAAATGGTTAAAATCACTTTTGTCACATTAAAAATCACTTCAAAACATGTCTTTAATCATTCTAATATCAATTTTTAAACATGGTTTGCATTCCATTAGAATTGATTGAATCAATAAAAATATATTGCAAATTGATTTTAAAAATAACAAAAGAGAAATTTTCATAGATAAAAAAAATGTCAAACAATTTATAACAAAAGAAAAAACACTGATAGACTTCTATCAACCTCTATCAATGATAGACATGTATCGGTTTCTATCATCATAGTATCAATGATAGACTTCTATCAGTTTCTATCACTGATAAACTTTTATCCGCGTCTATCAGTGTTAGACTTCTATCAGTTTTTATCGCGGATAGACATTGATAAACTTGTAAGGAATGTAGAAATTTTTGCGACGTTAAAAGAAATGTAGAAAATTTTGATACGTTGTTAGAAATGTTGAAAAGTTTTTAAACAGCGTCTATCTAGGCTGTAAGGAATAGAAAATTTTGCGACATTGTAAGGAACGTAAAAAAATTTGCTATAACTTGCAGATAATTTGGCCAATTTTTCTATATTTAAAGAGAGCCCATAAAAAATTGTTTTTAATTATTTTAAAATCACTTCCAAATATGTGCTAAAATCTTTTATAATACTTCAACAAATATAAATCCGTGCCATAACAGCTTTAGCTATTAGCTCAGACCTTGGAGCACCCTCAGCAACAAACACCCGGAAGGACCTTTTCTTCTCCTTAGCAGCACAAAGAAATTCCAACACTGTTCTGGAACTCCCCAGAGTCAATATTACCTCGCTGAAAATTTTTAGCATTTAATATATGTGAGGATATTGAGGTAAATTCATAAAGAGGAAGTTCAAAACTAGAATTCCATAATACGAAAAACCCTCTTAAGTTTTAATGGCATATTTCATATTGAAGTCAAAAACAGAGAATGATGCAAGTAAATCAGACAACCTTATGCAATATAACACAGAATAAAGCTGATCTAGTAATAACAAGAAAATTTATACATGAAGAGAATTGAGTGTTGTCGTTTTTGTGTGTGTTGTCGAAAGGAAACAATTTCTTTTCAGGAGTTGTGTTGCAGGGTAGCAGATCTATCGATCGAGGAGACAGAGAGTTTCTGTGTTGGGTGTTGGTGTTCATAGAAGGATCGAAATTCTTTAAATTGTGGCAAGATGATTAGTGATCCTATTTGGAGAGCTGGCTTTGTTCTGGAATATATTATGGAGTTTAAAATGAAGTTGCCGAGGATGGAATTTTTAAATGGGAGTGAGGTGCGACAAGAAGTGGTGGAAGGTGATACCGTCACCGAACATCAGTTGGAAAGGATGGGGCTCCGATGGTTTATGCCTGCAAGCGGGGAAGTGAAGCTCAATGTGGATGCCTCAGTTATGTCTGAAGGTCACATGGGTGTCGGGATGGTGGTGCGTGATTTTCAGGGGTCGGTGTTGTTGGCTCCCGCTGATGCCCGAAGGATCATCGTGATGTGCTTGCTGCCAAAGCCTTAGGCCTTTTATTTGGGTTTAAAAGGTGGTGGAGATGGGGTTTTCGAATATTCGGATTGAATCGGAATCTGCAATTTTGGTTAATGCAATCAAAATCAATAACAATCTCCTGAATCCTTTGTCAATTGGAATTATCTTGGATGAAATTAGGGACTGGATGCAGCAGTGAACACAAATTATTAGTGTTTCTTTTATATCTCGATCTTGTAATCGTGTTGCTCAAACTTTGGCTAATTTTGCCTCTAATAGTGGGGAGAATGGGCTTTGGAGATGTAATATTCCAATGTGGTTGTGTGTGGAGATTGAGGGTGATAATGCTTTGTGTAACCGTTCTATGGGTGTTAGTTCTTATTAATTTGATAGTTTTGGAATTTTCAAAAAAAGAATAATAATCATAACAAGAAAAGATGGACATCTGAATAAGATCAACAAAATGTTGAATGCCTAACACATTACTCGCTCTTCCTACCATATATTCCCTCAGGCCACAACCTCAACATTTTCACACAGTAAAACCCCTATACTTATTCATACACCATTACATCACCCAACCCAGTCATCCACCTTCATTCTTCCTCGTAACAAATGACCCATCCATGTTCTGAGGTCTCAATCATTCCCTACCACCCACCAAACTTTCACGTCGCCCACATGGTGTAAAGCAGGGAATGATTATTGATGAGATTCCTCAGGTACCTGGTTAGGTAGCAAGTTTCCAAGCCTTGCATTGGGAAGCCTGGAATACTAGGTGTGTCCCTGAGGTAAATGGTAGGTACACCTTGTATGCCACCATTCAAATTATTTCCAAGAACCTTGAAAGCCTTTGATAGCCATTTGATTATTCAACCAACCATCACCTTTGAAGACTCTACACTTAGCAGCCACCACTTTCATCCACGGAGGAACTTCTCACAAGCAAATCACCATAGAAGTTAAGAAAATTCAGAGGTTTCCAAGATCAAAAGCACACAAAGAAATGGGCTACCTGACCATGTACCACCTAACCTAGGTAGGAACCTACTTCCTTGTCGTGGCCTTACCAGTAAAAATATCTCATAGATTCAACATTGATAAGGGACATCGTTTTGGGCATGAAAAAGTGGGGATCAGAAGAAACGTTGAGTGAGAAGCTCGAATAAGAGTTAACCCATCCTTTAGAGAGAGTGTTACATTTTCCAGATTAACAACTTGCTTTGAATAATTAGAGTCATTCTCATTGGAATCCAAAACTGGATGTTCTTTTTTATTAAGAGGAAACAAGTCTCTATTATTCATAATTAATGAAGAAAGAGACAAAGCTCTAAGTACAAGAGGATTATACAAAGACTGGATGTTCTTTGTGTCATCATTTAAAGGAAGACCAAAGCCTGGAACCAAGAGCCAAAACCATCCCCCACAATTGAAGCCCGCTCTTGAACTTGAATAGTTTCACAATTAATACTCGATACCTTTACTAGTTCATATTCACATTTAAACCCAATAATAATTCGGAAGTAATAACTCTCAAAAGATTGAGGAATTATCCTTAGAGGTGGAAGATCAAAGAATTTTATCCTCATAGGCTGCTTTTCCCACCTAGAATCAACTAATAAGAAATCTATTTTTGAGTTGAGCAAAATAGGGGATTTGAATCTAATCTTTTGCTCAATGATATATTGCTTTAACTAGTTGAGGATAGAAGCAGGTGACAAGGCCATAAAGTCAGCTCATTTGAAAGCCTAAGCCAACAAGGCACGAAATAAGTGACAGGCTCTTTTAGAGTTTTAAAGATAGGGTAGGGGCAGCTTCAATCAATCTTTGGTCGTCTAGTGAATGCTTGTTCTGTAAGCTCATGTGGATCTCTCCAAAGAAATCTATTAAATTATTTTTTTGTAGGATAAAAAGGAGATGGGAGCATATTCTCCGTGCTTAATCTCTCAAGAAACTCGGTTTCACCATGTGGTTTCCCATATAAAAACAGAAAATAGAAAACTTTTTAAATTAGTGAGGAAAGCCACAATCATCCCCTCCAACGAGAGGCAACAATATACCAACTTAACAAAAAGGAAATAGAGCACATGAAGACAACTGATGAAAGTATTTGCATAAGAACATCTTGAGTAGGATAAAATAATATAACATTAAATCTATTCCAAAGTTATAACCCTTTGTTGCTTCAGTAATTCATAGATGGCTCAGAATCAGATCAATATGGTTTTAAGGATACAAAAACAATAAAATAAACAATAAAAGATTAGATTATTTGAATTAGTTAAGGTGAGAAATACTTCTGATGAATGTGCTCCACTGCTTGCTCGGCAATCTGTTCATGACAAGTTGCAATATCCTGAATAAGCTCATTAACAGCTTCAATTACATCATGCTTGAGTTTCCGACTCCTCGAACTTTTATCAGCAGCTGCCAATGAGAACAACTTGTTGGAAAAGAGCAAACTTGCATTCCAAATGGAAAAAGTTAATGCCTTATTCATAGTTTCACCATTCATTAGCAAAGCTTCCTAGGTCTTTCAAACGAAGATAGGGGGAAAGTTCTTTGTTCTTTAAATGTTTATCTATTTTCTTAGCTAATCTTTACATGCTTGTACATCTTACTTGTATTTTATTTTATTTTTTCATTTTTCACTTCTTTGGGAGTTTATATCCCTTGAACATTTATTCATTTTCATTAAATTAAGGAAAAGTTGGTTCTTGTTACAAAAAAAAAAAAATATATATATATATATATGTATATATATATATATATATGTATATGTATAATAAATAATTAAATGAACAGAGAACCACTCCACATGGCAAACGAACACATGGATAGATTAAAAACAAAAAGTTGAAACACACATGCACATTTCTGGGAAGATTTTCGTTCAAGAGAAGTTGAAAGCAATTAAAATTATCAAGGACCCTACAACAAAAATCAAGAGAGAAAGGGAAATAAATAAAGATGGGGGTGAATAATTTCCAGTAGTAAAGATCCCTGGGTGCTAAGGGTTCCCTTGTGTGTAATCACTAGTTCCCTGAAGAGGCTACTCCTACTGCTTCCATAATCTCACCGTCCTTATACTTGTTAGAAAGTAAATTAATCCTCATCAATCATAATCATCTTTAATATCTATACAACTAGACCTCCAAATATTCACATATAGGCACCACAACCAAAACGGGTCTCAAATTCCAATTTGCTGTAGGAGATAGAAGCAGAACATGCCAATGATATCAATATAAAAATATATCTATAAATTTCTTTTTTTTTTATATAAGTAAAATATATCTATAAATTTCAATTTACAACAAATGATTTTCCATGCTTAAACCAAAAAAAATGGAGTCCAACACTAACTACATAAAAGACCCAATCCAAAAGAAAGCATTAAACCTCATCAACTCCCAAACTTCTCTAGGTTTCTAAAACTTTTACTATTACGCTCCAACAAAATACTCCACTAATTATCAAGGAAGCTTGCTTTTCACAACACCAAACACTTCTTCCTAAAAGAAGAGTGCAAAACCGCCTCCTCCAACAAAGAACACTCCTCCCCTATTCCGAGCCTCACTAAACCCAAAAGATCTCTGCCACCAATCGCAAAGGTACTTTGCAAACTGGCACTCCCATAACAAATGACTCAGATTCTTTTGATGCCTCCTGCAGATAATGCATCATTGCGGAAGCAAAACAAAATAATCTTAGGACACAATCCAGGGTGTTGACTTTCCAAGTAAAATCTGCCAGGAAAAAACTTGACCTCTTTAGGAAACTTTATCATACACAAAGGGGAGAAGACTAGCATGAGAGCAACCAACTAAGCAGGAGAGGATAAAATGTTTACTAAAAGAATGGCTAGAGAAACACCTAGCAAGATCGAGGGATAAAAACCTAACATCCTTTCTCACAGGAACAATGCAGTCACAAAGGATAAAAAGGAGCTAAGCCATCTTGACTATCTTTCTATCAAACAAAGGGCATCGAAAGCCCAAAGAAATCAAAGAAGGTTAAGTGAAAACAGCATCAAAGCCACATAATGAAACTTCTTATTAAAAAAAGAAATGAAGTAAAGACGAGGAAATCAGTCACACAGGTTTGTCTCCCACCCACCAACCCTCCCAAATAAACACTTATGGGATGTTTAGGGCACTCAGTTGATATAGGATGTCTGTAGCTTATATGTCTGGGGAGTTCATATGTCTATAGAGTTCATATGTTTGTGTTTGGGAGTACAGAGTGTTTTGTCTGAATTCAAATGTTTGTGTTTAGGATGCAGGGTTGAGTTCATATGTCAGATATCTAGGGCAATTTTTATAACCACTATTTAAAATATAAAAAAAAAAATTATTCAATACTTCTACTTATCTTAAATTTGAATAAAATGTGAATTACAATCTTTTTCTTTTTTTTAAGTACACTAAAATGGTCTATAAAATTACTATTTTCTTAACAAAAAAAAAAAACTAGTATAAACTAAAAAGGAGCATAATTTTGATTAGAATTTCAATTCCATTTCACATTAGCTATTTACAAATGGTTTTGTATTGGGATAAAAAAATAAAAAATAAAAAATACTCCCCATCGTAATAACCGCTGCTCCATTTTAAGCATAGGTTTCTGTCTTCCAGTTCAATTTCATCCACAGTTTCCATCTCATAACTTCTCATTCTCCCCCTTCCTCCCTTTCTGTTTAGCCTAAACCCAACATTTTATTATTTCTCCATCATTTTCTCTCTTCAATCGTTTTCCAATGCCCATTCCCTTTTTGGGTTTTGTTCATTTCTCATATTTTTCATTTTGAAGATTTCCACCATTTCTGCAAATTTAACTCAAAACCCTTTAATCAATTGAAGTGCTCTGTTTTTTTGTTTGTTTTCAGGAAGAACCTAAATTGCAGAAGTTGAGGAAAATCATTGGTTATGCACTTTTCTTTGAAAATAAACAAATCTTAGAAGAAAATAATCGAGATAAAACGAGAAATCTGAAAACAAAACCGACGGAAAAACACTTGCATGGAAGATCAGAGATGAAAATCTACATGGAGAAAGCTTTGAAAAAGGAAGATTTGATGGTTTGAGGGGAAGGAGCTGCTAGGGTTTGAGAGAGTTGAAAGGGATAAGAAATGTTCTGAGGAAAGAGTAAAAGACGGCTGGAAGGAAGCGCGCATGATGTATACCAAATGAGAGAATTTTATTAAAGGTTAAGAGTTGTGAATACAAGGCCTCTCTCCTTTGCTTTCCCTTTGGTGCGTCTTATTTGGAAGTGTAATATCCCGAAAAAGGTGAAGTTTTTTATCT
>JBBPDJ010000026.1:8516447-8526766 GCA_037974625.1 Cucumis cinereus
ATAATGAAAAGGGAAAGGAACACACGTACGAGAAGAAACAAAGAGTTTGAACGAGAAAAGAGAGAGATATGGTACTACTGTTGAACCAGGCGGTGGCTCTCTTTGATATTTATGCCATCTAAGTGGGGGGAGAATCTACTATTTCTCTCATTCTACTATCTATATCTATCCCTACTTGACTCTAAACATTTGACAAATGATACCATTTAAAATAAATTATCTATTTGGTTCAACAACTGTTGAGAGGCAAGGGATCAAAGCATCAACTTTTGGAATGTTAATGGGCTGACTTATACTATTTCTGATTAGCTAGAATTTTTCTAAATCATCACGTCACGTGTTAGTTTAATTGTCAAAGTGAGCATTGCTCAGCAGCAACTGACTTACCTTTACAATTGTCATACTTAAAATAAATAAATAGCTCTGTTTAGTTAGGTTATCGTGTTAAACTTTGATTATTTTGTAACCTCCATTTTCTTTTCATTGAGGTGAGAATATGAGAAGAACACTCCCCTTATTCCTCTCCTCTGTATTTCATTCACTCTATTGTAACATACTATGGACTGCTCTTATTTCCAGTCAATTCCAACTACCATTGGTGATTGATTGACTTAAAGGAGAGAACTTCAACTTGCACAAGAAGCTCCTTGTCTTAGTCGCTACCACAATTTTAATCCAAAACTCATCAAACCCAGCTATAATCTACAGCTATGAACTTCGTGTTCCTATCAAAAAGAAATATCAACAAATATAAACATGCTGAGGTTGTTCTGAAATTATTAAATCTCCTGCTTTCTTTCATTAGACAAATTTTAAGTTGAGTTGTTGAGAAGAAATACATGGATAGAGTTTGAACGAATACCGGCAACGGTGAAGTGGAAACTTAGTCCAATCTGCTAGTAAGACCGGCCGGGGGGGGGGGGGGGACAAGCACAAAGAGACGGCGCGGCGCCCGGCGGTCTGAGCCGCAGAGAGACAGCCGGCGTGAAGAATGAGATGAAGATGAAAATGATGGGTCTTGGTTTCCTGCTTAGGGCATATTAATTTAGAATTAGTTTAAATCCAATTTTGGTGAATAAACTTGGTGTCGTGTCATTCCTAAAACTTTATTCGTCGTATTTAGTGTTTCATTGATGCGATGTATCTTTATTCGATAAATTATCAAATTTATTTAATAAATCTTTTATGTTAGAAAAATATAATCAACGTTGTTACAGAAAAAAAAATCCAAAAACTAAATTTATTTTTTTTATTCGAATCTTTCACATCTCTCCCGATTCTCTCATCCTTTACTATATTTATTTTTTAAAAAAAAATTGAGATTTTGATGCAAATCAAAAGAATATTTAGTAGAATAGAAAAATGTGAACTGGCATATTGAGGTTAACATCCATGCCAAGTAAAATAAAATAAGTAACTCGTGTGTAAAATAAACTCTACAAAAATTGCAGATAATTATTTTCACAATGGGTCGTATCCCAAAAAAAGGAAGAAGAACGAATTTGAAGTAAGAGAGAAAATACCTCAATAAATCATGAAATATCACAAACTTGAGGCACTACAAAATTTATATCTAGATGAAAATGCATTTAGCGTGGGTTGAGAATGTGAAGTAGAATACTAATGCAATCAAATGACGATGATCAAAATCTTGAAGACAAAGTGACTTTTTGAGTTTTCAAATAAAATATCAATTTGACATCTGACCTCTAGTAATTATCTTATTTTTCAAAGTTCATGGACTAAATTAGATGTTTTTAAAAGTTTAGGGACCAAAATAAAATAATATACCAAGTTTATGAACCAGGATTTAAACATTTGGAATAAAAATTTTAATATTATAGTTGTATCAATTTAAATTCCCAATTTTCGACTTGTAATGATTTAAATTAAATTAATAGTCGAATCAATTTAAACTTTTTCACAAATATATCAATTTAAACTCTTCTATTTACATTCTTTTTAAGTTTTGTTTGAAAAATATCATCCATAACATTCGGTTTTTTCAACTAAAGTTATATATTGTTATAAGTGAATCCATTTTGAACCTTTACTAGAATTATATTTGAAATTTATCAATATATAACTTATATACGTGTGTCGACGATTCATTATTGGATATCAAATATTGTTTCATAGGTCGTATTAAATATATGTGATTTAGATGTTTTGAACTTTAAATATGTTAAATAATTAATTTTTGTATTTGGACGTGGAATATAATTAATATATGAATTTTAAATATTTATATTCAATTCAATCGTTTATATAGATAAACTAAAGTTAAATAATTACTTAATTAAATATAATAGATGAATTGATTTATTATTATATTAATTAATAAAATAAATAAATTAATGTTTTTTAAGTTAAATATAATCAAGTTAATTGTTAACAATAATTAAATTAATATAAAATACTCATTACTATTAATTTATTAATCAACCAAGCTATATTTTGACATTTTGACTTAAAAATCTAACAATGTAGGGTCTTAAAAACTCATGTAATATGTGTGTTTCAATCAAGCTACAGGCCCAATCTTGGAGTCTCGGTTGATCAAGGTCGACCAGGCTCAATTCGTCTTTGACGTTTTTCTTTGATATTTTCTTGCGTCTTTTTGACTATTTTACCTTTGATTCTAGAATCCATCCATAACAATTTTATTTAAACAATTACTCGTTTTCACACCCATTTTTTCACGCTCCTTCAAACCATACTTATAAAATACTAACAATTAAAAGATCTTCGACTCTAATACCTCGAAAGTTGGAATGATATATGATTTAAATTATGTAAGGTTGTTCAATTTAATGCTTTAACAATTTGCCTAGTTTATAAAGATGATTGAGTCCTTTTGTATAAATGACTTACTTGAATATGACATATTGACAATTGAGGTTCAAAGGCATGCATGTTTCAATTTTTAAGTTAAGTTTATATTGATATTTAGCTTATTTAATAATTTAAAACTTTATGCCATAGGGCACTACACATCTTTTATATAGATTGTTGCATTGAACATGACTATGTTTATCAAAAACTACGATGAAAGACGAATCACGATAGAAATGCTTGTCGTATTGGAATTATGATAGAGATGACCAACCTTAACGTGATAGATACGTTATAAACACTGCTTTATCCATGAAATGCCCACCTTCTGTTAATGAATTTTTTATCAATCTATGTTAAAAAAAAAAATTGCAAGAGAGATAGACAGGCCATCTAACGAGATAGGTAAGCAAAATGTTACATTTCATACAATTGTGATGGACGAACAATTAATCGTAAATGCTCTTGAAAGAAGTCGTAATGGCAAAATTTGTAGGAAAAGTACAGACAATAAGTAAAATTATAATTAAAAAAAAAGATATTAAACAAATCAGTAATAAACTAACAAAACCTTTTTCTTTTTAATTATTTTCATCTCTCATCCACACTTTTTTTTTTTTTTTTTTGAAAAACTATAAATTAGGTCATTTTCTAGATATATACTTTCAATTTCATGAAATTTAACCCAAGAACTTAAACAAGTATTTGCAAATTTAACCTTAAAACTTTAAAAGGCTTTTGCAATCTCGATCAGTTAAAACATTCTCACTCCAATCTAAGGATAGTTAATAACGTATGATTATTGATATAATTTTTTTGGGAGAAAAACAACTGTTTTTTCCTTATCTAATTTATAAATTTTGAGAATGTTATTCTTAAATTAATTTGTGCCTTTTCTCAATTTTAATTTAATGCAAATTTTTATTTAATTGAGTGAATGAATAACTCAATTGATATTTGTCATATTTTATAATATAGTAAATAAATTAAAATATTTACAAATATAACAAAATATTATTGTTTATTGAAAAAATATACTAGTATAATCTATTAGATTGTGAACCAACACTTGCCTATATTTGTAAATATTTTCAACGATTTTGTCATTTAAAACAATTATCGCTAATATTTTGAGAAAATAAATTTGTTGTAAGTATTTTGGATCATTTTGTTATATTTAAAAATGTTCATAAAAAATCTACTTAACGAATAAAGAAAATTATTTCAAACGATACAATTTTAAAAAATATTTATAAATATTAGGTGTTTTTGAAAATGACAAAAAAATTGGGTGATTCGTATGAATGACCTCCATTTGGAGCCTCAAATGAAAGATGACCCATCTTGTAAGAGTGAATAAAAATTGACATCCTGCTTGCATCAATACCTTGTGAATTTACTAATAAATTTCAAGATGCAAGCTGCAATTTATAAGATGCACGTTCAATATTTGATGTTCTATGTTTTATTTATATTATATATTGTCACTCAATGCTCTATCCTTAAAAAAACATAGAAAGAAAAAAAGAGTAACAGTAGAAATGCTAAAAAAACGAAAGAAAAATCCAGAAAAAATACAGAAGAATATAAAAATGAAAGAAGGAATGTAAAGAAAAGAATCGTTAAAAAAAAAAGAAGAACGAGAGAATAAGAAGAAAGGAAGATAAAAAAGAAAAGAAAAAAGGCTGGCAAACGAAAAAAAAAGAAAAAAAAAGCATTTAAAGTTAAAATAGTAATTTGATGTCGTGAAACACAGCAAAAGACGATTCCATGGATGATTCGTACGGATGACCTCCATTTGGAGGCCCAAACGAAAAATGACCAACTTTAAAAAATGAATGAAAATTGTCATTCTGCTTGTGTCAGCACATTGTAAATTTACTAATTTATCCCTGAACTGTTTCGCGGGCGCAGACTACACGCTACACGCTGCAAGTTACACGTTGCGCGATGTTCGATTCTCTATGCTTTATGTTTTATGCTTTATATATTACATGTTATATGTTATTTACTCGATCCGCGATTCTCAATCCTCGATACAAGATGCAAGCTGCAAGCTGCACGTTGCACGTTGCATGCTACACGCTCCTCACGCTATACGTTACACGCTTCTCATGCTGCTCGATTCCTCAGTTCGAAAACTAAGTTTCTCCAGTTTTGGACACTTGATTCCTCGACGCACGCTACTCGATTCCTCGACACACGCTACTCGATCTTTGATTATCAATTTCATGATTAACTCCAAGAGAAAGCTGGAATGATTTAGCAAATTGTATTTTATGGGAATTAATTTTTTTTAAAAATATTTGGATCTATCTTTGCATTTTTCTCTTTTTTCTGACTGTTTTTGTTTTCGGTAGACGAAGACGTTCGGTCGAAAACTTGACGGTGATGATGTCAACGATCACAACATGAAAGACGAGAAAAATGAAGAAGTGAGAAAGAAATTAAAGATAGTAAAAAAGAATATTTAGATAATTTTACCCAAACATAAAGCTAAAAAAACATACGCTTAACCTAAACCCTAAATTTCATTTTACCCTTCCAAAAAGTCACATGTGCAAATTTCTCACCATTCCATCTATGCAAATTTACCAAAAAATTTGACGTGGTTGGTAAGTTAGCTGAAATTGTCCTTCCCTCAAAGATCGTAAGCCCTTCTTTTTCCCTAAACCCTATACACCCGCAGCCACTTGAACCCTGCTCCGCCACAAGCTGCCGCCACCGCACGCTGTATTCTCAGCTGCCACTCTCTCAGCCTTACGCCGTCACTCCCTCTCATACTCTCTTGCCTCCTCGAGCAGTCTCAACCACTCATCTCTGTTCTCTTTTTCTCAGAAACAGTGTTCATCCCCTAACCCGCGCCGTTGTAGAGACAGCGCTTCCGCCGCTCATTTTTCAGGTTCCCTTGGTTTTGATTATTATTGTTATTTTTATTTTTATGGATTTCATTGGTTTATTCTGTTCATCTCGGAAGAAGAAAATCAATGTTCAACCAGTCTAAATGAAAACATAAAACTTAACTGAAAGAATTTATTTTTGTTCGTATACAATTTAAGTTTAAGAGATTAACAGAGCAAAACAGAACTCACCTATAGTTTTGTTCAGTATGAGAATAATCGAAAAGCTGTATTTGAAAGGATTTTCAGTATAAAAAACAGCAAAATGCAATGAACAAATAAAAATAGCCGCTGCCTGTCCCTGGTTCAGTGCTGCATCCGGCAGCCGCTTTCTTCGAGTTCTTATTTTCAATGCAACTTAAATAAGTGCATATGAATGTGATTATATCCATGATTATTTAGTTGATGTATGTTTTTTTGAAGTTATTTTGTTTTTCGTTTATTTATGTGAAGACTCTCGGTGGGGGTTTGGCTAGTAATTCAAAGCAATGTTGCGAAGAAACATTCGGCTGAGGAGGGAGTATTTGTACAGAAAGAGTTTAGAAGGCAAGGAGCGTTTGCTATATGAGAAAAAGCGGAAGATTAGAGAAGCCTTAGAAGGTATTACATCCTCTTTGCTTGATTGTGTTCCTCCCTCAAGTGGATGAAATAGCATTGATCAATAAAAAGGGAGGGTACGAAATTGGAGGATTAAATTCTTATCAAAAAGAAATTGGAGGATTAAATAACCAACTACTAGTCAAAAGAGTTGCTATTAACTTTTCATTTAACCTCTATATTGAAGATATAGTAGTTACGAAAATGTTAGAAGGAATGCTCATGGTAGAAACCAAATAAAGATTGAATTGGAAGTAATATGAGAAATTTGAAAATATGCATGCGACTTTTTTTCAACTGGCTCAAAGCTTCTAAACTTGCAATTGTGAACTTTAAGCTCAATATTCTGTGGATTTTTTTACTGCAGAGGGAAAACCCTTTCCTACTGAACTCCGAAACGAGGAGGCAGCACTTCGTAAAGAAATTGAACTTGAGGATGAACTCACCGCAGGTACTTCCCTCTAACTATTATTCAATTTAATAGAGACGAATAGCATCTTTTGCTGTTCCCTGCCATCTTTTGGACAATTGAACTTGAGGATGAACTCACATTTCTTTGTGAAAATGTAGTTCAATCTTACGAGTTTACATGAGAGTTTTTTTAGTCATAGCATGTATCAGAAAAAAAAATCTTCATTAGCTTAGATGGTAAGTTAGGGAGATTTTTATTTGTATCTTATTTAATTAGAAGATATAAGAAAAGAGAAAAGCTTATTCTTTATTTGATGCGTTGGATTCCAATGGGATCAAGTTCTTTGTGGGTTTTTTAAATAATATTTTATTAATTTTATTTTTATGAATACTGACTTTCATCAAGTTGAGATGGGATCAGTTTCTTAACATACTGTGGAAAGGAGCATAACCACTCCAATGCCTATTGAACGATATGCCTACAAAAACGAAAGGTTTAAATACGGATCCTTTTGGTTGAAAAAATCTTAGATCATAACTGGTGGTGAGATGCATTATGGCTACAACAAGGTCATTTCATTAAGGGTGGATGGAGTCTTTTTGAGATGTTGGATAATTTTAAGAGGAAAATAGGAGGGAAGAAAGATCTGGATAATTAAGTTGAAGAAACTGTGAGAATACTAAGAAGGGCTATTTTGGGAATAGTAGCCCAGTGAGCATATGATGATAGTTAGTTAGAGACAGTTTGGTTAATTTTTTTCTTTCTTTTTAGAGAAAGAAACATTTCATTGATAAAATGAAATAAGGAGAACCCCCAAACACCTAAAGGTTATTACGATAAATATTTCCAATTGGAAACCAAATAAGAAAGACTCAAATGATCAAAAGGAGGCTTGGTTTTGCACCAATACAAAGCTGTAGAAAGAGAAATTTAAAAAAGGTCAAAACTAGAAGAATTATCTCTGAGAAGACGTTATTTCGCTTGCCCCACAAATTACAGAAAAAAGCACGAACAATAGCCAACCAAATAGTCCTCTTAGTGCCATGAAAAGGATGACCAACCAACTAAGAAGCAAGGTTGTCAAGCATATTACAAGAAAAAACAGTCGACCAACCAAAGCCTGCAACTGTGAAGCAAATGGACAATGCATAAAGAGATGCCTAGCAGATTCTGAATGATTATGACCATGTAGTAGCAAGATGGGGAGATGGACATATAGAGAGGCAGTTTGGTCATAAATAGGAAGCAGGTTTTGTAGGGAGGTCATAGTTTGTAAGTCAGTTCTGAATGTAATGATTGTGGGAGAGCTATAGCTCTCTTGAAAGGCAGTTGATATTGCATTATAACTATCTTTGGTGTTTTCGTATGTTTTGGTGTCCTAGGAGTAATACTATTTGGGTAAGGTAGTGTGCAAAGCACATAGTTTTCTGGGGAAGAGTGGGGTGTTTGAAGTTAAATAAAGGGATTGTGAAGAAGCAAGATATCAGTTACATGATTAATGGGTACACCATTGTGGAAGTGAAGATAATTTTTGGGCTAGCGAGTGGCCATGTGAGGCACAAAAGTCCAAATCTGTCTATTAGAAAGCCTTCTGTAGCCCATCTCATTTTCGCGGCATGCTTCATTGTCCAGTTATGCTTCATAATCTCGAATCAATACAATTAGTGTGTTGCACAATCATTGAGTTAATGATTTTTTTTTAAAAAAAACTCAAGGACACAGTTGTACAACCTAAAGAACAAATTCTGTTCAAGTAAGGTCGTTTGAGTTAATGATTGATATTTTTGGGCACAAAATTGAAAGCTAAAAAACTAATGGACACATGTTTGAAAGTTCAGTACCAAATTTGTAAGTTGACCTTTATTTTAATATGATTTTTTATTCTCTTACCACAGAGGTGGAGGAGAAACATCAACGTAAAATGGTCAGTGATGTTTTTGCAAATTGCTTATCTTGGTCTTTTTGAATATCTATTCAAAGGCCTCTTTGTTTTATGCTGTCCCAATTTCTAACAGAACTCTTTATTCTTAATGTCAAATTGTAAGTGCAAGTTGGTTTCTAGAATTTCTTGCTAATGTATGGCTGCCTCTTGCCTCTTTGTGTGTATCAAATACAGTCCCAAGGACACACATTGATGACGAGTATGCGAATGCTTCAGAAGTTGATCCTAAAATTTTGATAACTACATCTCGGGATCCAAGTGCACCTTTGACACAGTTTGCAAAGGTTGGTATATCTATCCTTTTCTCCTTTGTAACTTTTGTAGTTGATAGATTCAAGTGTATAGTTTTTGGCCTTAACCAGAGTTTTATTGGGAATCTGTACACAGGAACTAAAAATTGTTTTTCCCAATGCACAACGAATGAATCGTGGTGGTCAGGTTAGTATTAATTTTGGCTACCTCATTTGGTTTTCTACCATCAGTTTGTTTTCCATTTAGCCATTGATTTCGAGTTGGAATTCCTCGTCATTCTTTGAAGCCAATTGAGAAGGCCTTTTGTGATTGGAGCTTTTTTTGACTAGGAATACTTATGTTATTTGATTGTTGATACTTAATTACACGGTGGACAGTTTAAAATCAGTATGGTAGAACAAGTGATATTTCCTCCTTATGGGTTGAACGTCCAACAGTCAGCTCGAGGCTGTTAACAACTCATGGGTTTGTTAATGCTGGTGTTAGAAGATGACAAATGTTTCTTAAAATAAGCTAAAGTGTCAGTAAATTGTAAGTTTGTAACATGTCAGTTGGTGTAAGGTATCTCCCTTCAAATCAGTATATTGGTAACACGTCACATGGTGTAAGGTAACTCCCTTATAATCGCCCTTGGGCTAGTTTTTATGTTATCGGATGTCCAGGGGCAGCCAATAAAAGAGAAAAAAAAAGCCCGAGGGCGAGTATAAGTTACACAACCCTTTTAGAGGGTTGTACATACACTATCCTTCCTAAGACAAAAAAGTCAAACAAGATAAAACCTAACCTTTACTAAACCACAGACTAACTAAGTATATATAAACTGATTACACCTAAAACCCCAACAAAAGATTGTCCAGCAAGCAACTTCCCCATGGTGCAATTCAAATCCCGCCCCTCCTTGTTTATGTATTTACAATAGGACTTACAATTGGTCCAGAAGGGCTCACAAAGAGTTGCTAATACTATATTTTTCCCATTTAAAAAATTATAGAAACTAAATATTATATCGATGAATTGCAAAATCAGAAAATGTGGAAGAATACCCTGTATTTTCACTTGTGTAGTTAAGGTGCATTTTAAGACTGTAACGTCCCCAGTTTTCTATCACAACCCGAGATCATTACTTGGAACAAAATAAGAATTTAAAACCAGACTTTTGAAAATTTCAAATAATTTTTATGGAGGAAATTGAAGAAAACACTCAAATCGACTTTATGCAGAAAATAAAGGAATAATGCTTAAAACAATGTAAAACTTTTGACGTTTGGGGCCCCAAGTAAGAAATGCAATTTGTAAAAGCTAATAATACACGTGAAATACGGATCAAAACCATGGCGGAAGCAACTGGTCATATAGTCCCGATGAGCATGGTCGTAGATTC